>BTPG01000004.1:50498757-50811257 GCA_036245525.1 Semisulcospira habei | reverse complement strand
TCCGGGATTCCCGTCCAAGGGAGGGCTCAGAAAAATGACAGAGTCCAAAATGCTGGTTTGTAGAACTCTGGAAAAAGGGCAAAGTCGAAACAGCAACTGTAGAAGCAGTCATGGATAACAACCGCTCAAATCCATCTATCTCCGCAGACCAGGAACACACTGCGCTCCAACCCGAAGGTGCAGAGCGCAGCGGAATTTTTGCTAGCCAAAAACTGACGAATAGTAAAAAGTGGCTCGCCCGACCAAAATCATTACGTCTTACAAAATGGTGAAGCACCGTCTCTTCAGTCCGTTCGATAGAACATTTCTTTCCTAGCTGAATACGCTTTTGTCAGTTCTGAAACTATTGCCAACACTTAGAGCACTTCAAACACTATATTGTTGCAAAAACCTCTTGCAGATGAAAAATCGTACTTTTACAAGACTACGTAGTTAACAAACAAAATCCAACAATTCTCTTGTCAGGGGAAAATACTCCGCAGTAACCAGCTGTCTGGCACCGTAGCAGAGGTCTGGGCGAAAGAAGGGAGAAAACGACAATAGGCGAGGTGCGGTCACTGAGTACAACATCTGGCCTTTGTCTAAACGTTCTGCTGTGCTACCCAGCCTCGCCTCTTACTACTGGCGGTAAATGTACACACTAAATTCCAAGCTTACAGGAGACAAAAATAACTAAACTGCCTGAGCCTCAGTAAGCACAGTGACTACACCAAAAAGAGGGAAAAATAATAAGGTAAAAAAAAAAAAACCGTGTACAAGGCATTTTTACCACATATGTTTGTTACTCCTGCCTACTTCATAAGTTCCGGAGAAAGACATGGGTTATAAGCGAGACCTGATGCATCCTTTTTGAGGATGTAGATGATCGTCTTGTTCTATACCTGCGTATTTCTCTGTGGGCTGGCGATTACTCAACACTGATAGGCCGGGGCAGGGGATCTAACTGTTTGTCTGTCCAGCGCTGAGTAATTCCTCTTGGTATGTGTCCAATTCTGCCAGCGCTAGCCTCACCTATCTGGTTTGTGAGTGTCTTCCGGACTGACAGGAATGACGTACTAGTTATCTGTTACCTGGGGATTCCCCTGAAGAAGCCCTCTCTGAGAGGGTGAAAATGTGTGCTAAGAATAAAAGTGTAACTACGTGGTGTATGTGGATCCTTTCTTCACATTTTAAGTATATATATATATATATATATATATATATATATATATATATATATATATATATATATATATATATATATATATATATATATATATATATATATATATATATATAGTGGTTCAACGCCAAAGAGCTCCATTCGTGCGATGTTAAAGGATACCAAATGGAGCCAGGAACATAGATCCTTACTGAGTGCCCCCCCCCCCCCAACTGCGGGGGCTCTTGAGGTTCTATGCCGCTTGCACGTGGATGTTAACCTGTTCTCGGCAGTGAGTCGGTCAAAGCGTCGTCTGTCGTCGTGAACTTTGGAGCTGACTTTCCAGTGTCCTAGATATCCAAGATTTAACCCATTTAGCCCCAACGCCCTACAGCAGGAGATGGATGGATCTTGATAATTCAAGCCTGAAGGCGCCAAGCTAATCTGGTACTAACTTTGAATTATCACGGTCGATCTATCTTCTGCAGCTGGTACATAGTCGTTAGATCACAACTTCAAACTTTAGAAAATGAAGCCGCGGGGTTAAATGGGTAAATTTCCAACCAAGGAGACAACACATCATTGCGACCTATGAGAGAAAGCGCTGTTATCAGTCTGCTTATCTCGACAAACGGGGATTGGCAAATTTACTCCACCGCAGGAGCCAGTTAGCGGCGCACCTTGCTTAGTGGCTGGTGCAGGACTAAGCTCGCTCATACAACTGGCCCCTGGTGCGCAACTGGCCCCTGGTGCGCAAAGTGTTATGTGAGGCTGTTCCAATGTAGAGGTGAGGGAGGTCATCTACGAGAGGCATAGATCCTTATGTGCCTCTGCGGGCTGCAGAGGTTATGATGATGATGTGCGTCCATCGCGGGCGATGAGGACCACTGAAATCCCTAGCCATGTTGTGTCTAATAATACTGTGTCCGGAGATGGCTGGTAAGGCCAATCCGGGCACGGAGGTGCCTCCCACAAGTGGGACACGTGAGATGGTGCAGCATTGTAAGTGCTTGCCGCTCGTTCTTTTCTCTGGAGGCTCTTTCTCTCTGCTTCGGTTGTGCGTCTATCCTCAGCGCTTGTGGATCCCTTGTTGATAAGACTGCGCCGTGAGGTGCGATCCAGGGCTGATTTCTCCCAGGAGTTGGTATCTATCTCAAGGGCTTTCAGGGAAACCTTGAGAGTGTCTTTGAAACGCTTGCGCTGACCGCCATGACAACGCTTGTCTGATGACATTTCGCCGAAGAGCAGGTGCTTGAGGATGCGTTCATCTAGCATCCTTACGACGTGGCCCGCCCATCTGACTTGATGCATCATCAGCATGGTGTGGACAGAAGGCACACCCGCAGAAAGGAGCACTTCAGTATCTGGGGTCTTGGCCTGCCACCTTATCTTCTGGATCTTGCGCAGGCATGTTAGGTGAAAGTGGTTCAGTCTGCGTGCATGCCTCCTGTACACAGTCCAGGTTTCGCAACGCAAGCGTACAAGAGAGTGGGCAAGATAACTGCACGGTATACCTTGAGTTTCGACTCCAGACTGATTCCCCTGCGCTCCCAGACAGTCTCCCGCAGCCTCCCGAAGTTGACGCTGGCTTTTGCAATCCTGCAATTAATTTCGTCGTCAATGTGGACTGCTCTGGAGAGGGTGCTGCCGAGGTATGTGAACTTGTCAACTGCCTGGAACATTTGTCCATTCACCGAGATGGAGGGCTCAACATACGGTTTGTCTGGTGCTGGCTGGTGAATGATTTCTGTCTTCTTGGTGTTGATGGTTTGGCCGAAGTTGTCGCATGCTGAGGAGAACTGGTCCATGCTGGCTTGCATCTCCGGCTCGGAGCCTGCATTAAGAACGCAGTCATCAGCAAAAAGAAAGTTTCTCAACACAGTTTCCTTAACTTTTGTTATGGCCTTAAGTCTGCGCAGGTTGAACAGCTTCCCGTCAGTTCTGTACTTGATACGGATTCCCTGGTCGCTATCCCTAAGGGCATCAGTCCGCATAGCAGAAAACATCATGCAAAAGAGGGTGGGAGCTTAAACACAGACCCCATTTGAGGCAGGGAAGGCTTCGGAGCAGTCGCTGTCATCAAGGACACGGGCCGTCATACCATCGTGAAACTGCCTGACCATGGTGATGAACTTGTCAGGACAACCGAACTTCGCCATGATCTTCCAAAGGCCCTTTCGGCTTACGGTGTCGAAGGCCTTGGTGAGGTCGGTGAACGTTGTGTACAACTGGCTGTTCTGCTCCTGGCACTTTTCCTGGATTTATCTATCTATCTATCTATCTATCTATCTATCTATCTATCTATCTATCTATCTATCTATCTATCTATCTATCTATCTATCTATCTATCTATCTATCTATCTATCTATCTATCTATCTATCTATCTATCTATCTATCTATCTATCTATCTATCTATCTATCTATCTATCTATCTATCTATCTATCTATCTATCTATCTATCTATCTATCTATCTATCTATCTATCTATCTATCTATCTATCTATCTATCTATCTATCTATCTATCTATCTATCTATCTATCTATCTATCTATCTATCTATCTATCTATCTATCTATCTATCTATCTATCTATCTATCTATCTATCTATCTATCTATCTATCTATCTATCTATCTATCTATCTATCTATCTATCTATCTATCTATCTATCTATCTATCTATCTATCTATCTATCTATCTATCTATCTATCTATCTATCTATCTATCTATCTATCTATCTATCTATCTATCTATCTATCTATCTATCTATCTATCTATATCCCGTAGTTTTGCCGACCATTGGGGCACCACTGATGATTAACAACCAGCTCCCTCCAATCCTCTCTGTTCTCTGCCATTCTCAGCGTATCGCCCAGCTTCAGTCCTGTCCACTCTGAGATATTGTCCTCCCATCTTTTCCTCTGTCTTCCTCTCCTTCGTCCTCCTTGCACAGTGCCTTGCAGGATTGTTTTGGCAAGCCCTGCTGAATGCGTGACATGCCCATACCACTTCAGTTTGCGTTTTCTCACAATGGATAATAAGTCTTCATAGGGCCCGATGGCTTGCCTGATTCTGCTTCCCACTTCCTCGTTTGTGATGTGATCTCTGTATGAGATGCCAAGCAGCCTTCGAAAACATCTCATTTCAGTGGCTTGTATCCTCCTTTCTAGGTCTGCTGTGAGGGTCCATGACTCGCAGGCATACAAGAACACTGATGACTAAGGAGCGCATCAGTCTGATCTTGGAGCAGAGTGTGATGTTTCTGTCCTTCCATATGGTCTTCAATCTTGTCAGTGCTGTTGTTGTCTGCGCAATCCTGGACAGTATTTCTGGTTTTGATCCCTCAGCTGTCACAGTGGCTCCTAAGTATTTGAATTTCTTAACTGTTTCCAGTTTTTGGCCTCCAACCATGATTTCAGTGCCAATGCCACTGGCGTTATTGGTCATCAGTTTGGTCTTCTCTGCACTGATTTCCATCCCATATGCAATGGCTGTACTATCCAGCTTTTCCACCAGCTGAGCTAGCTCCTTCTCTGTTCCTGCAAGGCCATCAATGTCATCCGCAAAGCGCAAGTTCGTGATTGTTCTGCCTCCAATACTGACAGTTCCTTCATGATCTTTCAGAGCGTCCGTCATGATTCTTTCCAGGAAGATGTTGAAAAGAGTAGGTGAGAGCAAGCAGCCTTGTCTGACTCCAACTGTAGTCCTAAACCAGTTTCCTATTTTGCCCTTGAAGCAGACTGTGCTAGTGGCCTTGATGTAAAGGTTTGCTATGACTTTGATCAGGTTGGCATTGATGTTGTATAGCATCATGGTGGACCACCGAGCTGCAGGGGATCCAGGCATACTTGTCAACCCACCCGTGACCAACAATGGCAACTATCCCATCCTCCGAGAAGAAGTAGAGGCTGCAGTGAAGTCGCTGAAAAAAGGGAAGGCAGCAGGAGCAGACAACATCCCTGCAGAGCTAGTCCAAGAAGGGGGAGAAGACACGATAAGCGCCTTACTAACAATCTGCAATAAGATCTGGCAGTCAGGGGATTGGCCCACACCATGGACCCAATCACTTATAATAACTCTCCCAAAAAAGGTAACTTACATCAATGCCAGAACTATCGCACGATCAGTCTTATATCCCACCCAAGCAAAGTCATGTTAAAGATCCTACTGAACAGGCTGAAGCCACAGGCAGAGGAAATCATAGCTGAGGAACAGGCAGGCTTCAGACCAGGGCGCAGCACAACTGAGCAGATCTTCAACCTGAGAGTTCTGTGTGAGAGATACCTCCAGCACCAGCAGGACCTCTATCATGTCTTTGTGGATTTTAAGAAAGCGTTTGACAGGGTGTGGCATGCAGCCCTTCCTGGATTTGGCGAGCAGCAAATATCATGTCTACAGTTCCTCTTCCCTTCCGGAAACCACACTGACACACTGAGAGATGGTCCTTCTCTAGGTGGGCATTTGACCGGTTCAGCAGGACTCTAGCAAAGATTTTGCCTGCTATGGAGAGTAGTGAGATGCCTCTGTGGTTGTCACAGACCTGACGGTTACCTTTCCTCTTGTATAGGTGAATAATGGACGCGTCTTTGAGCTCTTGGGGGATCTCGCCCTTGTTCCAGAACGTCGTGAAGAGTTCAGTCAGTTTACCGATGACCACCGATCCACCAGTCTTGTAGATCTCTGCTGGAATGGCATCAGCTCCAGGAGCTTTGCCGCTTGACTGCTGGTCAACAGCTTTTTGCACTTCACTTTCGAGGGGAGGATAGTCGAGCTCTAGATTTAAGTCTACTTGATCGAGGCGGTCAATCGCCTCATCGTTTGTCCTGGACGGTCTGTTCAGCACAGCTTCAAAATGTTCTGCCCATCTGTCGAGGATCATGGCCTTCTCAGTTATGAGCGTGTTTCCGTCAGAGCCGCTCAGAAGGGGGGAGGTCCTAGAAGAAAGAGGGCCGTAGTGAGTCTTGAGAGCATCGAAAAATCTCTTGGAGTCGTGATTTTCCGCGTAACTCTTCATAGAACTTATCTTTGGCTTCCTCTGAGTTGGCCATGGTGGGGGCATAGGCACTGATCAGCGTGATGCTGCGCTTGCCTCTCAAGGGGAGCTGCAGCGCCATCAGACGGTCGTTGAGGCCCCTGGGGAGACTAGAGAGCTTGCGGACCAAGTGATTCCTGATGGCAAAGCCCACTCCAGCATCGCCACGTTGATCAGCACTGCGTCCGCTTCAGAAGAATGTATAGCCGCCACCTGCTTCTGTAACTTGACCTCGATTGGCTAGGCGCGTCTCGGAGAGGACTGCAATCTCAATCTTGTAGCGCTCCAGTTCTCTTGCCACCAGGGCAGTTCTTCTTTCAGGTCTGTCGGCCTTGGCGATGTCCAGGAGAGTTCACACGTTCCAAGATCCAATATTGAGCGGTGTCGCATTTTGTTTACAGTTTTTCTTGTTTCGACCGCAATAGAGGGATCCCCGCCATGCTGGCCAGGGTGATGTGAAGCAGGCAATGTTTAGGGCACCTTTTCTAGCCCCTTCATCATGCTCAGGAGGAGAGCAGTGTGTTCCTAAACAGGGCTGCTCTGTCGCTCAGGTGGCTGCCGAATCCCGCTGCTGCTTCAGTCCCAACGGAAAGCGACCCTATGGCCTGAGCCGCCTGTGTGTAGGTCCGCAGCTACAGCTCCCAGTGCATCCACACCTGCTGCTTCGCCGCTCGCCCGTCGCCACAGGTCTTGATTGGGTGACATGCGCGAGATTTGGATTTGAGTGAGGAAGAGTTGCGCAACTGCAGAGGTTATAGGCGATTGTTGTCAGTATTGAGCGGGCGCCAGACGGAAGTGGTCATGATCGTGCGTTGCTTTCGTAGTGGTGCATGTTCCCGATACAATCTCACACTGTACGTTATCGCCGTCAACATCGCCGCCACCACAACCATCACCATCTTCATGGCAGATTCGAATCCACGCCTGGCAGTATGTGCCGGTCTGTAAGGTCAAAAACCACACTCCGGCAGCACACGAATTAACACGCGTTGGAGTCCTGCCTGTGGTACCATTAATCGGGTTGAGGATGGGGTGGGAGTTGGAGGTGGTGTCGGGGTTAGGGTCCCACTCTCGTGCAAGTGCAAATAGCGATGTATAGGCACAACAAAAGGACTACAAACCCATTACAGACCTTTCAACGAATTATCTGCTTTGTGTTCGTAGCACTCAGGACCAACAATTATGTTCATGCGGCGTATCTCATGAGTGCATTTAATCGGTCACGCGCAGGCGTGAATATACAAAATTCTCTCTCGCTGATTGAGCCCAAAAATCAAAATCCCAAACTTTGAGAGTGTACGTCCTAATAGTCTTGTACCGCTTCCAGGGGTAAGGTTTAACCCCTTGACTGCTACTGACTCATAACTACGCGTCATCAATTCCGCCGACCGGTATCGTCAGTAACAAGCAAGGTTTTTTTTTTTTTTTTTTAAAGTACGTCGGCGTCTACTGAAACCGCCGAGCGATATCTTCAGCGGCAGTACACTTCAAATTACGACTCAGGGTTCAGTTGCATGAGTGAGCTTAGTCCTGCGGGAGCGACTAAGCAAGGTGTTTCGCTGTAGCGGAGCACCTTGCTTACTGGCTGGCTCAGGATTAAGCTCACTCATGTAAATGGCCCCAGCTCACAACGCAAGTAAGAGCATCTTGGGATTGAGTTTGCGATTTACAGTCGTTACACAGATCACAGCTATGGACGAGCTCGTTCACACAACTCCGGGCGGACAGGAGAACAGAGAGTTTGAAATCTTGGAACAGGCCACCAAGTGTGGTTATGGCGGGTGTGTCCGCCCCTCATCCTTGTACTGGGGACATTTGGCAACGTGATGACAATTAAGGTGTTACGTGGGTTGAGTGCCAGGCAGTCCGCTGTCTCCATCTCCGTCTAGCTGCACGCGCTAGCCATGTCTGACTTGGTCATCCTGTACACTGGGTTATCTATTACTCTGCTGTTTCATGGGTTCGGTATCGACATCGCATCACTTCACAACATTTTGTCCGAAGTCCCCATCTTTCTCGCCTAATTCAGCGGGATGACGTCATCTTTTCTACTGACGTCCATGACAGTTGAACGAATGATCTCGGTAATGTGACCACATCATGCAAATCTCGTGAGTACGCGTGCACGAAACATTCGTCGTTCTGGCTATCGTGTTCTTCTGTGTAGTTTTGAACTCACATATGCTTGTCACAAGTAAGGTGGTGACCCGTTTCAACGGCACCCAAGAGGTGTGGTCCTACAACGAGCAGCGGTTTGTCCTCTCCGCCGTTTGGCGTTGGGTTGGCCTCGCCTTCACCTCCCTGATGCCATTTTGCGTCCTTATGGTTGCCAACGCAGTCATAATATGTAGGTCACCCAGTTTGCGCGGGCTGCAAGGAATCTCACCAATCAAGTCTGCTCGCGTGCTACAGATCGCGAGAGATCAGCATCATCCATGACCGTGACCTTAGTTTTGGTGTACGCAGCCTTTTTGTTGCTGACCTTGCCCTCGTGTATAATGTCAGTGTACTACTTTTTCTTTCTTGCCGAGAGAGATCAGTGCGGTGGCACAATGCTGGTGAAGTTTATCTGGGCTATATATGTCTCCGCTGTTTTACTGTAACGCTGCGGTCAACTTCTACCTATACTGTCTCAAAATCACACAACAGCACACACAGAATCTTAAACAAAATTCCCATTAGAACCGTCTGATTACGTGCAAGAAAGCAAAACCTTATTCATCAGACAAATCATCCTAAGGTAATGTGGAAACATCTGAGGCCAGTTGCATGAGCGAGCTTAGTCCTGCACCAGCTACTAAGCAAGGTGCACCTTGCATCCTACAACACATACACACTCACGCAACAAGATATAGAAGTAAAATAAGAGTAACAAAAAGAATACGCCAAAAAGAAAATGTTCACACACAAAAAGACACATTTGTACCATAAAACCAATAACGGACACACCAGGCAGCCCTCACCAACAACGAAATGTTGACAAAAAGAAGAATTATAACGGTGAATGCACGTTTAAAGGAATAATGCGTCTTTAAAGACTGCCGGAAACTATTGGCTGATTCAACATATCTGAGGGACTGGTGGAGTTTATTCCAAAGAAATGGTCCTTGGTATGAGAAAGACCTCTCGCCAAACGACTTAGTTCTCACAACGCCCCAACGCTCTACTGCAGAAGATGGGTTGACCAAGATAATTCAAGTGTAGTGCCAGATTAATTTGGCCCCGTCAAGCACCAAGCTAATCTGGCATTACCCTTGAATTATCATGGTCGATCCATCTTCTGCAACTGGTACATGGTCAATAGGTGACATCTACAATATTTGAGAAATGCGGTAGTGGGGTTAGAAGGGCTAAAGGTTGTGGCAAGAAGACATCATGCTCTGAGAGCGAGCAAGATCATTCAGTCTTCTGCTCACCGACAGGCCTTTGACGCGCGATCTCTCCAAACCGTGTCCAGGCTTTACTTTTGGTCCATGAGATAACACATTACAACACATTACGAGGCACACTGCATTTTGCAATCAGTCTGAGAAAGCGTTAGCTGTTATTAGACTGCTTATCCAGATGGACGGTGATGTGTAAAACGAAGATCCAAAAATGCGCATTGTTCGCGAGGCCATCAGTTATTACGCGCGCAAAATGTTGTGTGACTGTTCAGTAGAGGTGAGGGCGGGGGAGGGGTTCGCAAGAGGTCACCGTTCTAACATAACTCATCAGCCCATCTATAAAAGCTTATCATCTACGGTGCCTAGATAATAACGGTATTTATTGTATTTACTGCAAGGGTTACTGCAAGGCAGTCTGTCCTTCTGGTTGACGTTAAAACGGCAGTGGTCATTTTATCACCATCACCAACACAACCACCATCATCCACGCAATGTTAAAATGTGTGCTGGTCTGTGATTTTGACGTTACAGCCTATAGCAGTAAAGTCCAAAATCAAAGATCAACGCACAAATTAACGCGTGCTGGTGTCCTGCGTCTGCCGGTGTCATTTTACTGAGAGTAGGGTGGGCGTTAGAGGCGGGGTTGGTGCGCGTGTAAGTTCAAATAGCGGCATATAGGATGAGAAAACACTACAAAACCCATTACAGACCTTTGAACGAATAACCTGCTGTCACGACACGGGGTTTTTTCCCCTATTTTTGTAGGAGAGGTAAATTTAGAGGTGTGACAGATTAGCTAGTCGCCGGGTAGCGATAGCATAGGTGTCTAGTATTTGGCCTCTACACGGGTGTTTTGCTGCTGTGCGTGCGTACGGAAGAACGGCGTGACGCACATGATCGCTCGGTCTGCGTGATCGGGTGGGTATTGTTTCACGTGAATTTCAATCACATGATTTACTGAGCGTTTTTTTCGCTAACCGTACGAATCTAAATTGTTAGTCAATCGCATTTTCAACAGCGAACGAGAGAGTCGCATTCCAGCTACGAACAAGAACGGCCGCGTCGGCTTCAAGCAGTCAACGAAACTAGTCTTTGAGGGGGGATTTCGCGGGCGTGGTTAGCCATTTGCTGCGGTCCTCAAGTGGCGTGTCGTCCTCCTGTGACGGTCCCACAAGACGGCTCTGGTTGCCTCGGAGTTGGTGTCCTGTGAGAAGAAGAAGAAACTGCAACGACTGAACCCCTGGTTTGTCTTGTCTTTGTCTGCGTTCCAGCCAGGGCGTCTCCAGGGATAGCGGTGAGTACACGCAACAATTCGTTAGAGGCCATTTGCTCAGGGGGGGGGGGGGTGTCTATTTGCTTGTTCTGTTATTATTATTTTGGGTAGTGCGTACTGGGGGCAAGTGTTAGAATAGAATGTAGAAGTGAATGCCATCTGTAGTAGTTAGCGTCGAATTAGTTATTGGGATTTAACGCCGAGCAGGCGACTAAGGCCATCTCACTATTTAGCGTCGGAGTGTAAATTTGGAAGTGAGTGACGTGTTAATATGCTTTTTGATTGAGTGTTAATTTATTGCTGTTGTGGGGGAGAGGTGAAGGGACGTAAAAGACGCAGTTAAAGTTGTGGGAAGGGTGATTTGATTGCCTTTCTTTTGTTAGTTATTTATGTGTATTTTGCACCTGTGTTATCCAAATCCAGTTCCAAAGTCAGAATTAACCAGCTAAGTCCGCCGCCGCGCTGTATGGAAGGCCCTCGTTGTGAGTGGAGGCTGGCTGTGTCTTTCCACTTTTGGGTCTACGACGCTGTACCTGGGCGCTGTCGAGAGCATCGCGGCACGCCCCGTGTTTACCCAGGTCGGTTCGCCCCATTTAGTTATTTCTAATTCGTCCAACGTATCTTGTTTATTTGTCAACTGGTAGAGGACGTTTCGTTAATTTCATCTCCTCTAGTGACAGTGTTGCGAGGAGAGCTTTGATGCAGTGACGGTGGTATTCTGAAATATTGTATTGTTTAAACTTAGCCTTGTGTTATGGAAGACCTTGTCGCGGAGGCAAGAGCGTAGACCTCTGAGCTGAGCTCGACGGTTGTGCTTTCGGCGAAAAGGTCCAGTGACCGGTGAACGGTATTAGGGTTGTTCCTCTTTTGCTTGTGTGTCAGTAAGCATATTCACTTCATTATATTTGATATTGTGCTATTTGAAATACCGTTACGTTAGGAGCCACGTGCTGTGAGAGACGCTTCGCGGAAGCAAAGGCCTAGGTCTACTGGCGTTAGCGCTTGACGCTTGTGCTTCCGTCGGGGTCAGGTGGCTTGTGAATTAAGCTTTTCAGTTTCAGTTTTCTTTTGTATTTTATTTAGGATATTTGTTTGATATTTTGTATTGTGTATAGTGGTTATTCGATTTGGGGAGTTTGAACGTGGGTGCGGGTAAATGTGATGTGTGAATGCGTGGTTAGGATTTAGAGAGAATAGCTGGTTAGGGTTATCTGTAATAAATGTCGTCGTCATTGTTCCTCTGGTGTTTTGTGTTAGGTTTGTGTTCGTGTGGGTCGGGTGTGTCTCGAGTGGTAGCACTCATAGCTCGCGCCCCTAAGCGGGGTCGTAACATTTTGGTGGCAGCGGTGGGATCGAAATTGTTAGAGGGGGGTTAGTTGGTGGATCGTTAGGTTAGGGTAGTACCCAGAGGTTAGTGTTTTGTTTCTTCGCTGTCGTGTCCGAGTGAGTGACTAGGCGGGGGGTTGGTCGGGAGTGAGTGAGTATTGCTCTAGGTCTCATACCCTGAGTAGTGCGAAACGGGGGATTGTTGCGTGTAACTCTGCTGCTAAGGCCTGGGCAACAGGGGACCCTCCGGTTCCGTCTTCCGTTTGTTTTTGTCAAGCATTTGATTGTCTTGACTTAAGTGTTAAGTGTTGGGCGTTCTGTTGTTCAGCTTTCTTTTTTTCTTTGAGTGGCAGGACAGCGTCTCCGGGCACTATGCTGACCAGAGCCGGCGATCGTGGGGCTGGGAAGGACCGGGCACGGGGGGCTAAGGCATCGCCCAACTCGTTCACTGCTGGAACCACCCCATCGCGTCAGGCTGGAGCAGCGGTTACAGTGAGTACGCCTTCCTTCCAAAACCCTCGTATGGCGGCATTGCTATCACCAGTGGAGGCCAAAGGTTCTGTAGAACTAGGCGTTTCTGACCCTTATGTCAGATACAGGGATTTGGGGGTAAGCATGGGTTTGGCAGATACAGTGTTAGCCAACTTTGTGATGGAGTCTGTTAGGAAAGACCAGGAGATGAGGCTACTAGAGAGGAAGTTCGAAGCTGAACGGGAACAGAGGGAGTTAGATCGTAGGGCTCTAGAGAGGAAATTTGAAGTTGAACAGGAACAGAGAGATCGTAGAGAAAGGTTTGAACAGGAACAGAGAGAGTTAGATCGTAGGGAAAGGGCTGAAGAAAGGTCAGATGACAGAGAAAGGTTTGAAACCCAGCTAGACGAAGAGAGAAGGACTAGAGAACGGATGTTAGCACAGCAAAGTCAGCGTAGCCAGTCAGATGGGTATCCTGTCAGAATCTACCTTTTGATGGGAAAAAAGACAGCACTTCGAGCAGATAGCCGGGACTCGAGGGTGGAAAAGGGAAATCTGGTCCGCTAGATTATCACCTTTACTGTCAGGGGAAGCTAGAGAGGCGTACTTAAAGCTGTCCGGAGCAAACCCAAGATTTCAGTGTCGTTAGAGATGCGCTCCTGAAACGTTTTCGGAGGGACGCTGAGTACTACCGGAAACAGTTCAGGGAGGTACGTAAAGAGGGTGCCGAAACTTTTCCTCAGTTTTTGAGTAGGTTACACTCTCTAGTCAAGAGATGGTTTTCGTTAGCCAGGAGAGACATGGAGAGTGTAGTTGACGTGTTGGACGCTTTCATCACGGAGCAACTATATTCTATCATGAGTCCAGAGTTAGAGCTGTTTGTGAGGGAACGACTTCCCGAGAACGGTGAAAGGGCGGCAGAATTAGCTCAGCTTCACATAGACGCTAAGAGGACCGTGACTAAGAGACCTGTGTTTGGGGGGGGGGGGGGGGTACCATTTAGGAAGGGACCTATACCCAGTCACCCGACTGTTAGGGTTGATAAACTGTCTGGTGGTAAGGAGGAGACTAAACCGAGGTCGAGTCAGATTGTGTTACAGGTATGGGAAGAAGGGGTATGTAGCGAGGCAGTGTGGACAGCCTAACCCTTTGAATCAGGTGATCGTAAACCCTGCCGCCAGTCTGATTCAGGGAGAGCTCATTAACACCGTCAGTAGCATTCTGCTGTACAACCCTTGGAGTACGGGGCAGCTTGAAGGTAGTCCTTTTAGAGTCATGAGAGATACGGGGGCTGAGATGGGAGCTGTAGCGTCAAGATGGGTGCAGCCTGAAGATTTGACAGGTCGTGAAATCGAAGTGGTGTTGGCTGATCCGTCCAAGTCGGGGAAGTACCCCACAGCTTTCGTTGAGATAGTCTCGCAGTTTGTGAAGGGGACCGTAGAACTGATAGTCATCGAAGATTCTATCCCCGACGTCATACTAGGCAACTAGGTAGTTTTCAAGGAAGGGCAGCGTAGTCCCGTGGCCGTAGATGGGAAGGAATGCGCCGTAGCGGCTGCGATACAAACCCGAGCTCAGGGGAGGGCAGAAGGCTGGTGAGAGAAACCGTTAGCCATCCCAGAATCTCTTAAGCTGGATGTGACTCCAGACCAGTTGAAGAAGGGGCAAGAGACTTTAGCTAAAGCTAGGAACTGAGCTAAACAAAGAACCACGCCGAAGTCAGGTAGGCAGTTAGGAAAGTTAGCCAAGGGAAACCTAAAGAAAGCCAGCGCTAAACAGAGACGGCATTTTGACAGAAAACCCAAACGCCGCCAGTTCCAAGTAGGAGACAAAGTGTTACGTCTGCTACCCACCAAACACAACAAGCTTGAAATGAGTCGGCGAGGTCCTTATGAAGTGATCGGGCGACAATGGGAGTGTGACTACCACGTAAGGGTAGGGAGCAAAACCAAGTTGCTCCATGCTAACCTGTTGAAACTCTTCCACGAGAGAGTGCGCGTAGCTACCGCCGTAGTCGTAGAAGGCGAAAAGTGGAAAAAAGCCGTCCGTTGTTTACAACGTACCGACAATGACGTTGACAGCCATCGAAACCCCAAGGGGGGCTAGCTGAGATTCTGAGTGTCCAGACGTGCACCGGGCATTAGAGACTTGGTGGAGCAGCGCGCAGACATTTTTACCGACTTACTGCTGCGCACTGCGTTAAATGAGTGCGAGGTAGGGTTGGAAGATTTATTTAATAGTAGTTGTATGGAGATGACATACCAGTACGTACCCACTGATTTGTTTTAGTAGGAATGTCGAGTCGTGAAAGTAATAAGTAACAAAAACTGGTAGTTTTGTCTTTGGGGGGATATGTGTCACGACACGGGGTTTTTCCCCCTATTTTTGTAGGAGAGGTAAATTTAGAGGGGTGACAGATTAGCTAGTCGCCGGGTAGCGATAGCATAGGTGTCTAGTATTTGTCCTCTACACGGGTGTTTTGCTGCTGTGCGTGCGTACGGAAGAACGGCGTGACGCACGTGATCGCTCGGTCTGCGTGATCGGGTGGGTATTGTTTCACGTGAATTTCAATCACATAATTTACTGAACGATTTTTCGCTAACGTGCGAATCTAAATTGTTAGTCAGTCGCATTTCCAACAGCAAATGAGAGAATCGCCTTCCAGCTGCGAACAAGAACGGTCGTCTTCAAGCAGTCAACAAAACTAGTCTTTGAGGGGGGATTTCGCGGGCGTGGTTAGCCATTTGCTGCGGTCCTCAAGTGGCGTGTCGTCCTCCTGTTGCCTCGGAGTTGGTGTCCTGTGAGAAGAAGAAGAAACTGCAACGACTGAACCCCTGGTTTGTCTTGTCTTTGTTTGTCTGTGTCCCAGCCGGGGCGTCCCCACGGATAGCGGTGAGTACACGCAACAATTCGTTAGTGGCCATTTGCTCGGGGGGTGGGGGTGGGGGGGTGTCTGTTTGCTTGTTCTGTTATTATTTTGGGTATTGCGTACTGGGCTGCAAGTGTTAGAATAGAATGTAGAAGTGAATGCCATCTGTAGTAGTTAGCGTCGAATTAGTTATTGGGATTTAACGCCGAGCAGGCGACTAAGGCCATCTCACTATTTAGCGTCGGAGTGTAAATTTGGAAGCGAGTCATATGGTGACGTGTAAATATGCTTTTTGGTTGAGTGTGAATTATTGTTGTGGGGGAGAGGTGAAGGGACGTAAAAGACGGCAGTTAAAGTTGTGGGAAGGGTGATGTGATTGCCTTTCTTTTGTTAGTTATTTATGTGTATTTTGCACCTGTGTTGTAGTGTATCCAAATCCAGTTCCAAAGTCAGAATTAACGTTGTGAGTGGAGGCTGGCTGTGTCTTTCCACTTGTGGGTCTACGACGCTGTACCTGGGCGCTGTCGAGAGCATCGCAGCACGCCCCGTGTTTAGCCAGGTCGGGTCGCCCCATTTAGTTATTTCTAATTCGTCCAACGTATCTTGTTTATTTGTCAACTGGTAGAGGACGTTTCGTTAATTTCATCTCCTCTAGTGACAGTGTTGCGAGGAGAGCTTTGATGCAGTGACGGTGTATTGTTTAAACTTAGCCTTGTGTTACGGAAGACCTTGTCGCGGAGGCAAAAGCGTAGAGCTGAGCTGAGCTCGACGGTTGTGCTTCCGTCGAGAAGGTCTAGTAACTTTTGAACTATTAAGTTTGCTTAACTTTCGGTTGTGTTGTATTGAGGATGTTGGTTTCATTATATAGTCGACTTTGTGGTCGAAATACTGTTTATTAAAGGCAGTCTTGTGCTGTGAAAAACCTTATCGCGGAGGCAAGAGCGTTAAGCTGAGCTGAGCTCGACGGTTGTGCTTCCGGCGAAAAAGTCCAGTGACCGCTGAACGGTATTAGGGTTTTTTCTCTTTTGCTTGTGTATCAGTAAGCATATTCGCTTAATTATATTTGATATTTTGCTATTTGAAATACCGTTACGTTATGAGCCACGTGCTGTGAGGGACGCTTCGCGGAAGCAAAGGCCTAGGTCTACTGGCGTTAGCGCTTGACGCTTGTGCTTCCGTCGGGGTCAGGTGGCTTGTGAATTAAGCTTTTCAGTTTCAGATTTCTTTTGTATTTTATTTAGGATATTTGTTTGAGATTTTGTATTGTGTATAGTGGTTATTCGGTTTGGGGAGTTTGAACGTGGGTGCGGGTGAATGTGATGTGGTTGTTAGGGTTATCTGTAATAAATGTTATTGTTCCTCTGGTGTTTGTGTTACGTTTGTGTTCGTGTGGGTCGGGTGTGTCTCGAGTGGTAGCACTCATAGCTCGCGCCCCGGAAGCGGGATCGTGACACCTGCTTTGTGTTCGTAGCACTCGGGACCACCATTTTGTTCATCACGAACGCATTTGTGTCATGCCACTGCGCCCTGTGCACGGATGACTATTCTCTTTCCCAGACGAGTCCTAAGGTCCAAATCCCAAACACAGGAGAAACTGTACGTCTGAACGGTTTGGTCAACAGCCAGCAGGCAAGGGGTTAAAAACGCATCTTGGACTGAGTTCACGATTTGCGGTTATATGGACGAGGCCATTTATCAGCAGCAGTAAAATCAAATGACCCAGCACACAACGCATCTTGGACTGAGTTCTCGATTTACAATTGTTACACAGATCACAGCTATGGACGAGGCCATTCACACAACTCCGGGTGGAAAGGAGAACAGTTCGTTTGAAACTTTGGACCAGGCCACCCTGTGGTTATGGCGGGCGTATCCGCCCCTCATCCTTGTCCTGGGGACATTTGGCAACGTGATGATGATTGTGCTGTTACGTAGGATGAGTGCCAGCCAGTCCGCTGTCTCCATGTCCGTCTACCTGTACGCTCTAGCCGTGTCTGACTTGGTCTTTCTGCTGTTACATGGGTTTGGTATCGACATCAGATCGCTTCACGACATTTTGTGCAAAGTCCCCATCTTTCTCACCTGCTTTTGCGGGATGACGTCACCTTCACTTTTGGCGTCCAAAACGGTTGAACGAATGATCTCGGTAATGTGGCCACATCGTGTAAATCGCGCATGTACGCGTTTACGAAACATTGCGGTCGTCCTGGCTATCGTGTTCTTCTGTTTGGTTATGAACTCACATATGCTTGTCACAAGCAAAGTGGTGACCCATTTCAACGGCACCCAGAAGGTGTGGTCCTACAACGAGCAGTGGTTAGTCCTCTTTGCCTTTTGGCGTTGGGTTGGCCTGGCCTTCACCTTCCTGATCCCATTTTGCGTCATGGTGGTTGCCAACACAGTCATAATATGGAAGGTCACCCAGTTTGCGGGAGCTGCAAGGAATCTCACCAATCAAGCCTCCTCGCGTGCTACAGATCGCGAGAGATCAGCATCATCCATGACCGTGACCTTAGTTTTGGTGTCCCCGGCCTTTTTCTTGCTGACCTTGCCTGTGTGTATAATGTCCGTGTACTACTTCACCTTTCTTGGCGAGAGCGATCAGTATGGTGGCACAAAGCTGAAGATTATCTGGGCCATATGTTCTCTGCTGTTTTATGGTAAGACCGCAGTCAACTAATATCTGTACTGTCTCAGTGGATCCAAGTTTAGAAAGGAGTTCAAGAGATTGTTTGGCTGGAGTACCACGGACAATGTAGAGCGACATAATTATTTAACTCGTTCAGCTCGACGGCCGTATTTCCCAAATTTTGGAGGCGTCATCAAATGACTATGCACCAGTCGCAGGAGATGGATCGACCATGATAATTCAAGGGCAGTGTCAGATTAGCTTGGCGCCGGCAGGCGCCAAGCTAATATGGCACTACCCTTGAATTATCATGGTCGACCTATCTCCTGCTGCAGTGCGTCAGGGCTGAATGGGTTAAAAGTCCGCAGTGTAAAGACTTGACTGTTCATTTGCAATGGAGGGAGAATGGAAAGGCAGCTGCAAGCAAAGAACGCATAAGGTGTTTGCTGAAACAAAACAATCACTCTTGGAAAAGTGATACGTTTAAAAAAAAAAAAATGCTGAATGAGTTGTTAGGATCTGACTGTTCATTTGCAATCGAGGGTGGAGAGCCATCTGCAATCAAAGACCGTATAAGTTGCTGAAACAAAGCAATCATTGTAACAGTTATGTGGAGGCATGGAATGTATGCCCCCTGTAGACACCACAAAAAAATGTGGCTGTCCTGCCACCAGCATGCCGAATGGTGTGCTGACGAGGTCGCCAGACCGAAACAGCTGTCCACACCGGCTAAACAATTGGGACCCCCTTGGGAGACCTAGATCTAAATTTCCATGCATCAATCGGCT
This sequence comes from Semisulcospira habei, assembly GCA_036245525.1. NCBI lineage: Eukaryota > Metazoa > Mollusca > Gastropoda > Semisulcospiridae > Semisulcospira > Semisulcospira habei. The sequence continues at coordinate 50,792,343 of BTPG01000004.1, read as the reverse complement.
GGAAATCTAGTCAATATGCGATACGCCCACTTTGGGGGGGGGGGGGGTGGAGGGGCTTCCATATTCACTACTTCCAGTCACTTACTTAGCACACCCTTCTTACCTATCTTTTTTTTTTTAATTTTTATTTTTATTTTTGTGCTTCGACCAAACTTGATCTATGATCATTGGTCGATACTGCACAATTCTCTCCCCTGACAGTGCTTTGACCTACTTTTACTTTGTAATCTTCCTAAAATATTAGCACTGGCAGTCTCCCCTTTTCTTTTCATTGTTAAAGTGTTATGTTTGAGAAGAAAAAAAAAATAAAATAAATTTTTAATGGTCATAAAATTTGTGCGCTTTATGCATTTCTTTTATCTGGTGAAAGAAAAGTGCAAATCAAATAAACCTGGCTGTTCCTCTGAATACATTTCATAACCGAATTTGTTCTGGACCAAACAAACATGACATTTAAATTGCTGGCAATGCTCTGATTGACTGCTTACGCAAACCTGTGATTTTTTTCTTACAGTTCAGCGCCGTAAGGTCCAAAATCACACAACAGCACCTACAGAATCTTAAACAAAATTCCCATTGGAACTGTCAAAAGAAAAAAATAATGCTGAATGAGTTGTTAAGACCTGACTGTTCATTTGCAATCGAGTGTGAAGAGCCATCTGCAATCAAAGACCGTATAAGTTGCTGAAAAAAAGCAATTATTGTAAAAGTGTTATTTTTTTTTAAAAATCCAAATAATTTTGAATGATTTTTGTGCGTTTTATGAATTTCTTTTTTTCTGGTGAAAGAAAAGTGCAAATCAAATAAATCTGGCTGTTCCTCTGAATACATTTCATACCGATTTTGTTCTTGACCAAACAAACATGACATTTAAATGGCTGGCAATGCTCTGATTGACTGTTAGCGAAAACCTGTGATTTTTTTTATCTTACAGCTCAGTGCCGTAAGGTCCAAAAATCACACAACAGCACACACAGAACTTATAAACAAAATTCCCATTGGAACTGTCTTATTACGTGCAAGAAAGCAAGAACTTATTCATCAGATAATTCATCCTGAATGAATGTTCAAACACCTGGGGCCAGTTGCATGAGCGAGCTTAGTCCTGCACTAGCCACTAAGCAAGGTGCGCCGCTATAGCCCCTGGACATAACATTCCTTTTTATAAATCATCTCTCCAAACAACAAGACAATAGTTAACCCCTTCACTGCCAGTGGACGTACATTGCGTTTTTTGTCTCACTGTCAACTCAACGTCGACGGTCCCCAGCTGTTCCGGGAACGTGGATACAAAAATGCTTTCAGAAAGAGGCATAGATCCTCATGAGCCCCCGCAGTTGTTGGGGCTCACGAGGATCTAGACCTCTTGCAGTTTTGCGGTGTTCAGTTTTTCTCGGCAGTCAAAGAGTTAAGAGCATAACAGCACTCGAAACCCAGGCCACTTTTAGCTATGTTGAAAATGATTACTATCTCGTGTATATTTTACACTGAAAATGTGTTTGTCTTATTGACTGAAATATGTGTGCAGGTCTGTGATTTCAGACCTTACAGTTTACAGGCGTAAGGTCCAAAACCAATGACCAGCACACATTTTAAATATGTTTTGCAAATGAATAATTTTGATGGGGGCTTTCGCTATTCGTGCATAGACGTCTTGTTCTGTGTACAGAGCAACTGTGTTTCATCTTACCTGAAAGATCAAATTACAATATTAACCCTTTGGCTAGAGGTAGCGCTTTTTGTGGCGGTGATTCCTGAAGGAATCATCGCCACACACACAAAAAAAACCCGCTACCGACAGCCAAAGGGTTAAACGGTGAAATGTCTATACAAACTGCAGCTGATAAAACGGTGGCATTTTAACAGAGCAACCAGTAGCACATAGTTTGCGCGAAACAGTTCTGCATTTCTGGACACATGGAGGTCATGAATACAACGCCGATGTCAGATTACAGTTTGATCCTCACTGGCTATGACAATGTGTCAGTAGAGTCTAGTACTTTGTCTACAAGTGCGAGAGACGGAAATGTGTCCGTTGACTATGACTTTGGCCATTTTGCTGCAAACTACGGAACTTTGACGGCAGGTTACGAACATTTCGTCACATGGCAGGACAAAATGTTTTCTGCGTATGACTACGTCACCCCGGTGTATGGAGATACAGGTCAGTCTCTGTTTACGTGCTTCCGAGTCTAACGCGGCATCGGACATAGATAAAGTAGATATATAGCTTCGTACATCGGTGTTTAGGTGATACTGAGAATATCACTCAAATGATTTTAAAACCTTATCCTACGAGCGAAAGCGAGTAGGATAAGGTTTTAAGATCACGAGAGTGAAATTCTCATCACCTAAACACTGATGTACAAATCTATTTCTTATTCGCCTTTTTCTTGCCATGAATCCGACGTGAGTTGGTTTTCTGCACACTCCTAACCACAACACAGTCGTCATTGTGTCTTTGACAAGGAACATGACGTCCATCACGTGTGTAATACAGCTTTTCCGCTCAAAGGCAGCAAAGAAATAGATATGTAAAAAATAAAGTTGTTTTTTTATCCCTACGTCACACGACCAATCCCTTTAGCGCAAACTGTACCACATGACCGAGCTACAAAAACCGTTGTAGTGACAAATCGCGGACTTCTTTTAGCCCTCTTTGTGACGCAACTTGGATGTTAGTTTTGTTCTATAAAAGATTACCAAAACGTTCTAAAGTAAAACGTTTCTTGGTGTTGTTCAAAACAACAAGCACATTCAGTGCTGGAGACGGCAACGTCATGAAATATTTTAAATTACATCATAAATCTATTATGTATAAATGCATATTCCGTTGACGTCAGTCATGTCTGGCGTGATCCAGGTCGGAAGATGTCTTCTTGATTTCTTTTACGAAAATAGTGGCGGAATGAAAACAAATACGTTATTGGTTGAAGGGGCTTGTTGCACGGAGACTTGTCGGCCCGAGGTAGGTCAAAGGTTCCTTTGACTACCCTCAGGCCTACAAGGGTCCGTGTAGCAAACCCTGCTACCAATAACTTATAATATATGAAGAAAACAAGAATCCATTTACACCAAGTTGTTCTGGAGTTAATGTTTTATTTTAACGTCAAATTTTCGCCCTCTGCGAGGGCGTCATCGGGAGAATGCCCAGGTAACAGGTAAACCCCTGATGAAGCCCTCGCAATTTGACATGTTAAAATAAAAATGTAACTCCAGAACAACGTGGTGTAAATGGATTGTTTTCTTCCAATATTTCTTCGATTTCCACTTCTCTTGAATCCTTTTTGGAGCGTGTGGTGCCAGCAGTCCTGGACGTGTTTTATTTGATTTTTTATAAATGTTAGTCAATCCATGAAATCAGGAAATTCATGAATTTCCCAAACCATTCAGGAAATACATGAATTGCCTGTGACCCCCAGTCATTACACAAAATTATTAAAATATCCAGGTATTTCATGAATTTTCTAAAGATGGCGACCAATTCATACACGGATTTACTAAGCGGCTTCTGTAATGCGTGAACTGCTTTCTTCAAGTCTGACGACCAACAGATAAATTATTACTCTTCCATTTTACGACATTAGGCTTAATTTAAAGCGACCTGTTCCAGACAGTAAAGGGTTGACAGTTCGCAATATCTTCTTTCTAATACACTTGCTCTTAGCATTTCTTGTAATGGTGTTGGACAAAAGGTCTAACGAATTGATTATCACGTTTGAAAGTCGTAAAACTAATTTATTTCTGCTTTGTACGCAGGAGAGTTCCTTGCGTTACATTCAAATTGTAGTGGAAAACCTCTAGTACATATCCTACTACATCGAATGTGAAAAGAAGGGAACGTCTTAATAATAATAATAATAATAATAATAATAATAATAATAAAGGAGATTGTTAAGCGCTTATTCTAAAAGTAGCTCATTAGCGATTTTTTTGCAATCAAAGCTTGCCATGCCGCTTTAACCCTTATCATACTGAGGCTAAAAGCTTCAAATTTGTACACTGCCATATGCAAGCTACATTATATTACTGACAGATAAAGATATAGACCAAGGGCTTTAGTTCAAGGGTGGTGCCAGAATAGCTTGGCGCCTAGAGGCGCCAAGCTGTTCTGGCACTACCCTTGAACTATTTTAGTCAAACGTATTTCACACACTGGTGTATTCCGAATGATAAGGGTTAAAGAAAAAGTATCCCTTTTGTGCAGCATTATTGTAAGCCGACATACTGAAAACATTTATAAAGGAGACATTGCAAGCAGGTCACTTCATAAATTAAGGTGCTAACCATACAGCCAGTCAATGAAATCAGGATATCCTTGAGTTTCCTACACCGTTTAAATTTTCTGTGAACTCCAGTCATGACATGAAATGACTAAAATGACCAGGACTATCACGAATGTCCGGAAACTACATTAAAGGAAATAATATGAATTGCCTGATTTATTAACTCATTCAGCCCCGAAACACCACAGCAAGACGTGGATCGAGCATAATAGTTCAACGGTGGTGCCAGAAAAGCTTCGGCGCCCATAGTCGCCAAGCTATTCTGGCACGATATTTGAACTATCACGCTCGATATGTCTCTAGAATTGTGATACAGTCCCTCAGAGGGCAACTTCAAAATTTGGGGATTTCGGTCCTGGGGTAGAACGTGTGTGAACAGCAAACGCAGATGCAGAGTTGCAGTCGTTTCACTGACATTTTACTTGTAATAAATTGGCAGATCTAAAAATAGAGTTGAATTTTTAGCTCACATGTCATAGCAAAGACGAATCTATGTAGTGTACCATCCGTCGTCCGTCCGTCCTTCCTTCGTCTGTATGTCGGTGGTCAGCGTCAACTTTGGCATTTTCTCAGCGCCTATTCAAGCCACAGGGAGGTGTCGTTACCAGACCTTTCTAGACTTGCACATCTGAGGTATCTCTCTCAATGGTAAAGGTCACACGGGGTCATTCTTCTCTTCTTGGCTTGACTTCGCGAACGAAGATTCTATAGGGCTTGCCCACATCGTCTGCAGGCATTTTCGTGGCTGCGGAGGCCAATCCGGGACAGGCAGGTTCGACCGCAGTGGCTGCAGGGGAAGGTCTGGTCAGGGTTCTGAGTTACGACAACTCTGTTTTTTCTTCTTTGCCGCTTGTCCTTAAGGTTAGCTATGCGAGAGTCCTCAAAGGAGACGGCTGCCTTGTGAATGGTGGAGCGCCAGGTGTCACGGTCCGCAGCAAGCGAAGACCACTGGCGGTGGTCGATTTGGCAGGCACTAAGCGACTTCTTGAGACCGTCTTTGTATCTCTTCTTTGGTGCCCCTCTGTCTCGGTGTCCAGTGGCGAGCTCGCCGAACAGAGTGATCTTGGGTAGGCGATGATCCTCCATCCTGGAGACGTGCCCCGCCCAGCGAAGCTGTGTCCGCAGCAGCAAAGCCTCGATGCTCACAGTTTCCGCCTGTTCAAGGACCTCGACGTTGGTGACATAGTCACTCCAGTGAATGCTGAGGATGGTACGCAGGCAGCGCTGGTGAAAGCGTTCGAGGAGTCGTAGTTGGCTGCGGTAGAGGGCCCAGGACTCGGAACCATACAGCAGGGTGGTGAGGACGGGGTCATTATGCAGGAAACAAAAGACGGTAAACGGACGGGCTTGTTCTAGAGTATGTCCGTTGAAGGGTTCTGGTACATCAAATTTGCAAATTTGAAGAGTGCCCGAATTGATCAGTGTTCAGGTCACACTGCACAGGCAATAGCTGTCCCTGTAAAAGTTAACGGGGGTCGTCCATTATCACTCCGGTTCTGTGGACATTAAAACACAAGGTACCTGATGATAAGATTGTCCTAATAGAAATCCTGTTGATAGTAATTGTCTGATGTTAGGTCAACGGTCATAACAAATCGAAACATGTGGGTAAAATGCTGAGGGAAAAAAAGTGAAATTAGCTAGTTCACGCTTTTCAGAAGCCGTCTAGGAAATCCGTGTATAAAATGGCCGCCATTTTTAGGAAATTCATTAAATGCCTGGATTGTTTTAGCCATTTCGTGTAATGACTGGCGGTCACAGGCAATTCATCTATTTCCTAAACAATTTAGGAAATTCATGAATTTCCTGATTTCATGGTCGGTTTGTCTGTAACATATGCATATGAGTTGTTCTCCAGATTTGGTACCCAAAATGTTGAAATCGTGTTTAAAAAAATTGCATATATGATTGTTCAGCTCCTACGTTTAAAAAGGCTAGATATCCCTAAAATTACATACCATCATAGAAAAATGCGTGCCGTGCTCCGTTTTCTCACTTTGACCGTTGGAAGTTAGGGTGTGCTGTAGTGCCCCGTGCATCAAGGTGTGACATAAAGATGATTGCAAATGCAATATTATCGACAATGACAAAATTATTTCTTTTGTTGGGTGAAGTACACTATTAAAGAAAGCAGTATAAGTAGAATGCACATCATCAGCACCAACCGTGGAACCACGTACTGACCAAGTAAAGTTGACACGATGTCATTTACGGGGTGCCGCTTTAAAATGTTTTCATACATGCTATTTTAATGATTCCACCTCTGTCTCAACGTTTCATGACATGTGCTAAACAGGAATTATGTTTATGGGGCGGTCGTGCGCAGTGGTTAAGGCGCCGCCACCAATGCTAAGGTGCGAGGTTCGACTACGGTTCCGGCGTCGGATTTTTCTCTAGAAGTGTCACGTATTCGGCGGACGTCGGGGTTCTTTCCGGTACTCCGCTCTCCTCGCCCACAACTTGGTTCAGTTCAGCCCTAATCAATTCAATACAACGATTGTGAATTCCAAAACTGCTACAGTAGTCGCTGAGCTTGCCTAGCACACGTGATGTCTGTTTATGTACGTGTGAGTGAATGCGTGATTCAGTGACGTGCTGTTGGGTCAGTTCGCGGCGCTTGAGCGATTTCATGGAAAGCGCCTTTATGCGCTTATTATTATTTTATGATTATTATTATTATTATTATTATTATTTTATTATTAAAGTTGCTGTCACAGTGTTATATGCGACAAAAAAAAAAAACAAGGAGAAAATAACTGCAAATCAAACAAAAATACACGAAACACAATCCGAGTTTATAAACGTGTATTAAATGTAGATGTATGTGGTAATCAAGGTAACGACATATCGTTTTAAGATTCGGGTTCCCAGTCTGTTGTGGTCCAAGGCGCCAGTGATGTCGGTTGCTTCAACCCATGAAACGTCCTCCACCTCTATCAAATGATATGTCTTATCTTCGATCTATATCAGGAACTCTCGCGCTTCAGATTCACCCTCCTTGTCATCTTTCGGTCTATCTAAAAATTGAAAAGAAGAAACTTCCGTGTTTAGTATTAATTGTTACTGTACAGACACAAAAATGAGACAAACTATTACGGCTACTGCAATGACAGACCGCCGGAAACAAGTCATGATGTCGCGGAATCAAACGGGACGTCTTCGCATCATATTACAGTTTCGGCCTGTAAATGGGTAGATGAGAACGGATTAATATGGAACACGAAATAATTAGACATTGAATCGTCTGTGTTGGGTTATTTCGAGGGTTACGTAGTCCAATGAAGATGATTATCAGACCGACGCGCCGAGGACTACAAACCACGATGTATCACGAGAAGTAACCCAACACAGACGCTGGTTCAATGCCATTGTCGTTCAGTCTAAATTACGCACTATTTGAAGCCTTCAGTGTGTAGCTCACGTCAGGAGTAAAACGCCAAATATTTCTGACGTCAGACTGAATTTTCTAGGAAATACACAGGGGATGAACCTCTTTGTGCATAGGCGGACTTTTCGCACTGGGTTCAAGTAATAGAACGTCTAAATTTTGAGCGCAAGACTGCAGTACTGAGCTCAAACACGCATCCAACAATGACTCGATCTTTTCACTAAAATGTCATAGATCTGTCACATTTTCTTTATTTATTTCGCTTTCTCTCTTACTGCACGAGTGGCAACAGACTTTGCTTTATAAACAGCATACCTCAGTGTTGACATGGAGCGCGGCAATAGAAAGTTTCGAGCTGTCTCAGTTCAGAGTTTGAATTGCGACACATTTGTGTAGCACTTGCGTCGTGTGCTCACCGTTTGAGTAATGTCGAAATAAGGTACATTTCTTTTATTTCTCTGTTGTCTACCACCATTTGAGCTTTGCGTTTTCCGTTTATTTATGATGCAAGCTGCCGGACAGCCATGATCTAAGAGTTCAGTCGAAAGACCTAGGACAGATTCGTGCGCGATACTGAATTGCTGATTGGCCAGCTGATTAAAAATTACAGGTACGGCAATTGTTTTAGGAGGTACGGACTGGGGCATTGAACCCCCTGCGATTTTTAGATGCCGACCAATCACAGTGTCAGAAAATGGAGTGACTGAACGACAATGTGTCATGAGTACCACGCCAGAAAACGAGCTCGGTTGATACCAATAATGAGCTGCTGACAAGTGTGACGGTCCCGACTGTTACTCAGTTGCGACAGTGATGCGACCAAGCTGAAAACCGGTCGATTCATATTTTACGACTGAATGAAAAACACAAATCAAACTAATACACATGTAAAAGATTTCCAATACAACCAAACTTGTCTATAACGACCACCCAGGGAACGGAGAAAAACTCGTGGCCGTTACATAAAGAATAAAGAAACAAACTCCAATAAACAGCTAGCATCTGACTTACCCTTGTTCGTTTAGTTTTATCACTTCAATCGTCTAGTTCAACATGAGCGCGATTTTCTTTCAGGACTGATTTTAGGACATGCGACCATATCACATAACAAACTGGACATAATAATATACGCAATGTACTGCGACCAGACACTGAAACACAGTACCAATGTCAAACAAACAGTTTGAATTTTTCAAAGATTTATTTACAAACCTAACGGTATTCTTCAGTATGATGAACAGAGCTTTACAAATTCGACCCTGATAAAAAAAAGGTCTATGCACCATTCAACCGAGGTATGAGAGACGTAAACGGCCGGGCGATGATGAACAAAGCGACCTGTCCTGCTTGACTGAGCATACGCAACTGACATAAAGGCGCGTCGAAACCTCAGACGACAAACAGAGGACAACCTTTTATTGTTGACCGAGCTTACACAAGTGGCGCTCGGACTTAACTCATTCTACCCCAGTGTAACGCACGCAGACTTGCCCACAGTCGTACGCACAGACTCTCTCGCAACAGACGCATACACCGCCACTGACTCAGACGGGCGCATTCATGCGGTAAAACACAACACACGGGCTCCCTTTCTAAAGTAACCTTTATACACTATAAATGAAAAGACGACTTAAATGATTATCAACTATATACACTGTTCTATTATCACACCACACACGTATCACAATATCTTTGCCAGGTTAGGTCTTAGTCTCACATTGCCTCCAACCTGTTTGATGTTGTTGCCTGGTTACGTTGGTCCTTCTCACGTCTAGGCGTGAAAGTCCTTCGTCGTACGCTTGTCGCCGTCCTGTCTCTCTTTGGGCACGGACGTCCTCGTTCTCGTACGGTACTCACGGCTTGGACTTGGGTGTCTTGGTCCCCAGTCAGACTCACTCTCAGAAGAGCTGGAGGGATGACCTCACGTAGGTCCCACCTGCGACTCGACGTCTCGGCGTCCGTCTTTCCACTCTCGTTACAAGAACTCTGAATAGACAAAAGTCCCAACGTAACACTTGCTAAACACACAACATATTGGATCAATGAGAAACGTCACGTAACCTGGCTGATACAAATAACTCACACGTTCATTCACACACACACACACGTGCTTCATAAACTATTTTCGTATCACCCCCATATCTCTGTCACTATCTTGAAACAGACTATAGCCTAACTGACACTCTTGCTATACCTTACTCTATACCCTGGAAAAGACTATGTTTAACCAACCACGTACTATCTTCATAGCGGCTTAGACATACACACTTCATATTCCTTTAGTCATCTAACTCGGTAAACAACTGTATACAGAAACACCGGTTACTTCACCGAATTCTAAACATACTATAACTAAACCAAACCGGAACACCGCTATACAACCACATTAATCTTACCACGCATACTGTCTTTAACTAAACAACTATCAATACTACGTTTATAGAAACATACCTGAAATCTAGGCTTCAGAGTCTTGGAATGCGGGCTAGGTAACTCAAACACAACCGTTCCATACGACAAAACAGCCCGCACTCCCGATCTAGACCTCTGACAGTCACAGCTTCCGCCTAGAACTCACTAAACAGAACTCACTAAAAAATCCCGTGCTAACCATGTCTTACATATTCCACGTGGACAGCAGGCCCCACGGACTTTCGGCACAAACAAACCGTTAACAAAAACCGTACCGTACTAACCCTACTGTGCGAGCACTATGCACAAGCATAGAGCTTCATCACAATTCCCCCTTCCTCGGGAAAAAAAAGAAACGACCGAGTTTCTTTTTAAGACTACTCAACGTAATGTTATCCGAAAACAGGAAAGGACTAACTTTCTACTACCTAGAATACAAGAAAAATTACAGCCTTAAGCCTCAACGCACACTCTCGGATCGCACAGCGAAAGCCAAAACAGAACTAACGCGTTAAAAACCTCCAGAAATGAAAAAGATCCAAAGACTGCCCACATACACACTCACGAGACCCCCGTCTCTGACCTACAGACAATCGCGAGACCCTAGTCTCCGATCTACCTAAATATTGGGTGCTGAGCGGCATGTCTGTCCGCAACAGAAGTATGCCGTCTCAGACCAACCCGACTGTTGGGCCAAGCCCGCTGACCGATTCCCTGTGTCTGGACGGAAATAACACGTTCCCTCTGCCCACGAGCACGTTTGCTCTGAGGGCCGCTCTCGTCGCGACTGCACCGCTAGGAACATGAGCTCGCTTAATCGCTTCAACTTTAGCGATGACTGGCTGCACACCCTTCATGTTACCCAGAACTAAATCAACTACTGGCTCGTTGATGACACACGAAACCAGACTACCTGTAAAAAAACTCTGTGTCAATCTCTATCTTAGCTAACGGAAAAACTTCTATCTTTCCTCCAAACGAAACTACTTTCTGCGTCTCGCCTGTGAACTGATCTGGTCTAACAAGGCTACGCCTGACCCCCGCGGTCGTTGTACCGGAGTCACAGAGAACAGAAACGAGACATCCGTTTACAACCCCGTCTACCAGCGGTAGGCAACCATCTCCGTTAGCTGAACACACCGCGCCCAGCTGTGGTTCCTCCCCGACTGGGACCGCAAAACTGGCTACGTGAGTGGGCTGCACCGCCCCATCCACCATACCAGGATTATTAGGACCATGATGAGCCAGATGGCCGTGCTCCTGATAACTAGCATACTGCGCGCCTTCACTGTAGTACGGACAGCTCTGACTGAAGTGCCCGTACCCACTACAAGAAAAACACTGCGTGTCCGAACTCGCAACACGACCACGACCATACCCACGCAAAGAAGCCCCTCCACGTGCGTACGGATCGCTACCGCCATTGCTGTTACCTCGATCACCGCGTCGAAAACGCAAAGTACCTCTACCGTTAATCCGCTGGCCTCCACGTAAAGTATTGACCCCCCGGTAACCCTCAGTCGTGTTAGCAGCGACCAACCCGACTGGCGGTGTCTCGGTCCTACGCGCGAGGTTTTTCGTAGGATGCGCCATCCGAAAAGCCTCCGCGTGCTGTACTAACTCGTCCGTAGTCTTGAGGTTACGCTCTCTCAAGAATACCGCTAGATCCTTGGAAACGCTCCCAAAGAACTGTTCAGCCAACATGAGATCGAACAATGCTTCGTACGTGTGGTCGATCTTTGACAGTTCGACCCAACGTACGAGCAAATGGGACAATCGTTTGCCAAACGACATAAACGATTCCCCTGTCTCTGGCCGACAAGCTCTCAAGCGTTCCCTAAAACCTTCCGCATTACACTGGAACTTCTGCAAGAGACACTCCTTCAAAGTCTCGTACTCTATGTTCCCCGAAACGGTCAAACTATGGTAAAGACTCAAGGCCTGACCCTCTAGCACAGACGAAAGCAAAACGGGCCAGTTGGCAGGAGGCCAACTCAACGCCTGCGCATGAGACTCAAAACGGCACAAAAAAGCGTCAATAGAGTCCACGGACTCTTTAAACATCGGCAGTTTAGGAAAATTGCGTATTCCTCGGCCTACTGAATCACTATTTGGTCTAGATCCCGCATCTCGAGCTAACTGTAGTTGCACCTCTCTATCTCTCTCCTTTTCTTCCCTCCGATACTCTAGTTCCTTCTCTCTTAACGCATGTTCCCTCTCGTCCTTCTCTCTCTGAAACGCTAGAGACTTCTCGTCCTTCTCTCTCTGAAACGCTCTCTCTTCTCTCTGTACTTCTAATTCCTTCTCTTTTAAGACCCTTTCTTTCTCTTCTCTCACTCTCTGAACTTCTAATTCTTTCTCCTTTAAGACTCTTTCTTTCTCTTCTCGCTCTCTCTGAATTTCTAGCTCTTTCTCCTCCCTCTGTATCTGCATTTCCAACTCTTTCTCCTCTCTAGGTCTACGCATCTCCAACTCTTTCTCGTCCCTCACCCTCTGAACTTCTAACTCTTTTTCCTTTAGGACTCTTTCTCTCTCTTCTCTTTCTCTCTGAGCTTCTCTTTCTTCTCTCTGAGCTTCTCTTTCTCTCGCTCTATCCTCTCTATCCCTACATTTCTCTACGTAATCAAAAAGCTTCTCATCTTTAAGCCCTAACCTTTCACCCTGTTTAATGTAAGCCTCTACCGGGTCTACCTCCATATTTACTACAACTTCCCAAACTTGAGTACGTAAAAAATACAAATATCACAACCAAATCAACGGCAAAACTTAAAATGAGAACTTACAACAAAATCAACAAACTATGGAGAAAACAGTGACCTACTTTGACGTCCAGATGGAACGAAAAATAAGAACGATAGAAAGAAGAGCAAGGAAAAAGAACACTACCTATACAAAAGGATGAAACAAGAACTAGCTCCTCGTAAGATCCAGAAAACTACAGAAATAACGGATCTTACCCCCTAGAATCGGAGAGGGGAATCTAACACAACAACATGCACATAGCAACAAATCCTACTCTAAAATCGCTACTCACTATCGCTCGCAAACACTTCTAACCTACCGCTAAGTCAGGGTCACCACTGTAACGCACGCAGACTTGCCCACAGTCGTACGCACAGACTCTCTCGCAACAGACGCATACACCGCCACTGACTCAGACGGGCGCATTCATGCGGTAAAACACAACACACGGGCTCCCTTTCTAAAGTAACCTTTATACACTATAAATGAAAAGACGACTTAAATGATTATCAACTATATACACTGTTCTATTATCACACCACACACGTATCACAATATCTTTGCCAGGTTAGGTCTTAGTCTCACATTGCCTCCAACCTGTTTGATGTTGTTGCCTGGTTACGTTGGTCCTTCTCACGTCTAGGCGTGAAAGTCCTTCGTCGTACGCTTGTCGCCGTCCTGTCTCTCTTTGGGCACGGACGTCCTCGTTCTCGTACGGTACTCAGTTCTCGCTTGGACTTGGGTGTCTTGGTCCCCAGTCAGACTCACTCTCAGAAGAGCTGGAGGGATGACCTCACGTAGGTCCCACCTGCGACTCGACGTCTCGGCGTCCGTCTTTCCACTCTCGTTACAAGAACTCTGAATAGACAAAAGTCCCAACGTAACACTTGCTAAACACACAACATATTGGATCAATGAGAAACGTCACGTAACCTGGCTGATACAAATAACTCACACGTTCATTCACACACACACACACGTGCTTCATAAACTATTTTCGTATCACCCCCATATCTCTGTCACTATCTTGAAACAGACTATAGCCTAACTGACATTCTTGCTATACCTTACTCTATACCCTGGAAAAGACTATGTTTAACCAACCACGTACTATCTTCATAGCGGCTTAGACATACACACTTCATATTCCTTTAGTCATCTAACTCGGTAAACAACTGTATACAGAAACACCGGTTACTTCACCGAATTCTAAACATACTATAACTAAACCAAACCGGAACACCGCTATACAACCACATTAATCTTACCACGCATACTGTCTTTAACTAAACAACTATCAATACTACGTTTATAGAAACATACCTGAAATCTAGGCTTCAGAGTCTTGGAATACGGGCTAGGTAACTCAAGCACAACCGTTCCATACGACAAAACAGCCCGCACTCCCGATCTAGACCTCTGACAGTCACAGCTTCCGCCTAGAACTCACTAAACAGAACTCACTAAAAAATCCCGTGCTAACCATGTCTTACATATTCCACGTGGACAGCAGGCCCCACGGACTTTCGGCACAAACAAACCGTTAACAAAAACCGTACCGTACTAACCCTACTGTGCGAGCACTATGCACAAGCATAGAGCTTCATCACACCCAGACACACCACAGCAAGATAAGGATCGACCATGATAGTTCAAGAGTGATGCCAGAATAGCTTGGCGCCTATGGGCGCCAAGCTATTCTGGCATCACCCTTGAACTATGATGGTCGATCTGTGTCCTGCACTGCAATGCAGTCTTCAGAGGACAACGGCAGAATTTAAGGATTTCGGTGTTGGGGTAGAATGAGTTAAAGCGGCCGCTATGTGGAGAGTCAAGTGGTGGTCGGGAGTGACAACAGCTGCCTGGGAGTGACAACAGCTGGCCGCAAGCGTTATGCACAGGCAGCCGTTGTATGAAGGGTCGTTATGCAGTAAAAACGAACGGGAGTAAATTGTAATGGTCGCTATGAGCTGATGACCGCTTTTAAAGGTAGCCGCTCAGGCAGGTTTGATTGTATTTGGAAAAACAATACCGTCGAATCGTAATTGACTCACCTCGATTGATGCTAGTTACGCGTAACGATGATTTAGAAGGAAACTGTTCTCAAAAATGTCCGTGCATACACGGGCTGAATAGTGTGACATGTATCTAATTTGTTAGTATGACGTCACAACTTATGTTGAAGTCCTGTTACAAACACCATAAACTGGTGTGTAGCTTTATGTCTGGTTTATTCTGCAGCATTCCTTTGTTTGCTGTCGTGGTTTTCTCGATCGTAATTTGATTTTAAAAGTCGGACGCCCCGTGCATAACATAATACATGTGACATAATTCAAATACTTGATTAAAACGGCAGTCTTCAACAATGCCTCATGTGAATGTGTAAAGATTTAGCCTATGTGAATAAGTTGACACTTGTAATCTCTTGGTATTACACACTTTAGATTTGTGCGTCTTGAAATTACACATTTGTTAATGCGCCAGAAACGTGACATCGGCTGTAAGCACGGGACGTGCATTTTTACAGCCGCAGAGTGATGCAGCAAGACAAAAAAAACCACATTATTTTAGTCTTTCGACATACCTTTTTTGGCATCACTTCAACAAAAGAAAGCAAATTAAAGGACAAGTTTACTGTATGGATTTGATAACATGAAACATCCGCGAGTAGTGATCAGTGGAAACTTTCCAAACGCGATTTTGCGACCATTTTTGAACTTTTATTTATTTTTTTTTTTTTTCATTTTGTAGACGCCACATGTGCCCGACTCTGACTCAGTTGATTCTTCTCTGATGGATTTGTGACATAGTCATCCACCTGGAAGCTACTAAAAATTTAAGCAAGGAAAAGAAAGTGGTCTACCCCAAGTAGTAACTTGTTCTGGAGAACAACTCATATATATATATATATATATATATATATATATATATATATATATATATATATATATATATATATATATATATATATATATATATATATATATATATATATATATTCTTTACTTTTAACAAAGGCGTCGCCCAAAGCCAAAAAATGCACTCAATCAGAGTAGCTCCAAGGGACATAATTTTTCAATAAATTCTGAGAATGCTGTGCTAATGCCATGGAAATCCAGGCTGTTAAGCTTGCATTGTGTCATCAGGACATCAGCTGTCCTTTTGTGACTGCATCGCTTATTAGATCTTTTGAGCCTTCCACTGAACACCTACGACATAAAGTAATAGCGCCCCGCAACCCGCTGGAGAATATCCAGTCCTCCCCCCGAGAGGGGAGGCTAGTGCATGAATATTCCCAAACAGATCTTGGACCTGCTGGATAGATTTAAGATTTTTGCCGCCTACGACCGGTTTCGACCCAAGGTGGGTCTCATCAGGTAGGCATACGGCGTAACCTGAAATTGCAAACAACGCATGTACCAGATGCCGCCTCCAAAATTTGACTGGTAGCAACCACTAGTCCAGCGTGGATTGCATCCCTAAAGCTTTATGGGGTGTTGCAGTGGAAGAAGACTGACTAATTTTGAAAAGGACAGCTGATGTCCTGATGACATAATGCAAGCTTACCAGCCTGGATTTCCATGGCATTAGCACAGCATTCTCAGAATTTATTGAAAAATTATGTCCCTTGGAGCTACTCTGATTGAGTGCATTTTTTGGCTTTGGGCGACGCCTTTGTTAAAAGTAAAGAATAATTGTACCACAAAATTGCCTAGGTGTTGCCTTTTCAAAATTAGTCATTCTTCTTCCACTGCAACACCCCATAAAGCTTTAGGGATGCAATCCACGCTGGACTAGTGGTTGCTACCAGTCAAATTCTGGAGGCGGCATCTGGTACATGCGTTGTTTGCAATTTCAGGTTACGCCGTATGCCTACCTGATGAGACCCACCTTTGGGTCGAAACCGGTCGTAGGCGGTAAAAATCTTAAATCTATCCAGCAGGTCCAAGATCTGTTTGGGAATATTCATGCACTAGCCTCCCCTCTCGGGGGGGAGGACTGGATATTCTCCAGCGGGTTGCGGGGCGCCTGGGGGTAGTCCCTATTACTTTATGTAGTAGGTGTTCAGTGGAAGGCTCAAAAGATCTAATAAGCGATGCAGTCACAAAAGGACAGCTGATGTCCTGATGACACAATGCAAGCTTACCAGCCTGGATTTCCATGGCATTAGCACAGCATTCTCAGAATTTATTGAAAAATTATATATATATATATATATATATATATATATATATATATATATATATATATATATATATATATATATATATATATACCCACTCCATAAAATTTCCCCTTCTTTGACACCGCATTTGCGGGGACTCACGAGGATCTGTGCCTCTTGCTGCCATCACTTTGAATCCATGATACTGGGATGGTTGGGCTCTTTGGCGTTGAATTAACCAAGATTGCAATAACACAATGTACGACAACTGGCAATCAAGGGGTTAACGCGAATGCAAGTAACGCGGAATGCACGTGTAACTCTGAGTTACCGCGCTATACTGAGACTGATTTGTATTTTACAGGGTTTGAGAATGCAACCACAAATTACACAGGCTTGTGTAAAACAACAGAAGAATGTTTGACTGCTTTCAATGACCGGAGGAACCTTCAGTTAGAGTTCTTGGATCAGGTCACCGTGTGGTTATGGCGAGTGTGTCCGCCCGTCATCCTTGTCCTGGGGACTTTTGGCAACGTCATGACGATTGTGCTGTTACGTCGCATGAGTACCAGGCAGTCCCCTGTCTCCATGTCTGTCTACCTGAACGCTCTAGCCGTGTCTGATTTGGTTATTTTATACTCGGGGCTTCTGACGACCTGGCTATGGCGTGCATTCAGAATCGACATAACTAGTCTTCATTACATTTTGTGCAAAATTCCTTACTTTCTAATCTACGTCAGCGGGGTGGTTTCCGCACTTCTGTTGGCGTCCATGACATTGCAGCGAATGATTTCCGTTATGCTACCCCATCGTGCAAGACTCGTGTGCTCACATCGAAGAAACATTGCCATCATTATTGTTATCGTATTTGTATCTTCGCTTCTCAACACTATTGTCCTTTTCGCGGCCAGCATGGTGAATCTGCGGAACAGTACCCAGTCAGCGTGTCTCTACACCTCAGACAAAGACGTGCTTGATTACTTCCTCAACGTACAGCCCTGGGTTCACGTCATCTTTGCATCGCTGGCGCCATTCTTCATCCTCGTGGTGTCTAACACAGTCCTTATATGGAAGGTCGCCCAGTCTGCACGCAAGGCACGCACTCTAACGGGACAAGCTTCCATACAGATGAAGGTTCGCGAAGAGAAGGTTTCCTCCATGACCTTGACCTTGATTGTGGTCTCCGCGGCCTTTTTGCTTCTGACCTTGCCCTTGTCTGTTCATATTTTACTTTTCGGGGTAAGCACCAGTGCTCTGTCTGCGCCGTTGGATAGGATTACGCGCGCTTTGTCTATTCTCTTCTTTTACTGTAACGCTGCCGTCAATTTCTACCTGTACTGCCTAACTGGATCCAAATTTAGGAATGAATTCAGGCGGTTGTTATCCTGGAGCAGTAATTGAACAGAATCTAAAAAGCAATTTAACAGTTAAGAGGCGATATCGCATGTTTGTCCGGACTAATCCACAGTTTTCGTCGAAACACCTGCAAGTTTGACCTACTTCTGATTTCCGAAACTTCTTCTATTAACCCTTTTCATCCTGATACACGACTGCTTGAAATTAATTCGAATATGATAGTTCAAGGGTGATGCCAAAATAGCTTGGCGCCTAAGGCGCCACGCTATTCTGGCACCACACTTGAACTAAAGTGTTTGATCTATCTCCTAATCTGTAAAGTTAGTTAGTTATTGGGGTTTAACGCCGAGCAGGCGATTAAAGTCATCTCACGGTGGAATCTGTAAAGTAGCCTTCATAGGACAATATGCAAATTTAAACAAATCAGCCTCAGGATGTAATGGTTTAACTCATTAGAGACGTGCCGCCTCCGGATACGCGGCATAAGCCGCGTATCCAGAGACGGCACGTGTCGAATGAGTTAAAGCATTTAAGCCCACCGCATGCCGTGTAATATATGCGATTATAACGTTGCCTAACATTGTGTGAAACGCTATGTAACGCTAATACACGGTATGCGGGTCCATAAAAAAAATATATTGGTTAGCAGGTTTACTGGCTGTTGGTAACGCTTTTTGTGGAGGTACTATCGATAGTGCAAGTGTTAAATCTGTTTCACGTGTAACAAACAATGTTGAGATAGCAGGCGTAATTTAAAAGAAAGAAAGCTGAGTGAGTGGATACACGCTGCAGGTGCGTGTGACTGACATCAACACCAAGTGAATGTGGGAATATGACAATCTCCAGGTTATAGTCCAGATCAAGAAATCCCAACAAAGAAAAAAACACTCTTTGAAAGTACAACACAATTAATACCACTCGCATGCCTTTTTCCGGGGTGGATTACTAATGTTCCATCTACCAAGCAACCTTCGATTTACCGAGCACTAAAAACTGGACCGACGACCGAACATGACCACATGCTAAAGTGGAAGGGTGACGTAAAAAGACTTGTGCATATTGAAATGACGCGTGTATGGAGCAGGGAAGTGCGTCGTTTCAACTTTTTGTTATCACTAACAGACAGTTTTATACCTGTTAAGTATAGCAGAACTAAGTCCATGTTGAATCTATGTAATGTATTGTCTAAGTGTAGAGAAACAATCTTGAATCTTGTTAAGTTTGTTTAAAGTTGTATAGGCTACTTCATATGTTAACTCATTGTGCCCGAGGTACGAAATACCCACATTTTGGAGTTATCCTCAGAGGAATGCATTACAATTCAGGAGACAGATCGACCATGATAGTTCAAGGGTGGTGGCAGAATAGCATGGTGCCTATAGGCGCCAAGCTATTATGCCACCAGTCCACCACCTTTGAACTATCATGGTCAAGCCATATCTTTCTGTGGTGTGTCGCGGGCAGAATGAGTTCAGTACATTGTGTTTGCACGTTCAGTCTTAACTGTCTTCTCACATTCACTGTTGTCTGCAAACTGTTTTTTTTTTTTTTAAATACTAATTAGTAACGACAATTGTAAAAGAATGATTGTGTTATCGTGTATCAATGAATAGAATATGAATCACACTGTAATCAACATCTTTCCTCCATTTAAAGTTTGTATTTCCTTTATCTCCTGTTAAGGGGATAAAGGAAATAAACATTTTGAACCTTTGAAACTAGTGTGAGAAGTCAGGTGTAGGCTTCTTTTGTTACTAGTAACAGAAAGCACTATTTCCTCGACAGTCTGACTGTGACCAAAACTGGTTTTAGTGAGAAATAAATGAAACGAAAATGGGAGACTGCCAGTGCTAATATTTCAGGAAGATTACAAAGTAAAGTAGGTAAAAGCAGGCAGGCAGTAGTTCCTGCCTTTCCACCGGTATGCCGAATGGTGTGATGACGAGGTTGCCTTGACCGAAACAGCTGTCCACACCGGCTAAACAATCTGAACCCCCTCATGGGGGACCTAGATCTAAATTTCCATGCATCAAGGGGCTGGAAATCCAGTGAATATGAGAAGGGCGAGGGGTTGCTTCCATATTCATTGCTTCCAGTCACTTACTTAGCGCACCCTTCTTTCTTATCCTTTTTTGTGCTTGGGACCAATCTCGATCTATGATCATTGGTCGATAATGCATAATTCTCTCCCCTGACAGTGCTTTTGCCTACTTTGCATTGTAATCATCGTGGTCTTAGTGAGGTTTCAGTTGAAACGAACGACTCCCAACGACGACTCTATCACATCGGACAAACAGGTTGTACCATAAGCATATGCAACACTCTAAACATCTTCAAAAGGCACAGAGGGCTCATGAGGATCTGTGCCTCTTGGAGATGTTTGGAGTTTTGTATATGCTTAACTCATTCAAGCCCACGCCCGTATTTCCCCAATTTTGGAGGCCTCATCTAACGACTATGCATCAGTTGCAGGAGATAGATCGACCATGATAATTCAAGGGTAGTGCCAGATTAGCTTGGCGCCGACAGGCGCCAAGCTAATCTGGCACTACCCTTGAATTATGATCGATCCATCTCCTGCAGAAGTGCGCCAGGGCTGAATGGGTTAATGGTTATGCAGTATGTCTTCGCTCTCGTTCGTTGTTGGGAGTCGTTCATTGCACACGAAATCTCACTTTTGTTACAGATTGAGATCCGAACAATCAATAGAAACCCCAAAGAGGGAAGTCGATAATACAAAAGATTCTGTTTTGAGTGACCACCTTATGAACAATCACCTGACCTGTCATTAAAGATCATCATTTATCTAGCCACCTTAAATGACGGTCTTTAATGACAGGTGACGTTTTTTTGTCTCTTGAGAGACCACCTGTCTTGTGAGACCACTTGTTATATTTGCAGAACAGTTTTTACTGTATACGCTGTGTCACACATGCACTCACATAGCTCGGCCCCCGGACGGCACACACACGCGCAAAGAGAGTGATGGATAAGAACACACTTCAAACACTTTATAAACAGAATGTGCTCCCAACCGAGCCTTTCCCAAAATATCACGCTGATCAAAGGATAACTAAGAGAGCCTCCGAGCAATGTAACAGTTATGAAGACAGATATAGATACAATCACTCACAGTCTTTGTCGACACGTAACGAGAAGATATGAAGACCGACAGCCACCAAACGCAACACAAGGGCCCCTGGGGACAGAATCATAGTCACAAAATCACCGCCCTGATGACTAGAGGTCATGTGTCTGGTCGGCCAATTTTCAAGGCTGTGCGCAAAGGCCATCGGGTCGCTGTCGGCTGCCGACTGTGCGCGGGCCAACGGCGGCCTGCGTCAGCCCGATGGACTTTTGCGTATTGGGAAGGCTGTAGCCGATGTGCATGTCTTTACCTGTCTTTAGCAGGCCACTGTCGCCAAACTCTTCAAGACGCGGCCCACGGCACGGACAGGCGCTTGCACCCTGGCGTCCCACAGCACAGCAGGGCTCCTGAGCGACGACTGGAAGGCCGAACTGCTGGAACAAGAATAAGAAAAGACCCAATGCGCAAATTGCCGTGCGCGGGCCAACGGCGGCCGGCATCGGCCCGGTGGCCTTTTGCGCACTGGGGAGAGAAGAGAAAGCGAGGCCTAAAAGGCCAACATCAGTCCGGCGGCACAATTCCTGTATTATTCCTCCACCTCCCGCCCCCCTCACCCCGCCCCAGTGCTTAGCTTTTGGTAGTCCCATAGCTCCCTTACTGTTTACACAAAGGTTGTTCCAACATTACAATAAAAGAACGACACAGCCATGATACCCGCATATTACAACAGCACATTAACTCATTCTACCCCAGACACATCACAGCAAGATAAGGATCGACCATGATAGTTCAAGGGTGATGCCAGAATAGCTTGGCGCCCATGGGCGCCAAGCTATTCTGGCATCACCCTTGAACTATGATGGTCGATCTGTGTCCTGCACTGCAATGAAGTCTTCAGAGGACAACGGCAACATTTGGGGATTTCGGTGTTGGGGTAGAATGGGTTAAAACAGTCTCAGTAACAGCTATTTCGCACTTTTAAATTTCAGTTTCAAACAAAGCAATTTACAACTACGCAAACATTCACTCCAGCACGCTTTATATGCCAGTACACGTCACGGCGGTGTGACATATTCCCCTCCGAGGCGACTTAGCTCGCCAACACTAGACCGACAGCCACCACCCCTCCCCGCACCCACTGATGCGGTATTTTAATGTTGACCCAGAGAAATTCCGATAAAATAATAACACCTACCCGTACGGCCCCGCGGAAGCTTGGGGGTAGCAACAACCAGGACCGGACGACATTCGTCACCAAAACCCGGTCCAACATCACATACCAACACACATTTAACTCGAAGATATGTTACGGCAAGTTGCAGAAACGTCTAAACCACACGATCCAACTCGCTGCACACGGTCATTGTATGCGCTGTTTTCCATTTACGACGAAATCCTTATAGAGCGACAACTACCCATGACATTATGATAAAGTGGTTGCAGTTGACAGGTATCTCCTAACACAGCGTTAGCTCATTCGAGACGTGTCGCCTCCGGACACGCAGCATAAGCCACGTATCCGGAGGCGGCACGTCTCGAATGAGTTAAGTAACGAATATAAAGACTACAATGTAGACGAAATGGTTTGTCGCCTTGCCGGCAGGTAGTGGTCGTCGTATACAGCTGGTCGCTTTAAACATGATTGACTTAAGTTGCTTGACTTGGAGACCCATTGTGTGGCGGTCTGTTCTGTGACTTTGTATCTTACCGGCCTGGAGCCGTAACGCCCAGAATGAGAGACCAGCACATTAGTACCAAGCTACTGATACAAGAGGAAAAACAAACAAGATGAGGATTTCATCCCAAAGTATAATATTGTTTGGAGCTCACATGCGTTTTTCTTTTAGGAACATTCAGAGTTGTTCATATTTTTCAGCTTATAATTCTGATCCATTCCATCCTCTCTAAGCCAACCTCTGATCAACACGCACGCCGGCGCACACAAATAAAGACGGACACACCGCGCTTTCTGTACGCTCTCTGGACTCGTGTAGCTACAGGAATTCTGAAGAATACCATGAGCAGCAAAGGAAGACGTCACAATAAGCTTCACGTCATGGCATCGCTAATCTCATCAAAGACAGTATTTTTTTTTTCTTCTTCTAAACAGGCTCTGCCAGGGCTCTGTTTGATGGGAGTATATACTGGCTCCAAAACTGGCAAAAATGAATTATTATTTAAAAAGTTGAAGAGGTACTGACAACGCTGGATTACGAACTCATCCAATGTCAATGTGAGATAAAGAGAGAGAGAGAGAGAGAGAGAGAGAGAGAGAGAGAGAGAGAGAGAGAGAGAGAGAGAGAGAGAGAGAGAGAGAGAGAGAGAGAGATGATGATGATGATGAAACTTTATTTATCAACGGTAAAAAAAATTTGACAGAAACAAATCGTCATTTTACAAACTTGCCGTTGCTAACATCTACAACATAAAATAAGTTAAAATAAAAAAATTATAATAATAAAGATATTATATTTCCATACATTATTCATGTAACAATAATTTAAAAGAAAATAGAAACAAAATAATAATACAATTTAAGGATATATTATATACACAGAATAATAGTAACACTCAAAATTCATCTTATGCCACACACACACACACACACACACACACACACACTCACTCACACACACGCACACACACACACACACACACACACAAACACGGCGTTTCCCTCCAAATCAGTGTAAGTTCAACAGCGCGGTTCGGCTAGGCATGACGTCATTTTTATCGTGTTACTTCACTGTCAGAGTCTGAAGTGTGCCTGCCTATGTTCGTCATTTGCATGCTACGGAACGTGCTCCGACCAGCCCCATCTCAAAGTCTACCGTATTTTCAATACGGTAGACAACAAAAATGGAAAACAGTGCAGAGGCGAATCACCAAATGCAAAAAGGCCAACGGGCCATGTCGGCCGCAGCCGGCCCGCTCACTACCGACGTCACCCCGATGGCCTTTGCGCACTAGGCAGTTACCTCCCGTGAGGGCGCGGGGGTGAGGGTGCGGGTGGTGGTGGTGGTGGTGGTGGTGGTGGGGGGGGGGGGTCCCAAAACAGAGGGCGCCAGCGGACAAGACCGTCTTGTCCGGAAATTAAAAAAAAAAAAATCCAACAGTTGGATTGTGGTGGGGTGATGGACGTTCTTGACTTCCCCCCTCCCCTTCCGTCACAGATTCAATATCCCTGAATAGTTTATCAAACATTCAAGGACATAATTATACATGTAGTTTGTGATCAATTTTGGTTTGGTCACGTTTTTGTCCGCGACGCGTGCGAAACGATGACTTCTCCAGCGACAGTTTTGTCATGGCAGAGAAGTGTGCTTTTCAGTTCATTTCTAAATTTGCTACCGCTGATACAGTACAGATAAAAGTTGACAGCGTTGTTAGTGTAAAACAGAAGGTACGTGATCGCTTTCTTCAGTAGAATCACACCAGTCAAGCTGGCGTCTTCACAGTTCACAGACGCGTATACACAGGAAGGTGACGTAAACGACACAAATGCAGCCGACGTCACCATGAGAGTGATGGTGAGTGACGAGGCTTTTCGCTGACGAGGACTGACGTGGGTCGAGTTGGCCAACCCCATCCTGCGGGCTGTCTACACAGACTGGGCTACTTTCCACACCAACAACACCTTGCACACGATCAGGATACAAAATGGAAGAAACGAACCTATGACTGTTCCAGTCCAAGGGATTATAACCATTTCAAGGTGAAAAAAAAGTATTTTTTCTTCAGGCACCAGGATTTCAAGGTTGTTGTTTTTATTTAAGTACTTTTTCTTCAGGCACAAGACAATCAACTGTTGTGCTATTGTCATCAAATGTCAGTTCACACGAACTGTGTATAATGCGGCGGTTAATATCATACAGACTTTGATATGACATGATTTTCATTAGGTATACAGCAGGTTAGCACGATGAAGCCACATCACTGACATCACTCGCTGCATCGTCATAGCAACCAGCAACCATGCTGATGTCAAACCACAACTAAATAAATGAATCAATGAATCTTTATTTTACAACGGTAAAGATATTAACAGTCAGTGACTATGTCATTTTTCGTACCTGCCGTTGCTAAAACTACGCCTAAGTACAACGTATACATAAAACATGGACATCAAAGCACAGGATACAAAATATACAGTCCACTAAAAATAAACACATGCTTGCACGCACAAACGCGCGCGTGCGCGCGTGCACACACACCACACACGTGCATACACACATACACACACGCGCACATACACATGATTGTTAGAATATACACGTACGTACGTACACGTGTGTCTACGTATAACTAGATATTGTTATTCGAGTGATATCAGATATCTATAAAGACTTGTCTTGAAACGAGATAATGTCGGAGTGGCTTTAACGTAATGTGGGAGTGAGTTCCACAGTGTGAAACCAGCAAATGACAAAGTGGATTTAAATATATCTATTCGGGGTTTTGGAACAATATAAGACCCCTCATATTCCCATAGCAAGAATTTGATTTTTTTAAACAGATCAATTAAATATTATGGAGTTCTATGGTTCCACACTTTAAACATCAGTACCCCTTTGTTAAATTTAAAGTGATTTTGAAGGGGTAGGAATCCAGCTTTATTGAGTTTTTCCTAGGTTGTCAAGCGCTAGTCGGGCAGAATTAATTTTGCCATTCTCCTATGTAAAGAATTTAGTCTTTTTAAGTGGACACCACTGCAACAATCCCACACCGTCGATGCGTAGTTTATGGATGTGTACATTACTGAACAATTTTTCTGCTTTCACTATCTGTGTAATACTTTAATTTCGATAACATAAAGACATTTCTAGAGACCGTTTTACATACATTGTCAATGTGCATCTGCCACCTCAGCTGATTATCAATTGTGACCCCCAATAGACGATGTTCGGCTATCTGTTCTATGATGTCGTCGCCGAGTCATAGATTAAGCTTTAATGGTTTCAACTGATGCTTTAAAGCCAACTAAAGCCAGTCTATGCACCATGTGAATTTGTGACGTTATAGTGGAACGGGGTAATCAACCATGGACGGATCAATCCAACGTGCAGCACGCGCAGGTCCGAGACAACCAGAGTGATGAAGTAAACAGACATGGAGACAGCAAACCACCGGGCACTCATCACCACAATCGTCATCGCGGTGCCAAACGTCGCCAGGACATGTCTTAAGAGCGGACCCACCCGCCATAACCAGTGTGTTATCTAAAAGTAGAAGTTTGCCTCCTGTGCGTACATCTCTGTTGAACCGTTTGAAACGTTTTGTGTTGAACTTTTGGGAAAGGTTTGCACAGAACTGCGGCGGCTTGGGAACTGTCCGGAAAGATGTGCGTTGTGCCTGCTCTAGTTAAACTAGTATCCATTTCAGTTGGCGTGAACTGAAACGCACTTCGCCCTGAAAAATCGCCGCCTTATAATGTAATGCCAAGCTGTTTTATGTCAAGTCGGTGATCGTTGAGTAATCGTTCTTTACGCTTACTTGTTTGTGTGTCTAGTTCACACAGTGTCAATCAAGAATAATTCCAGTCCACAAACGTAACACAGAGGTAACTCAAACCAGCCATCAGAGGATATGGATTCTCATGAGTCCCCACACCTTACGGGGGCACATGGGGCTCTATGTCTTTTGCAGACGTTGAGCGTTTTTCAGTGCTTTCAGCATGGCTAATGGCCGTGACACTTTTCGCAACTTGTTCCATTCCGGTGCCAACTGCGGGAGATGTATCGACCACGATACCTCAAGGGAAGTGCCTGTTCAGCTTAGCGCCTGCATAGGTGCCAAGCTGATCAAGCGCGACCCTTGAGCTATCGTTGTTGACCCGTCTTCCGCAGCGGGAAGGCCTGTACGAAGTGCAAAACAGAGCATCTCACTGTAATCTTAGAGTCACGTTTGTTTTTGGATGTTAATACAGCAAATATTACAATTTCACGTATTTGCTAAACATTTTTGATGCCTGTTTGTTTACCAACTAACAAAAATGTCGTGATTGTTTAGATGCCGTGATCGCAGCGAAAACTAGTAGCTCATGGCAAGATTAGGAATATAAATAGATAATGAGATGCAAACACACACAAATGTAAGCTCAAATATACTCGCTCATACTGGGTACTAATACAGTACTCTACAAATGTCATAAACCATTAGCTGGGTGTAAAACAAAGAGTGGTCAGTAATTTTGACAGAGTCGAGAAGTTGTGGTTAAATAAATGCATCCCGTCGAAATTGATTAAACACTGCTAATTTGAGCGCGTTTTATTGCCGTGTGTTTGTACTTAATTTCAGTGTCTGTTTAACTAACACATATGCATCAATCAGTGCTATTTATCTTTCAATAGTGTTTTATCGGATAGTGTTCTCTCTCTGCCTCTCTCTCTCTCTCTCTCTCTCTCTCTCTCTCTCACACACACACACACACACACACACACACACACACACACACACACACACACACACGCACGCACATACACACACACGCTTAAGCACGCGTGCAAGCACACACACACACGCAGGTACACACACGGCACACACGGCACACACACACACACACACACACACACACACACACACACACACACACACACACACACACACATGTATGCACGCGCGCGCGTTTACACATAAGTAAACGGAACTTTATTTGGCTTGTTTGACAATGCCGGTACGAAATGTACAAAAAAAAAGCGGTTCAAAGCCTGCCGTTGTCAATACCTATAGAACAACCGTCGGCTATGCACTGCCCAATGCGCACAAGGTCATCAGGCCGACATCGGCCCGCGCAGGGGACGTGCGCTGGCCAACGGCGGCTGACGCCGGCCCAATGCCCTTGTGCGCATTGGGTGGATTCGCATAGGTGGCACCCCTTCTGCTGCAGCGACTAGTTCATCACATTTTGAAAGTAAAAATATCAGGTTATCCAATTTTTTTTTAATCTACAGTATGGATAGCCTTTGATGTCAGCTATCCTGACGCCGTCCTTGAACTATCATGATCGATCCACATCCTGCCGTAGCGTGCCATGGTTTCCTGAGCTGTCTATATATATATATATATATAGTGGTTCAAAGGCCAAAGAGCCCCATTCGTGCGATGTTAAAGGAAACAAAATGGAGCCAGTTAGAAACAAAATTATATATAAACCTTCAAAATTGAACCACTCGTTGCGGAGATATTCGTCCTTATGTTAGGTTACCTCTGCTTGTCCTCGGCTAACTATTTCAGATTTCAGGGGGTGAAGAATATGCTTCTCAAAGAATAAATACCTCTCTTGGCTTGACTTCGCGAACGAAGATTCTATAGGGCTTGCCCACGTCGTCTGCAGATATTTTCGTGGCTGCGGAGGCCAATCCGGGACAGGCAGGTTCGACCGCAGTGGCTGCAGGGGAAGGTCTGGTCAGGGTTCTGAGTTACGACAACTCTGTTTTTTCTCCTGAGGCGCTTGTCCTTAAGGTTAGCTCTGCGAGTGTCCTCAAAGGAGACGGCTGCCTTGTAAATGGTGGAGCGCCAGGTGTCACGGTCCGCAGCAAGCGAAGACCACTGGCGGTGGTCGATTTGACAGGCACTAAGTTACTTCTTGATACCGTCTTTGTATCTCTTCTTTGGTGCCCCTCTGTCTCGGTGTCCAGTGGCGAGCTCGCCGAACAGAGTGATCTTGGGTAGGCGATGATCCTGCGTCCTGGAGACGTGCCCCGCAGCAGCAGCAAAGCCTCGATGCTCACAGTTTCTGCCTGTTCAAGGACCTCGACGTTGGTGACATAGTCACTCCAGTGAATGCCCAGGATGGTACGCAGGCAGCGCTGGTGGAAGCGTTCGAGGAGTCGTAGTTGGCTGCGGTAGAGGGCCCAGGACTCGGAACTGTACAGCAGGGTGGTGAGGACGACAGCTCTGTACACGCTGATCTTGGTGCCTTTTTTCAGCTGTTGATTGGGCCACACCCGCTTGAATAGTCGCCCGAAAGCACTGTTTGCTTTTGCCAGCCTGTTGTCCAGCTTCTTGTCCAGCTTGGCGTCTGACGTGATGATGCAGCCAAGATAGGTGAACTGGTGTACGACTTCAGTTCGGACTCGCCGATGGTGATGTGGGGAGGGCAATGCTCTTCCTTGGGTGCCGGCTGATGAAGGACCTCTGTCTTTTTCAGACTGACCTCAAGACCAAAGAGCTGGGCAGCATCTGCGAAGCAGGACGTGATGCGCTGCAAGGCTCTCTCTGTGTGTGCAACGAGGGCAGCGTCATCAGCAAAGAGCAGCTCACGAATCAGTCGGTCTAGGGTTTTGGTGTGGGCCTGCTGTCGTCTGAGGTTGAACAGGCTGCCATCGAGACGATACCTGATGTACACTGCGTCGTCATCGTCGAGGTCCACTGTGGCCTGCTTCAACATCATGCTAAAGAAGATGGTGAAGAGGGTCGGTGCCAGCACGCAGCCCTGCTTCACGCCATTGAGAATGGGGAATGGTTCTGAGAGGTCACTGTTGAGTCTGACTAGCCTAGCTGGTCCTCGTGGAGCTGGACGATCATGCTGAGGAACTTTGGGGGACAGCCTAGTCGCTCCAGGATCTGCCACATGCCTTGCCTGCTCACCGTGTCGAACGCTTTTGTTAGGTCGACAAACGTTACGTACAGTCCTTTGTTCTGCTCGCGGCACTTCTCCTGAAGCTGTCTCAGCACAAAAACCATGTCGGTGGTACTCCTGTTGGCTCTGAAGCCACACTGGCTCTCTGGGAGGTGGTCTTCAGCGATGGCAGGAGCAGGCTTGCGAGAATTTTCCCGGCAATGGACAGCAGGGTAATTCCACGATAATTAGAGCAGGCAGACTTTGTTCTTGTACAGGGTGATGATGACTGCATCACGGAGATCCTTTGGTAGTGTTCTTTTCTCCCAGCAGCAGAGAAAGAGGTCATGGAGCTTGTTGTGCAGTGCTGGCCCTTCATGTTTCCAGATCTCTGGCGGGATTCCGTCAATGCATGCTGCTTTGCCACTCTTGAGCTGGTGGATGGCTGCGAGGGTCTCTTCGGCGGTGGGCGGTTCGTCCAATTCAACCTTTAGTGGGAGGTGTGGGATTTGGAGGATGACTGTTTCTTGAACAGTGCGCTCATGGCCGAAGAGGTCCTGAAAGTATTCCGACCAGCGGTTCAAGATTGAGGTATTATCTGTGAGGAGTGCCTGTCCATCAGCGCTTCGCAGTGGACTTTGTACCAGGTGCCTAGGTCCATACACTGCTTTCAGTGCTTCGTAGAAGCCCCTGTAGTCACCGTTGTCAGTGCAAAGCTGGGTCTTCTGTGCGAGTCTGGACCACCACTCATTTTGGAGCTCTCTAAGCTTGAGCTGGAGACTGCTGCAGATGAGGCGGAAGGCAGACTTCTTCACAGGGCAGGAAGGCTGGGCTAGGTGGGCCTGGTGGGCGGCTCATTTTTTTTTATTTTTTTTTTTTTTGTGCTATAAGTTCCTGGATCTCTACGTCGTTTTCGTCAAACCAGTCTTTGTTCCTCTTTCTAACAAAGCCCAAGACTTCCACAGAAGATTTTACAATAGCAGTTTTCATTTTTTCCCCAGTGTTTCAGGGGAGGGGTCTGCTGGATCAACCGTGTCTTTGAGCATGCGTTGTTAAAGCTGTCTGAAGGACAGCTTTCTTGTCGTCACGCTGAAGGCTGGCAACATCAAGCTTTTTCTTGGGGGGGGGGGGGGGGCTTTTTTTGGTTTCAGCTTG
The DNA here is from genome assembly GCA_036245525.1 of Semisulcospira habei. Lineage (NCBI taxonomy): Eukaryota > Metazoa > Mollusca > Gastropoda > Semisulcospiridae > Semisulcospira > Semisulcospira habei. Next base: position 50,761,191 of record BTPG01000004.1, on the reverse strand, counting down.
AGGCGGAGCCTAAGTTTCCAGCGAACAAGGCGGTGGACAATGTGGCACTCTGCGCTGGGCATCACTCTGGTGAGGAGGACGTCACTGCGGTCCCTCTGACGCACTAGGACATAGTTGATAAGGTGCCAGTGCTTGGAGCGAGGGTGCACCCAGGTGGTCTTTCGACTGTCCTTTTGCTGGAAAGTAGTGTTGGTGATGACAAGTTGCTGCTCTGCACAGAACTCCAGCAGTAGGCAGCCATTGTCATTGCAGTTCCCAACGCCATGCTTGCCGAGGACTCCTTTCCAGGCTTCAGAGTCCTGGCCCACTCTGGCGTTGAAGTCGCCAAGGATGATGACTTTGTCGCCTGCAGGGGTGCTCTGCAGGAGGCTGCGCAGGTCAGAGTAAAACTTGACTTTTTCTGCAGGCTCTGCCAGGAGGGTTGGGGAGTACACACTGCACTGAGAAGGGTGACGTATTGCTGGTGTCTCAGTGGGAGGCGCATGGACATGATGCGGTCGGAGTGACCCGTTGGTAGGTTTTCCAACTTAGTCGCAATGGGGGTCTTGACCATGAAGCCCACGCCTGAGAGCCGTCTTTCTGATGCAGGCCTGCCTGACCAGTAGAAGGTGTAGCCAGCGCCAAGTTAATGGAGGCTGCCTTCCTCCGGGAGGCGTACTTCGCTGAGCGCGGCGATGTCGATGTTTAACCTCCGCAATTCATGAGCAATGAGGGCGGAACGACGTTCAAGGCGTCCGCTGTCTGCTGTGTCGAGCATGGTTCGGATGTTCCAGCATGCTACGTTGAGTCCGGTCGTGGTCGTCATGAGAGTGGATCCGTTGCTTTTTCTTGTTTTCTGACCGCAGGAGAAGATGCCCGTTGACCGCGGCTAGCCAACTGGGGTTACGAGGGAATGAGCTTTGGTTAGACCACCTTTTCTAGGCCCCTCTCCGTGTGGAGCAAGCAGTGCTGTCCCTAGAGAAGGCTGCTTGGTCGTTCAGGGTGTGCCGAGTGATGTTGTCATCCCCAGGTCAACATCAGGCGACCAATATCCTGAACCGCCTGCATGCAGGTTTGAGACTGCGGCTTCCAGTGACATCTTTCACCTGCCGTTTTGCCCCTTGCCCATCGCTACAGGACTTGGAAAGGTCAGTGTCATGGTCCGTGGGCGTTTCCTAAAGCCTGCGCGGTGGAGCTTTTTGGTGGAGTGCAGTGTGCGCAGTACTGGCTCCACCCTTTAAACCCTTGGTTCGTATGCCATGGCCTAGCAAGCTGGGACGGTGGCATCGAGGTCCTCGGGTCGTAGGTTTTTTATCAGACTGTCCTTGTCCTAGTCTCTGGCTCAAAATCCTTCCCCGGAGACACGGGGGCTTTGATGTCAGGGTTTTCCTCCCTTAGCCTTTCCGCAGCCAACCGGCCAAGCCTGCAAGGCAGCAGGGGACTCGTGGAGGGCGGGGTCGTCTATGTCCCGTGCAGATGTAAACATCTGCCCACTGCCCACCTCACATCCAAATGACACCTACCTACATGCCGCCAAATATCTCCTCGTATAAATTTTACTTTGAGTTGTGCTCGAGAATCTGAGTCCACAAGAGAAACCTGAAATGGACCTTACTATGAGAAAAACCTCTCGCCAAAACATTTAGTTCTCACAACGCCCCAACGCCCTAATGCAGAAGATGGGTTGACCATGATAATTCAAGGGCAGTGCTAAACTAGTTTGGCCCCGTCAGGCGCCAAGCTAATCTGGCACTACCCTTGAATTATCATGGTCCATCCATCTCCTGCAACTCTTACATAGTCAATAGGTGCCAAATCCAAAAGTTATGAAATGCGTTAGTGGGGTTAGAAGGGCTAAAGGCGGTGGCAAGAAGACCTCATGCTCTGAGAGCGAGCAATCACCGTAAAACGAAGATCCAAACTGCCCATTGTTCGCGCGGCCATCAGTTAAGCGCGCAAAATGTTGTGTGACTGTTCCATGTAGAGGTGAGGGCGGGGGAGGGGTTTGCAAGAGGTCACCGTTCTAACATCACTTATCAGCCCATCTATAAAAAGCCGCCGTGAGATGGCCTTAGTTGCCTGCTCGGCGTTAAACCCAAATAACTAACTAACTAACCATCTATAAAAAGTATATCGTATATGCGGACTGCAGGGGTAACAGGCAGTGTCTGTCCTTCTGGTTGACGTTAAAACGGCAGTGGTCATTTTATCACCATCACCAACACAACCACCATCGTCCACGCAATGTTAAAATGTGTGCTGGCCTGTGATTTTGTACGTTACAGCCTATAGCCGTAAAAGTCCAAAATCAAAGACCAACGCACAAATTAACGCGCGCTGGTGTCCTGCGTCTACCGGTGTCATTTTACTGAGAGTAGGGTGGGCGTTAGAGGCGGGGTTGGTGTGCGTGTAAGTTCAAATAGCGGCATATAGGATGAGAAAACACTACAAAACCCATTACAGACCTTTCAAGGAATAACCTGATTTGTGTTCCTAGCACTTGGGACCAACATTTTGTTCATCACGAACGCATTCGTGTTATGCCATTGCGCCCGGTGCACGCGTGACTATTCTCTCTCACAGAAGAGTCCTAAGGTCCACATCCCAAACATAGGAGGAACTGTACGTCTGAACGGTGTCATCAGCAGCAGGCAAGGGGTTAAAAAGTTGCGCGACCTTTCCGCCGAACGGTGTCATCAGCAGCAGTAAAATCAAATGACAACACAGAACACAACGCATCTTGGACTGAGTTCGCGATTTAAAGTTGTTACACAGATCACAGCTATGGACGAAGCCATTCATTAGCAGCAGTAAAATCAAATGACGACCCAGTACACAACGCATCTTGGGACTGAGTTTGCAATTTACAGTTGTTACACAGATCACAGCTAGGGATGAGGCCATTCATCAGCAGCAGTAAAATCAAATGACGACCCAGCACACAACGTATCTTGGACTGAGTTCGAGATTTACAGTTTTTACACAGATCACAGCTATGGACGAGGCCGTTCACACAACTCCGGATAGACAGGAGAACAGCCCGTTTGAAACTTTGGACCAGGCCTCCCTGTGGTTATGGCGGGTGTGTCCACCTGTCCTCATTGTCCTGGGGACTTTTGGCAACGTGATGACGATTGTGGTGTTACGTAGGATGAGTGCCAGGCAGTCCGCTGTCTCCATGTCTGTCTACCTGCACGCTCTAGCAATGTCTGACTTGGTCTTTCTGTACACTTCGCTACCTATTGATCTGCTGTTACATGGGTTTGGTATCGACATCACAACACTTCACGACATTTTGTGCAAAGTGCCCATCTTTCTCACCTACTTTTGCGGGATGACGTCACCTTCACTTTTGGCGTCCATGACGGTTGAACGAATGATCTCGGTAATGTGGCCACATCGTGTAAATCTCGTGTGTACGCGTGCACGAAACATTGCGGTCGTTCTGGCTATCGTGTTCTTCTGTGTGGTTGTGAACTCACATGTGCTTGTCACAAGCAAGGTGGTGACCCGTTTCAACGGCACCCAGAAGGTGTGTTCCTACAACGAGAAGCATTTAGTCCTCTTTCCCGTTGGGCGTTGGGTTTACCTGGCCTTCACCTTCCTGATCCCATTTTGCGTCCTTGTGCTTGCCAACACAGTCATAATATGGAAGGTCACCCAGTTTGCGCGGACTGCAAGGAATCTCACTAATCAAGCCTGCTCGCGTTCTACCGATCGCGAGAGATCAGCATCATCCATGACTGTGACCTTAGTTTTGGTGTCCGCGGCCTTTTTGTTGCTGACCTTGCCTGCGTGTACAATGTCAGTGTACTACTTCTCCTTTCTTGGCGAGAGCGATCAGTACGGTGGCACAAAGCTGGTGAATTTTTTCTGGGCCATATGTTCTCTGCTGTCTTACGGTAGCACCGCAGTCAACTTCTACCTGTACTGTCTCAGTGGCTCCAAGTTTAGAAAGGAGTTCAAGAGATTGTGTGGCTGGAGTACCGTCGAGGACAATGTAGGGCGACATATTTAAAAGTCCCCAGTGTGAAGACCTGACAGAACTAAACCCCCTTCTCCCCCCCCCCCCCTTGGCCCATCCCCCCCGGACGAAATCAGCGCCAGCTGGAAGTCCTTGTCCCTTCAATAATAGCATAGCATAGCATAGACCTGACTGTTCATTTGCAATGGAGGGTGAAAGGAAAGGCAACTGCAAGCAAAGAACGCATAACTTATTCAGCCCTGACGCACTACAGCAGGAGATGGGTCGAACATGATAATTCAAGGGTAGTGCCAAATTAGTTTGGCGCCTGTCGGCGCCAAGCTAATCTCGCACTGCCTTTGAATTATCATGGTTGATCCATCTCCTGCAACTGGTGCATAGTCGTTAGATGACGCCTCCAAAATTTGGGAAAAATAGCCGTCGGGCTGAATGAGATACGCTGTTTCCTGAAACAAAAATAATCACTCCTGGAAAGTGTTACGTTTGAAAAAAAAAACGACAAATAATGCTGAATGAGTTGTTAGGACCTGACTGTTCATTTGCAATCGAGGGTGGAGAGCCACCTGCAATCAAAGACCGTATAAGTTGCTGAAAAAAAGCAATCATTGTAAAAGTGTTATGTTTGAAAAAAATCAAATAATTTTGAATGATTTTTGTGCGTTTTATGCATTTCTTTTATCCGGAGAAAGAAAAGTGCAAATCAAATAAATCAGGCTGTTCCTCTGAATACACTTCATAACCGATTTTGCTCTTGACCAAACAAACATGACAATTAAATGGCTGGCAATGCTCTGATTGACTGTTAGCGCAAACCTGTGATTTTTATCTTACAGCTCAGTGCCGTAAGGTCCAAAATCACACAACAGCACACACAGAACCTTAAGCAAAATTCTCATTAGAACTGTCTTATTACGTGCAAGAAAGCAAGAACTTATTCATCAGACAATTCATCTTAAGTGAATGTGCAAACACCTGGGGCCAGTTGCATGAGCGAGCTTAGTCCTGCACCAGCCAGTAAGCAAGGTACCCCGCTGTAGCGGCGTACCTTGCTTAGTGGCTGGTGCAGGACTAAGCTCGCTCATGCAACTGGCCCTGGACATAACATTCCTTTTTATAAATCATCTCTCCAAACAACAAGACAATAGTTAACCCCTTCACAGCCAGTGGACGTACATTGCGTTTTTTGTCTCATTGTCAACTCAACGTCGACGGTCCCCAGCTGTTCCGGGAACGTGGATACAAAAATGCTTTCAGAAAGAAGCATAGATCCGCATGAGCCCCCGCAGTTCCTGGGGTTCATGAGGATCTAGAACTCTTGCAGTTTTGCGGTGTTCAGTTTTTCTCGGCAGTCAAAGAGTTAAGAGCATTACAGCCCTCGAAACCCAGGCCACTTTTAGCTATGTTGAAAATGATTACTATCTCGTGTATATTTTACACTGAAAATGTGTTTGTCTTATTAGATGAAATATGTGTGCAGGTCTGTGATTTCCGACCTTTTTGATGGGGGCTTTCGCTGTTCGTGCATAGACGTCTTGTTCTGTGTACAGAGCAACTGTGTTTCATCTTACCTGAAAGATCAAATTACAATATTAACCCTTTGGCTATCGGTAGCGCTTTTTGTGGCGATGATTCCTGAAGGAATTATCGCCACACAAAACCGCTACTGACAGCCAAAGGGTTAAACGGAAGAAATGCGTAGTCGTCTCGACTAGTGACATGTCTATGCAAACAGCAGCTGATAAAACGGTGGCATTTTAAAATCGGAGAAGTCAATAGCACATAGTTTACGCGAAACAGGTCTGCATTTCTGGACACACGGAGGCCATGGATACAACGCCGATGTCAGAGAACAGTTTGATCCTCACTGGCTATGAGAATGTGTCAGAGTCTAGTACTTTGTCTACAAGTGCGAGTGACGATAACGTGTCTGTTGACTATGACTTTGGCCATTTTGCTGTAAACTACGGAACTTTGACGACAGGTTACGAACATTTCGTCACATGGCAGGAAATTATGTCTTCTGCGTATGCCGTGACCCCGGTGTATGAAGATACAGGTCAGTAGCAGTTTTACGCGCTTCCGAGTATAGCGCGGTATCAGACATAGATAAAGCAGATATATAGATTTTTACATCGGTGTTTAGTTGATACTGAGAATATCACTCGAGTGGTTTTAAAACCTTATCCTACGAATGAAAGCAAGTAGGATAAGGTTTTAAGACTACGAGAGTGAGATTCTCAGTATCACCTAAACACTGATGTAAGAATCTATTTCTTATTCACCATTTTCTTGGCATGAATCCGATGTGAGTTAGTTTTCTGCACACACCTAACCACAACACAGTCGTCATTGTGTATTTGACAAAGAACATGACGTCTTTTACGTGTGTGATACAGCTTGTCCGCTCAAAGGCAACAAAGAAGGAGGTATGTAAGAAATATATTTGTTTTTCATCCCTAGCGACAAAGCCGACTTTTTGTACCCCTCTTTCTGACGCGTCTTGGATGCCAGTTTTGTTCTATAAAAGATCATCAAAACGGTCTAAAGTACAAAGTTACTTAGTGTTGTTCGAAACAACAAGGACACGGAGTACTGGAGACGGCAACGTCATGTTTTCTTCATATATTATAATAATAATGAGTACTTGTATAGCGCCTAACCTCAGATTAGAGCTCTAGGCGCTTAACAAAAACTAATGTACAAAAAATAACTAATTACAAAAATGGAATTTACAAAAAGTACAAAAACAAAATAAAACGCACTCTGTAAACAAGCTATAAAGTCACCATTCAAAAGTGCTACGCTCATGGACTCATACTGGCATTCACACACACACCCACACACACACTACTTATATAAATAGATAGAGATGACTTTAACATGACAGGTGTGTGACAAAGTCATTTTACTGTAGCTGACAGAAAACATATGGGTCTTTAGGGCACGCTTGAATGCCTCTCTCGAATCCACGTATCTCAGTTCGCGTGGGAGATCATTCCAAACAACTGGGCTTTGGTACCTGAATGACCTCTCACCAAACGACTTTGTTTTGACAAGAGGGATACGTAAAACTCGAGAGTCGGCAGCAGAGCGCAAATTCTGTCTCAAGGGCGTATACAGCTGGAGAAGAGAGGCAAGGTAGTGTGGGCAGGAACAGGTAATACAACTGTGAGTCATGCATGAAATTTTGTACTGAATCCTAGCTGTTACAGGTAACCAGTGTAGGGCAGACAGATGGGGTGTGATATGATCTGATCTAGGGACTCTAAGAATCAACCTAGCAGCTGAGTTTTTAATTTTCTGGAGTTTGCCAATCAGACACTGGGAACAGCCAGCCAAAAGAGCATTGCAATAGTCTAGTTTAGATAAAACAAAAGCGCAGACAAGTACTTTAGTTGCTTCAGGTGTCAGATAGTGGCGGACTGAAGCAATACGTCGCAGTTCAGTATAGGCGAATCTGCAAACGTTGTTCACATGAAGGCGCATGGACAGGCTACTATCAAGTGTGACACCCAGATTTTTTACATGGGGGGAGAAGGGGACAGTGGCACCACAGATTTGCATGACTGGGGGAGTGTCAGCGTCTTCGTCAACCTCGGGGAAGCAATTATCATGGCCTCAGTTTTTCCGTCATTCAACTGTAATTTGTTTGAAGTCATCCACACACTCCGAGACACACTCTCCGAGACACACTCCTGAAGGCTCTCGATTGTGTCCATAATCTGATCAGGTGAACATGAGTCATGGAGTTGAGTATCATCTGCAAATGCATGATGTGATATAGAGAAACGGTTAAAGACACTGGCCAGTGGCTGAATATACAGGGTAAAGAGGACTGGTCCTAGAACTGAACCTTGTGGGACGCCAAAGCGCACGGTGGATGGGCTGGATAGTTTATCATTAACAACTATGCACTGAGTTCTGTCCGTCAGATATGATCTAAACCAAACCACGATAAAACAGTTTCATGAATGCCATACACATAATAGAGACGTTGTAGCAAAATGTCATGGTCAATCGTATCAAAGGCAGCAGATTATTATAAGATATTGGTAGCAAGGGTTTGATACACGGACCCTTGTAGGCCTGAGGGAGGTCAAAGGAACCATTGTGCCCCTCAGGGCTTCGGCCTTTGGGTCCGTGTAGCAAACCCCTGCTACCAATAACTTATATTGTTTTCATCCCTACGTCACACGACCAATCCCTTTAGCGCAAACTGTACCACATGACCGAGCTACAAAAAACCTTGTAGCGACAAATGGCGGACTTCTTGTAGCCCTTTTTATGACGCATCTTGGATGCGAGTTTTGTTCCAAAAAAGATCACCAAAACGTTCTAACTAAAGCGCTTTATACACCAGCACACATAACGACGGTGTGACATATTTCCCTTCGAGGCGACCTAGCTAGCCCACGCCGACAGCCACCACCACCCCTTCACGCACCCACTGATGCGGCATGTACATGTCGACTAAGAGAAATTCCGATAAAATAATAATACCTACCTGTACGGCCCCGCGGAAGCTTCGGGTAGCAACAACCTGGACCGAACGACAGTCGTCACCAAAACTAACTCACATACCAGCACACATTTTAACTCGGGGATACGTTACGACAGTTGCAGAAATGTCTAAAGCACACGATCCAACTCGCTGCACACGGTCATTGTATGCGCTGTTTCCCATTTACGACGACACCCTTATTTAGCGACAACTACCCACGACATTATGATAAAGAGGTCGCAGTTGACAGGTATCTCCTAAAACAGCGTTAACTCATTCGAGATGTGTCGCGTCCGGACACGCGGCATAAGCCACGTATCCGGAGGCGGCACGTCTCGAATGAGTTAAGTAACGAATATGAAGACTACGATGAATACAAAATGATTTGTCGCCTTGCCGGCAGGTGGTCGTCATATACAGCTGGTCGCTTAAACATGATTGACTTTATTTGCTTGACTTGGAGACCCATTGTGTGCCGGTATGTGATTTTGCACCTTACCCGCCTGGAGCCGTAACGCGCAGAATGACAGACCAGCACACAAATACCAAGCTACTGATACAAGAGGGAAAACAAACGAAAAGGCCTTTGGGGTACAAAGGTTCCTTTGACCTCCCTCAGGCCTATAAGGGTCCGTGTAGCAAACCCCTGCGACCAATAACTCATATTGTTTTCATCCCTACGTCACACGACCAATCCCTTTAGAGCAAACTGTACCACATGACCGAGTTACAAAAACCCTTGTAGTGACAAATGACGGCCTTCTTGTAGCCCTCTTTGTGACGCATCTTCAATGCGAATTCTGTTCTATAAAAGAAAACCAAAACGTTCTAAAGTAAAAAGTTACTTAGTGCTGTTCGAAACAAGCACACTCAGTACTGGAGTCGACAACGTCCTGAAATATTTTAAATTACATCATAAGTCTATAATGTATAAATGCATATTCCTTTGACGTCAGTCATGCCTGGCGTGATCCAGGTCGGAAGATGTCTTCTTGATTTCTTTTACGAAAATAGAGGAGGAAGGAAAACAAATACTTTATTGGTAGCAAGGGTTTGCTGCACGGATCCTTGTAGGTCTGAGGGAGGTCAAAGGAACCATTGTACCCCGAAGGCCAAAGACCTGAGGGGCACAATGGTTCCTTTGACCTCCCTCAGGCCTACAAGGGTCCGTGTAGAAAACCCCTGCTACCAATAACTTATATGAAGAAAACAAGAATCCATTTACACCAAGTTGTTCTGGAGTTAAGTTTTTATTTTAACGTCAAATTTTCGCCCTCTCTGCGAGGGCGTCATCAGGAGAATGCCCAGGTAACAGGTAAACCCCTGATGAAGCCCTCGCAGCGAGGGTGAATATTTGACATGTTAAAATAAAAACGTAACTAAAGAACAACGTGGTGTAAATGAATTGTTTTCTTCCAATATTTCTTCGATTTTATCGTCTCTTTTTGGAGTGGTGATGCCAGCAGTCCTGGACGTGTTTTATTTGATTTCTATATAATTATATGTTACAGTCAATCCATGAAATCAGGAAATTCATGAATTTCCTAAACCATTCAGAAAATGAATTGGCTGTGACCTCCAGTCATTACACGAAATGATTAAAATATCCAGGTATTTCATGAATTTCCTACAAATGGCGACCAATTCATACACGGATTTACTAACGGCTTTCGTAATGTGTGAACTGCTTTCTTCAAGTCTGACGACCAACAGTACCAGATAATTTATTACTCTTCCATTTTACGACATTAGGCTTAATTTAAAGCGGCCTATTCCAGACAGTGTTAACAGTTCGCAATATCTTCTTTCTAATACTCTTGCTCTTAGCATGTCTTATAATGTTTGTTGGACAAAAGGTCTAACAAATTTATTATCAAGGTTGAAAGTCGTAAAACGAATTTATTTCTGCTTTGTACGCAGGAAAGTTCCTTGCGTTACATTCAGATTGTAGTGGAAAACCTCTAGTACATATCCTACTACATCGAATGTGAAAAGAAGGGAACGTTTTAATAATAATAATAATATTAATAACAATAATAACAATAATAATAATAATAATAATAATAATAATAATAATAATAATAATAAAGGAGATTGTTAAGCGCTTATTCTAAAAGTAGCTCATTAGCGAAATCAAAGCCTGCCATGCCGCTTTAACCTATATCATACTTAGGCCAAAAGCTTCAAATTTGTGCACTGCCATATAGTCCACAAGCTAGGAAGGTCTACCGTGCACCCCCTCCCCCCCCCCAGTACTCAATAAGATGGATTTCAAAGTGTTCCTTAGTATGTCCTGAGATGTTTAAGCCATGTTCCCCGAAAATCCTTAGGAACACACCAGAGATATAGCCGATGGCGCAAGGGTACCCCCATTCACGCTCTTCGCAGGTGCTTAAAAGAGGTTGAGAAACATTTTCCTCTAAATAAATCAGAATTCATTCCAGAAGCCCAAATCAGGCAATATTATGTTAAGGCACACGTTCTGCAGCCTCTGCAAAAAACAGAATGAAAAAATATTGAATCTCTGGCTCACAGTGAAGGTATTTGTGGACCCAGCAAACGACCATTTCCACGAAATCGCAAAAAAAGACCAAAAATACCGTGTCAGATGCCTTCAGACATTTTCTATAGTGCTGGCAGTCCATTTTCAGGCTTACATTATTAAAACAGGATGTTACAATTATTATAAACTTGACTAGGTGATGCTGTGATCACTGTGAGTGCCACAGTGGTTGATTTTGTATCCCTACCCCCAAGTTGTAAAAATACACAAAATTAATTAGAAAAAATTTCTAAAGTTACTCCATTTCATTTTGACCTTTCTTTACCTATTAAGTTTCAATAATGTGAGCATAAAGTGCAAGAAAATAAGGAAAGTCGGCATCCTTTACGGTACATTCATGGTGAATGACAGCTTTTTCTCATTTAAAATTGCCAAATTGGGAAACGTACGTTGTTTCCGGTGCCCTCAGAAATTTTGTATACTGCCGATAGGTCTTTGTTAGGTTTTATTGGTTAGGATAGAGTACCACAGTTACTCCCAACCTGATTTTGTGATGCTATGATGCATTTAGGGGCCACAGTGGCTGAATCTGCTGCCCTACCCCCATTTTACCAGTACGCAAAGCAACGCAAAATAATCATATTGTCCTCTGTTTAAATATTTTTTGTTGCCAGTTGTTTTTTTTTTAAAGTATGCATACTGAGCATAAAAAGTTGTGATCATTTCATTAATTTCAATGTAACCAATCAATTTAATTGTAACTATTTTTAACTAGCTGGTTTTTTAGGTGATATTTTACCTAGCGTAAGGTGGGTCTAGTAAGGTCTCCCCTTTTCCTTTCATTTATTTTTATCTAGAAATGTGTAAATATGAATATGCATAATAAAGTTTCATGGTTCCTAATAGCCAAAACAATGTTATCAAATATACTTAGTTTCCACATGTCGACCACGAGATCTCCACTTCCACCTTCTGCAACGTTCAATCTTTTTTATGGCCATCTTTAAATCTTATATTGTTCTGGCTGCCAATAAGTGAGCTGTCAAGAGCTAGGCAGCATGTTTTCAGAGTTTGGTGTATAGGGGCGTGTCTTCTGGTCAGAACTGCCAGCAGACCGCTTCTCTGTATGGACATGTTTGGAGAATGTGCTAAGGAGACCGATTTTCTACGCCAAATTCGCATAGGGCTGTTTCCACATGACCCAGTCTCACGAGGTGAGTTCAGCAGGGTCCTTACGGTCTGTGAACATTTGTGAAAGTTGTAAAAAAAATGGCAAGGCTTTTTGAGGGCCCTGGAAAGTCTGTCAATTTCAGTCCTTTTCCTTAAAGTCTGTGAAAGTTTGTAAAAAAAATGACAACGTACTGGCAAACTTTTGTCTACTTCTTTTTTTTTTCTCCCTCAATTTGTGACTATTCCCATTGCAAACGATCATGCTGACGCTTGTTGCAAGTGATCTATATTTAGCTCTGATCATAAAGTGACTGCATGGCGAACATTCTGATTGGTTGTTTACGCTTCTACCGAAGTCCGCCATTCACTAAGCGTTCTTTTATTTTGGTATCTCTTCACGCATTAGGCACGGAAGCTTCAAATAATTGCTGATACAGAGTGATCTGATTAAAGTGTGTAAAGCTTCAGGCTTCAGTTTGGGTTTGTGAAACGTTCCTGCTTTTCTGGATGGACCCAGTCCAGAGTAATCAGTGTGTAGATGAAAGATGGTGGCCTGGCTCTCCCTGTTCAGCTTGTTGGTGTCATCTGCCCACGGGCTGCAGCCGCCATTCTGCTTTTGCCAATCACTTTGTTGTTGTAGTGTCTCCATTCCCAGCTAGTCCAGAATGCACTGGAATCCACTGCAGCACTATTTTGTGGACAGGGCATCCAGTCTATCTTGAAGCTTCCTGGTGAGATCAGTGGATCAAGCTGCTGCCTTTCCCTAGCTAGTACTCTGCTGCTGTGTTGAGCACCTGCAGATCTGTACGATAGTTGGAGCTGCTGCCGCTAGCTGGTAAGGAGAAGGAGGTAGTAGTGCGGTCTGCACAACAGATGTACACGCCACTTCCTTCATTCAACACGGCATCTTGTGTGGTATCACAGCTGCTGTGAGGGTAGCGCTTGTGCACAACCTCCAGCAAGATGGCTTTGTGCAGTGCCGCGACCTTTGGCAAAGAGTCCTGGAACATTATGTTGTCTTGAAGGCTCTTTCGAGATGTCCAGGTATCTGAAGGGAGCTGTTCACACATCTTTGGGCTTGGTTCCAGGACGTCGGTGTTAGCCCTTTGCAGGACCTTCAGTTGGCAGTTCAGATTGGGCATTTCTGACGGTTCTTGGTCTGCTCCTGTAGTCTCCCATGCTGTCGGTGTTTAGTAAGTCTTTTCATCGTGTGTGCTGTTCTGCATTCCAGTGGCCCCAATGTCCTCCATTTCCTAAATTGGGGTGCTCCAGATGGCTCTAAGAATGTCACTGCATCATGAGAATGACCCATGTTTTGCATCTTGTCAAGCCTGGCTTTTTGGGTTTCAGGCAGTGTTTCATGTTGTCGATGTATCTTGGTACCGCACAACTGGTCTGACTGAGCAGGTGTTTGCTTGTGCCAGGATGCTGTAATTTGTGCCAATGTGGTCCCCACCAGTTCTTCATCAGAGACTCTCTCTTTTTTGCAGCTCTAGCTTCCATGGTTTCAATGTGAGGCCTCCACGTGAATCCAGTAATTTATTTGTTGCCAGTAAAGTTGGCCTGTCTGTCTTTGGTACTGGAAGATCTCCAGTTTTGAGGTGACCTCTTCCATCTGATTGAAAGAGATGGTCTAGCTCAGTTTGAGTGGCCTCTTTCAGTCCAGCTGCTGACTCTATAGTCAGCATCCTGGATTCTGGAGGATGCTATTTCTTTATGTTCTGGAGGATGCTATTTCTTTATGCCTCCACATGAATCCAGTAATTTATTTGTTGCCAGTAAAGTTGGCCTGTCTGTCTTTGGTACTGGAAGGTCTCCAGTTTTGAGGTGACCTCTTCCGTCTGATTGAAAGAGATGGTCCAGCTCAGTTTGAGTGGCCTCTTTCAATCCAGCTGCTGACTCTATTGGCAGCATCCTGGATTCTGGAGGATGCTATTTCTTTATGTTCTGCTGCGCTCCACACTGCAAAGTCATCTGCATGGAGGATGTTCAAGACGAACCTTGGTACTGTTGTACTGATGTCATTAATGTAGACCAAAAACAGCATCAGACACAACATCTCCCTGAGGTACACCTTCCCCGAGTTTGACAAGAGTGCTGAATGTGCAGACGATAGAAGCTTTAGCGGCAGCCCCTGTTAAGCATGCCTTAAATAAAAAGAATTACAATTAAATCGATGGGTCACATTGAAATTAATGAAATGATCACAAATGTTTATGCTCAATATACATATTTTGTTAAGAAAACTGGCAACAAAAATATTTAATCAGAGGAGCAATTGTTATGATCATTTTTCGTTCCTTTGCGTACAGGTAAAATGGGGGTAGGGCAGCAGATTCAGCCACTGTGGCCCCTAAATGCATCACAGCATCATAAAATCAGGTTGGGAGTAACTGTGGTACTCTATCCTAAACAATAAAACCTAAAAAAGACCTATCAGTTGTATACAAAATTTCTGAGGGCATCAGAAACAATGTACGTTTCCCAATTCAGCAATTTTAAATGGTAAAAAGCTATCATTCACCACAAACATACCGTAAAGGATGCCGACTTTCCTTATTTTCTTGCACTTTATGCTCACATTATTGAAACTCAATAGGTAAAGAGAGGTCAAAATAAAATGGGATAACTTGAGCAATTTTTTCTAATTAAGTTTGTGTATTTTTACAACTTGGGGGTAGGGATACAAAATCAACCACTGTGGCACTCACAGTGATCACAGCATCACCTAGTCAAGTTTATAATAATTGTGACATCCTGTGTTAATGATGTAAACCTACAAATGGACTGTCAGTGCTATAGAAAATGTCTGAAGGTATCTGACACATTATTTTTGTCTTTTTTTGCGATTTCGCGGAAATGGTCGTTTACTGGGTGCACAAATACCTTCACTGTGAGCCAGAGATTCAATATTTTTTCATTCTGTTTTTTGCAGAGGATGCAGAAGGTGTGCTTTGACATAATATTACCTGATTTGGGCTTCTGGAATGAATTCTGATTTATTTAGAGGAAAATGTTTCTCAACCTCATTTTAGCACCTGCGAAGAGCGTGAATGGGGGTACCCTTGCGCCATCGGCTTTATCTCTGGTGTGTTTCTAAGGATTTTCGGGGAACATGGCTTAAACATCTCAGGACATACTAAGGAACACTTTGAAACCCATCTTATTGAGTACTGGGGGGGGGGGGGGTGCACGGTAGATCTTCCTAGCTTATGGACTATATGCAAGCTATATTATAGTACTGACAGATAAGGATATAGACCAAGGGCTTTAGTTCAAGGGTGGTGCCAGAATAGCTTAGCGCCTAGAGGCGCGAAGCTATTCTGGCACTACCCTTGAACTATTTTAGTCAAACTTATTTCGCACACTGATGTATTCCGAATGATAAGGGTTACAGAAAAGGTAGCCCTTTTGTGCAGCATTATTGTAAGCCGACATACTGAAAACATTTATAAAGGAGACATTGCAAGCAGGTCACTTCATAAATTTCAAAGGTGCTAACCATACAGCCAGTCAATGAAATCAAGATATTCTTGAATTTCCTACACCGATTAAATTTCCTGTGAACTCCAGTCATGAAATAAAATGACTAAAATGGCCAGGACTTTCACGAATGTCCTGAAATTACATTACAGGCAATATATGAATTGCCTGCTTTATTAACTCATTCAGCCCCCACACACCACAGCAAGTCATGGATAGAGCATGATAGTTCAAGAGAGGTGCCAAAATAGCTTAGCGCCCATAAAATTGTAACACAGTCCTTCAGAGGGCAACTTCGGAATTTGGGGATTTCGGTCCTGGAGTTGAATGTGTTAATAGCATTGTGTTCAAAGAGCGTGCAGGCTTTCCTTGTGGCGGCACGCAAGCCAGATCTGTCTTGTGCTTACGCTTCAAGTTCCTTAACCGGGAAGACGCAGTACTTGAGGCTGTCTTTTATGCAGTCTTTGAAGCTTTTTTCTTTGGCCGTCCTTGCTTCCTGTGGCCTTTTGAGAGTGCACCATAGAGGAATTGGCCTGGCATGCGAGAATCATCCATGCGTATGACATGACCTGTCCAGCAAAGTTGTGTCTTTAAGATCAAGGCTTCAACACTAGGCCAGCATTGTCGAGGACTTCCAGGTTTGTCACCTTGTCTTGCCACTTGATGCTCATGAGTGAGCGCAGGGATCTCATGTGGAAACGTTCAAGCTGCTTGAGGTGCTTTCTGCACAGCGTCCATGAATCACAATCCAGACCATCCATGAATCACAGCCGTAGAGGAGGCTGGGCAGGACTACTGCCTTGTAGACTTTGATCTTGGTGGAGAGCTTGACGTTGTTGTTATTCAACACACGAGTGCGAAGACGACCCAGGGCTTGGCTGGCTTTGCTGATGCGAGCTGCGATTTCCTTGTCAATAGTACCATCAAACCAGATAGGTGAGGCTAGCGCTGGCAGAATTGTATGCAAACCAAGGGGAATCACAGCGCTGGACAGACAACAGTTAGATCCCCTGCCCCCGCCTATCAGGCACCCAATCGCCAGCCCACAGAGAAATACGCAGGTATAGAATAAGACGATCATTTCCATCCTCAACGAATGGATCAGGTCTCTTATATAACCCATGTCTTTCTCCGGAACTTAGGAAGTGGGCAGGAGAAACATACATACACAAACATGAAGGTGCGCTACTCATATGTGGTCGGGTAAATACCCTGATTTCCCACAGTAGATGCACAGAACATTACACAACAATGTAACGATACAAATTTGCCTCGAGTTATAGATACTCACAAACCAGATAGGTGAGGCTAGCGCTGGCAGAATTGTATGCAAACCAAGGGGAATCACAGCGCTGGACAGACAACAGTTAGATCCCCTGCCCCCGCCTATCAGGCACCCAATCGCCAGCCCACAGAGAAATACGCAGGTATAGAATAAGACGATCATTTCCATCCTCAACGAATGGATCAGGTCTCTTATATAACCCATGTCTTTCTCCGGAACTTAGGAAGTGGGCAGGAGAAACATACATACACAAACGTGAAGGTGCGCTACTATATGTGGTCGGGTAAATACCCTGATTTCCCACAGTAGATGCACAGAACATTACACAACAATGTAACGATACAAATTTGCCTCGAGTTATAGATACTCACAAACCAGATAGGTGAGGCTAGCGCTGGCAGAATTGTATGCAAACCAAGGGGAATCACAGCGCTGGACAGACAACAGTTAGATCCCCTGCCCCCGCCTATCAGGCACCCAATCGCCAGCCCACAGAGAAATACGCAGGTATAGAATAAGACGATCATTTCCATCCTCAACGAATGGATCAGGTCTCTTATATAACCCATGTCTTTCTCCGGAACTTAGGAAGTGGGCAGGAGAAACATACATACACAAACATGAAGGTGCGCTACTCATATGTGGTCGGGTAAATACCCTGATTTCCCACAGTAGATGCACAGAACATTACACAACAATGTAACGATACAAATTTGCCTCGAGTTATAGATACTCACAAACCAGATAGGTGAGGCTAGCGCTGGCAGAATTGTATGCAAACCAAGGGGAATCACAGCGCTGGACAGACAACAGTTAGATCCCCTGCCCCCGCCTATCAGGCACCCAATCGCCAGCCCACAGAGAAATACGCAGGTATAGAATAAGACGATCATTTCCATCCTCAACGAATGGATCAGGTCTCTTATATAACCCATGTCTTTCTCCGGAACTTAGGAAGTGGGCAGGAGAAACATACACTCATGAAGGTGCGCTACTATATGTGGTCGGGTAAATACCCTGATTTCCCACAGTAGATGCACAGAACATTACACAACAATGTAACGATACAAATTTGCCTCGAGTTATAGATACTCACAAACCAGATAGGTGAGGCTAGCGCTGGCAGAATTGTATGCAAACCAAGGGGAATCACAGCGCTGGACAGACAACAGTTAGATCCCCTGCCCCCGCCTATCAGGCACCCAATCGCCAGCCCACAGAGAAATACGCAGGTATAGAATAAGACGATCATTTCCATCCTCAACGAATGGATCAGGTCTCTTATATAACCCATGTCTTTCTCCGGAACTTAGGAAGTGGGCAGGAGAAACATACATACACAAACATGAAGGTGCGCTACTATATGTGGTCGGGTAAATACCCTGATTTCCCACAGTAGATGCACAGAACATTACACAACAATGTAACGATACAAATTTGCCTCGAGTTATAGATACTCACAAACCAGATAGGTGAGGCTAGCGCTGGCAGAATTGTATGCAAACCAAGGGGAATCACAGCGCTGGACAGACAACAGTTAAGATCCCCTGCCCCCGCCTATCAGGCACCCAATCGCCAGCCCACAGAGAAATACGCAGGTATAGAATAAGACGATCATTTCCATCCTCAACGAATGGATCAGGTCTCTTATATAACCCATGTCTTTCTCCGGAACTTAGGAAGTGGGCAGGAGAAACATACATACACAAACATGAAGGTGCGCTACTATATGTGGTCGGGTAAATACCCTGATTTCCCACAGTAGATGCACAGAACATTACACAACAATGTAACGATACAAATTTGCCTCGAGTTATAGATACTCACAAACCAGATAGGTGAGGCTAGCGCTGGCAGAATTGTATGCAAACCAAGGGGAATCACAGCGCTGGACAGACAACAGTTAGATCCCCTGCCCCCGCCTATCAGGCACCCAATCGCCAGCCCACAGAGAAATACGCAGGTATAGAATAAGACGATCATTTCCATCCTCAACGAATGGATCAGGTCTCTTATATAACCCATGTCTTTCTCCGGAACTTAGGAAGTGGGCAGGAGAAACATACATACACAAACATGAAGGTGCGCTACTATATGTGGTCGGGTAAATACCCTGATTTCCCACAGTAGATGCACAGAACATTACACAACAATGTAACGATACAAATTTGCCTCGAGTTATAGATACTCACAAACTAGATAGGTGAGGCTAGCGCTGGCAGAATTGTATGCAAACCAAGGGGAATCACAGCGCTGGACAGACAACAGTTAGATCCCCTGCCCCCGCCTATCAGGCACCCAATCGCCAGCCCACAGAGAAATACGCAGGTATAGAATAAGACGATCATTTCCATCCTCAACGAATGGATCAGGTCTCTTATATAACCCATGTCTTTCTCCGGAACTTAGGAAGTGGGCAGGAGAAACATACATACACAAACATGAATTGATTGATTGATTGTACATTGCTTAACGTCCCGACAGCAACAAGGCTTTCTCAGGACGTGCCTGCACTGCTTGTGAAAAAAAAACAAAAAAACAGAACATTGAATGTATGTCGCCAGCCGGTCAAATACATTAAATAAACCTAACACATGGGGCTAAATAAAGCTAAGACCATTTAGCAACACACATCCAATATCAAGAGCTACAGGCAGTGCAGACAGTAGGGAGAGTTTTAAAAGGGCAAATACAGGTGAATGGACAAAGGGTAGACAGAAACACATGCCCCAGAATAGAGAGAAAAACCCACCCTGTGGGGCTGACCAGGGTGACCCTGGGAACTAAAAAATACCTAACCCCACCCAAGTCCCCCAGGGCAGACCCGGGTGGGGTACAAACATGAAGGTGCGCTACTATATGTGGTCGGGTAAATACCCTGATTTCCCACAGTAGATGCACAGAACATTACACAACAATGTAACGATACAAATTTGCCTCGAGTTATAGATACTCACAAACCAGATAGGTGAGGCTAGCGCTGGCAGAATTGTATGCAAACCAAGGGGAATCACAGCGCTGGACAGACAACAGTTAGATCCCCTGCCCCCGCCTATCAGGCACCCAATCGCCAGCCCACAGAGAAATACGCAGGTATAGAATAAGACGATCATTTCCATCCTCAACGAATGGATCAGGTCTCTTATATAACCCATGTCTTTCTCCGGAACTTAGGAAGTGGGCAGGAGAAACATACATACACAAACATGAAGGTGCGCTACTATATGTGGTCGGGTAAATACCCTGATTTCCCACAGTAGATGCACAGAACATTACACAACAATGTAACGATACAAATTTGCCTCGAGTTATAGATACTCACAAACCAGATAGGTGAGGCTAGCGCTGGCAGAATTGTATGCAAACCAAGGGGAATCACAGCGCTGGACAGACAACAGTTAGATCCCCTGCCCCCGCCTATCAGGCACCCAATCGCCAGCCCACAGAGAAATACGCAGGTATAGAATAAGACGATCATTTCCATCCTCAACGAATGGATCAGGTCTCTTATATAACCCATGTCTTTCTCCGGAACTTAGGAAGTGGGCAGGAGAAACATACATACACAAACATGAAGGTGCGCTACTATATGTGGTCGGGTAAATACCCTGATTTCCCACAGTAGATGCACAGAACATTACACAACAATGTAACGATACAAATTTGCCTCGAGTTATAGATACTCACAAACCAGATAGGTGAGGCTAGCGCTGGCAGAATTGTATGCAAACCAAGGGGAATCACAGCGCTGGACAGACAACAGTTAGATCTCCTGCCCCCGCCTATCAGGCACCCAATCGCCAGCCCACAGAGAAATACGCAGGTATAGAATAAGACGATCATTTCCATCCTCAACGAATGGATCAGGTCTCTTATATAACCCATGTCTTTCTCCGGAACTTAGGAAGTGGGCAGGAGAAACATACATACACAAACATGAAGGTGCGCTACTATATGTGGTCGGGTAAATACCCTGATTTCCCACAGTAGATGCACAGAACATTACACAACAATGTAACGATACAAATTTGCCTCGAGTTATAGATACTCACAAACCAGATAGGTGAGGCTAGCGCTGGCAGAATTGTATGCAAACCAAGGGGAATCACAGCGCTGGACAGACAACAGTTAGATCCCCTGCCCCCGCCTATCAGGCACCCAATCGCCAGCCCACAGAGAAATACGCAGGTATAGAATAAGACGATCATTTCCATCCTCAACGAATGGATCAGGTCTCTTATATAACCCATGTCTTTCTCCGGAACTTAGGAAGTGGGCAGGAGAAACATACATACACAAACATGAAGGTGCGCTACTATATGTGGTCGGGTAAATACCCTGATTTCCCACAGTAGATGCACAGAACATTACACAACAATGTAACGATACAAATTTGCCTCGAGTTATAGATACTCACAAACCAGATAGGTGAGGCTAGCGCTGGCAGAATTGTATGCAAACCAAGGGGAATCACAGCGCTGGACAGACAACAGTTAGATCCCCTGCCCCCGCCTATCAGGCACCCAATCGCCAGCCCACAGAGAAATACGCAGGTATAGAATAAGACGATCATTTCCATCCTCAACGAATGGATCACGTCTCTTATAT
The DNA here is from genome assembly GCA_036245525.1 of Semisulcospira habei. NCBI lineage: Eukaryota > Metazoa > Mollusca > Gastropoda > Semisulcospiridae > Semisulcospira > Semisulcospira habei. The sequence goes on along the minus strand of BTPG01000004.1, from coordinate 50,739,677 downwards.
AACCCATGTCTTTCTCCGGAACTTAGGAAGTGATTTCCCACAGTAGATGCACAGAACATTACACAACAATGTAACGATACAAATTTGCCTCGAGTTATAGATACTCACAAACCAGATAGGTGAGGCTAGCGCTGGCAGAATTGTATGCAAACCAAGGGGAATCACAGCGCTGGACAGACAACAGTTAGATCCCCTGCCCCCGCCTGATTTCCCACAGTAGATGCACAGAACATTACACAACAATGTAACGATACAAATTTGCCTCGAGTTATAGATACTCACAAACCAGATAGGTGAGGCTAGCGCTGGCAGAATTGTATGCAAACCATCAGAAGAGATGATGCTCCCCAGGTACCTGAACTGGTCGACAGTCTTCAGCTCGGTGCCTTCAATAGACACTTTGGGTGGGGGTGATCTTGTGCCTGGGGCTGGTTGGTGCAGAACCACGGTCTTGTTGAGACTGATGGTGAGGCCAAACAGTCGAGAGGCTTCCGAGAACCTGTTGACGATGGTCTGGAGGTCAGACTCCATGCGCCATCAGCGCACAGTTATCGGCAAACAACGCCTCAAGGATCAGTCTCTCGATGGTCTTAGACCTAGCGTTCAGTTGACGGAGGTCGAGGAGAGAGTCAGTACTTCAGGTACACTCCCTTCTCAAGGTCGCGTAATGCATGGGTCAGGACACACGTGAAGAACAAATTGAACATCTCGGGGGCAAGAACACAACCTTATTTCACACCGTTGGAAATGTCTAAGGGTGCGGATGTGTCGCCGTTTGACTGGACAATTCCTACTATTCCATCATGGAAGGGGCGGAAGATGTTGGTGAACTTCCTGGGGCAGCCGAGCTTTGCGAGGATGACCCAGAGCGCTTCTCTGTTCACGGTTTCGGATGCTTTGGTCAGGTCTATGAAGACGGCGTAGAGGTCCATGTGCTGCTCAATGCATTTCTCCTGGACCTGTCACACAGAGAAGACCATGTCGACTGTGCTGCGGCCGGTTCTGAAGCCACACTGAGCCTCTGGAAGTGCTTCCTCAGATCCAGAGCACATCAGGCGGTTGAGGATGACTCTCGCGAGGATCTTGCTAGCGGTGGACAAGAGTGAGATCCCTCGGTAATTGCACAGTCTGCTTTGCTGCCCTTGTTCTTGAACAGGGAGACGATTGTAGCATCTCTAATTCCTGCGGCATGTTCTCCTCTGCCCAGATGCATGTCAGAATGTTGAGGAAGGCATCAAGGATCTCAGGTCCAGCTGCTTTGAAAAGCTCTGCGGGGATGTCGTCCATGGGAGCTGCCTTGCCGGAGCTAGTCTGATTGATCGCTTTCTTGACTTCGTCCAGGGTTGGCGGGAGATCAAGGTCATCCAGTGTCGGCTTCTGGGGAATCATGTCCAGGGCTGCGGGGTCGACAGTGGAAGGCAGGTTCAGCAGATTTGAGAAGTGTTCTCTCCAGCGCTCAATAATGCTGCCTTTGTCCTTCAGCAACGTGAAGCCGTTAGAAGAAAAGAGAGGGGTTGTACTGGGTCTGGCAGGGCCGTAGACAGCTTACATAGCGCTGAAAAACTCCTTGGAGTTGTTGGATTCAGCAAAGTGTTGAAGTTCTTTTCCCTTGCTGTCCCACCAGGTGTCCTGCATGTTGTGGGCTTTTCTCTGGATGTGTTTGAAGCGATCTTTCTTGGACAACGAGTTGATGTCATTCTGCCACTCGATGAAAGCACTGCGCTTTTGCTCCAGTAGCTTGTTGATCTCTTCATTGTTTTCATCGAACCAATCCTGGCGTACCCTCTGCTTGGGTCCAAGCACGTCTTTGGCAGACTCCGTCACCATCCCCTTGAACTGGTTCCACATTTCAGTTGGGTTGCCAGTTAACGGTCCATGGGCAGTTAGCAGGTCATCAAGGTGGGACTGGAAGTTGTCCTCGACGTCCGGGCGCTTCAGCATTACCAGGATGAATGAAGGTCGGGTGAGCTTTGGCCTCTTCCTGTGTGCTGGTGCAATGTGCAGGTTGAGGACAGACCGCACCAGCCGATGGTCGGTCCAGCACTCGGCTCCTCTCATGGCTCTGGTGAGGCTGACCTCGCGAATATCCCGCTGGCGGATAATGACATAGTCTATGAGATGCCACTGCTTGGACCTGGGGTGCATCGAGAGAGACAGACAGACAGACAGACAGAGAGAGAGAGAGAGAGAGAGAGATGATGATGATGATGATGAATCTTTTTGATGAATCTTTTTTATTCACTCACAGGTGAGGCTAGCGCTGGTACTTTTTTTATTCAGGATAAAGCTATTAGGCAACTCAATGCCTGTCTTACAAGCTGTCCTGTAAACAAAACAGAACATAACAGGAAAATAAACATAGCATGTAAATAATAAGAAGAAGAAAAAGAACAAGAAGAAAAACTACGGGGAAAAAAACACAATATGTGAATTATTGAAAGGAGAAAAAAAATGGCATTGGAGAAGAAGAGAGAGAGAGAGAATTTATTTCTTTCTTCTTTCTTTCTTCTTCACAAACATACAATTTCAACACCATTTTAACCCTTTGACTGCCGAGAAAAGGTTAACATGACCTAACCGCATGAGACATAGATCCTCACGAGCCACCGCATTTGCAGGTGCTCACGAGGATCTATGCCTCTTGCTGCCATCACTTTGAATCCATGATACTGGGATGGTTGGGCTCTTTGGCGTTGAATCAACCAAGATTGCAAAATCACAATGTACGACAACTGGCAATCAAGGGGTTAACGCGAATGCAAGTAACGCGGAATGCACGTGTAAATCTGAGTTACTGCGCTATACTGAGACTGATTTGTATTTTACAGGGTTTGAGAATGCAACCACAAATTACACAGGCTTGTGTAAAACAACAGAAGAATGTTTGACCGCTTTCAATGACCGGAGGAACCTTCAGTTAGAGTTCTTGGATCAGGTCACCCTGTGGTTATGGCGAATGTGTCCGCCCCTCATCCTTGTCCTGGGGACTTTTGGCAACGTCATGACGATTGTGCTGTTACGTCGCATGAGTACCAGGCAGTTCCCTGTCTCCATGTCTGCCTACCTGAACGCTCTAGCCGTGTCTGATTTGGTCATTTTATACACGGGGCTTCTGACGACCTGGCTCAGGCGTGCATTCAGAATCGACATAACTAGCCTTCATTACATTTTGTGCAAAATTCCTCACTTTCTCCTCTACGTCAGCGGGGTGGTTTCCGCCCTTCTTTTGGCGTCCATGACATTGCAGCGAATGATTTCCGTTATGCTACCCCATCGTGCAAGACTCGTGTGCTCACATCGAAGAAACATTGTTATCATTATTGTTATCGTATTTGTATCTTCGCTTCTCAACACTATTGTCCTGTTCGCGGCCAGCATTGTGAATCTGCGGAACAGTACCCAGTCAGCGTGTCTCTACACCTCAGACAAAGACGTGCTTGATTACTTCCTCAACGTACAGCCCTGGGTTCACGTCATCTTTGCATCGCTGGCGCCATTCTTCATCCTCGTGGTGTCTAACACAGTCCTTATATGGAAGGTCGCCCAGTCTGCACGCAAGGCACGCACTCTTACGGGACAAGCTTCCACACAGATGAAGATTCGCGAGGAGAAGGTTTCCTCCATGACCTTGACCTTGATTGTGGTCTCCGCGGCCTTTTTGCTTCTGACCTTGCCCTTGTGTGTTCATACTTTACTTTTCGTAAGCACCAGTGCTCTGTCTGCGTTGGATAGGATTACGTGGGCTTTGTCTATTCTCTTCTTTTACGGTAACGCTGCAGGCAACTTCTACTTGTACTGCCTAACTGGATCCAAATTTAGGAATGAATTCAGACGGTTGTTTTCCCGGAGCAGTGATTGAACAGAATCTACAAAGCATTTTAACAGTCAAGATGCGATATATATGAAAACAACGGATTTGAAAAGCCCGTACAAATATGCGATATCGCATGTTTGTCCGGACTAATCCACAGTTTTCGTCGAAACACCTGCAAGTTTGACCTACTTCTGATTTCCGAAACTTCTTCTATTAACCCTTTTCATCCTGATACACGACTGCTTGAAATTAATTTTAATATGATAGTTTAAGGATGGTGCCAAAATAGCTTGGTGTGTTTGATCTATCTCAAAAACAAAAGCAGGACTGTACAGACAGCGTTCCATTTATATGACAAAAAATCGTTATGTGGGATAATCTCACTCGGTCATACATGCAGGTTCTGAACACACGGTCCTCCAACGTGTGTCTGACTCAAAATTCTCAGCCAAAGCGGCTGTGCGAGCCACTCGCCTCTCCTTGATCTCGGTTCCTACGGCCTTAGTTTGGTGTTTGTTGACATGACTTACTGGGACTGATACTGCAATATTTCCGGTCCGAAGTCGTTCATGCCTGTTGAGACACCTTTTACCGCAACAGCTGTTCATAAGTATTACGAACTTTAGATGTCTATGAACTTGAGTAGTAGAGTGCCTGATTGAGAAGACGTGTTGTATGTCATGACGAACGCCATATTAACCATTTTAGCCCCGGATCTCTACAGCAGGAGATGGCTTGACCATGATAATTCAAAGGCTGTGCCAGATTAGCTTGGCGCCTTCAGGCGCCAAGCTAATCTGGCACTACCCTTAATTATCATTGTCAAGACATCTCCTGCAACTGGTACATAGTCGTTAGGCAACACTGACCTCCAACATTTAAGAAATGGGACCTTGGCCTGGGGCTAAAAGGGTTAACAGTTTTGCACCCCAAAAGAAAGGGCCGGGGAAAAAAAAAAAAACAACAAAAAGAAGACATGTATATGTACCGAACGAGAAGCGTCCACGTAACACGTTGCGAAAGACAGTACGTGTATTAGTGGCCTCAAACGCGAGCGCGGGATGTTTTAAAACAGCGTGCAGCCAAAGACAATACATTATAATGTAATATCTTTGGTGCCGCTCACCACTTGTAATCAAGGAAGGCAACTCCAGTTTTGCGCCACGTCACGTCATCGCAGCGGAGCTCATAGAAAGCACTGATGTCTACACAGTCAAACGAAATCTCCGCGCTGAGTCCTACTCCAAAAGCTAGTCCTGGCTACCGTGCACTCCCCCCCCCCCCCCACCCCCCATTCCAGTACTCAATAAGATGGGTTTCAAGGCGTACCTTAGTATGTCCTGAGATGTTTAATGCATGTTCCCCTAAAATCCTTAGGAACACACCAGAGATATAGCCGATGGCGCAAGGGTACCCCCATTCACGTACTTCGCGATTGCTAAATGAGGTTGAGAAACATTTTCCTCTAAATAAATCAGAATTCATTCATGAAGCCCAAATCAGGCAATATTATGTTAAGGCACACCTTCTTCGTCCTCTGCAATAATAATTTTAAAAAACAGAATGAAAAAAATATTGAATCTCTGGCTCACAGTGAAGGTATTTGTGCACCCAGTAAACGGCCATTTCCGTCAAATCGCAAAAAAAGACAAAAAATAATGTGTCAGATGCCTTCAGACATTTTCTGTAGCACTGGTAGTCCATTTTCAGGCTTACATCATTAAAACAGGATGTTAAAATTATTATAAACTGGACTAGGTGATGCTGTGATCACTGTGAGTGCCACAATGGTTGATTTTGTATCCCTACCCCCAAGTTGTAAAAATACACAAAATTAATTAGGAAAAATTACTAAAGTTATACCATACCAAGGTACACTTTGAAACTCATCTTATTGAGTACTGGGGGAGGGGGGCGGGGGGTGCACGGTAGACCGGGCTAGCTTTTGGACTGTAAGTCAACAGTCCAATACGTGGCACACAACACAAGTCACCATTTGGACAGAAACAAACACACATTGGACGTATCACACCCAGGTTCATAAGTGGCCAAAGTTATTTAAGGGCGGATCAGTTATCTCGAGGGGTGAGGGGGGTTTCCAACTTTTTGTTTGAGACCTTCAACCTCATTTAAAAGGTCTCCCAGACACTAGACCTTGCTTCCAGAGGCCGAAAAATCGAAAAGGGGGGGGGGGGGGGGGGGGGGGGGGGCGGGGCCGGGAAAGGAAAAGCTCGTGCGTGTTAAGACTCACATTTCGCCAAAATATCAAACAACTTGGGGGGGAGGGGGGTCCAAACACCCCAAAAAAGGGACTTTGTTATTACATTTAAGAGATTTTTGTTTTGTTTTGTTTTTTTTTGGGGGGTACCTTTGTTCTTATTGGCAGCCAGAACAATATAAGATTTATAGACGGCCATCACGGAATTGAACTTTGCAGAAGAAGAAGGCAAAAAATGAGGGTGGACGTGGCGATCTCGTGGTGGACATGTGGAAACTAAGTATTTTGATAAGATTGTTTTGACTGTTAGGAACCATGAAACTTTATTACGCATATTCATATTTACACCTTTCTGGACGAAAATAAATGAAAAGAAAAGGGGAGACCTTACTAGACCCGCCTTACGCTAGGTATAATATCACCTAAAAGACCAGCCAGTTAAAAATAGTTACAATTAAATTGATGGGTCACATTGAAATTAATGAAATGATCACAAATTTGTATGCTCAATATGCCTACTTCGTTAAGAAAACTGGCAACAAAAATATTTAAACAGAGGAGTATGACGTAAGCAATTTTTATGATCATTTTGCGTTCCTTTGCGTACTGGTAAAATATGGGTAGGGCACATGATTCAGCCACAGTGGCCCACAAATGCATCACAGCATCATAAAATCAGGTTGGGAGTAACTGTGATACTCTATCCTAACCAATAAAACCTTTAAAAAAAAGACTTATCAGTTGTATACAAAATTTCTGAGGGCATCAGAAACAACGTACATTTTCCAATTCGGCAACTTTATATGGGAAAAAGCTATCATTCACCACGAACGTACCGTAAAGGATGCCGACTTTCCTCATTTTCTTGCACTTTATGCTCACATTATGGAAACTTAACAGGTAAAGAGAGGTCAAAATGAAATGGAATAACTCCATGTAGGCTGTGCGACAGGTGTTGACAATCTGTTGGTTCATGGACAGTGTTTCGTTTAGGGTTACTCCAAGATTTTTGGCGGTGTGTGAGAAATTGATGATGCTGGTTCCTATGGCCATGGACGTGGGGAGGGAAAGTGAACTGGTCAATCTGGTGGGTTTTATTATAAGACACTCAGTTTTATCATCATTAAGTTGAAGTTTGTTTGATGACATCCACTCTTTGACATCACAGATACAGTTCTGAAGGCTTAGGATGGCGCTAGGGACTTGATCGGGAGTAGCGTGTCTGTACAGCTGGGAATCATCGGCAAAGCCATGGTGGGAAACCGAAAATCTCGCAATTACACTGGAAAGAGGCTGGATGTAGAGAATGAAGAGAATGGGGTCTAGGACTGAGCCCTGGGGGACCCCAAAGCGCAGTAGAAAAGGACTCGACCGGTAGCTGTTAATGACAACAGTCTGGTGACGATCAGTCAGGTAAGATCTGAACCAGGACAGGACACTACCCGTGATGCCAAACGTGGAATGAAGTCGGTGCAGAAGGATCTCATGGTCAATTGTATCGAAGGCGGCTGTCAGATCGAGCAAGGCTAGAACAGAGACATATCCATCATCAATTGTCCTTAGCATGTCATTCACATCTTGAGGAGAGCAGTCTCAGTGGAATGCCCGGGCCGATACGCTGACTGGCAAACAGGAAGAAGACTGTGAGCATTCACATGGTCAAGGAGCTGGGAGAGAACAATCCTTTCAATGAGCTTAGATAGAAAGGGCAGATTTGAGACAGGCCTGAAGTTTTTCAGATTTTCAGGGTCAAGACTGGGCTTTTTAAGCAAGGGTTTGACGATGGCTGATTTCTTTGAAAAGTCATGTAGAACTGCTGACGCAAATGAAACCAAACCCTATCCTCCACATCTCCCCCACCCGGCACCCGGCCCCAGCCACCCCGTTTCCTACCCCTCTCTTGGCTTGACTTCGCGAACGAAGATTCTATAGGGCTTGCCCACGTCGTCTGCAGGCATTTTCGTGGCTGCGGAGGCCAATCCGGGACAGGCAGGTTCGACCGCAGTGGCTGCAGGGGAAGGTCTGGTCAGGGTTCTGAGTTACGACAACTCTGTTTTTTCTTCTAAGCCGCTTGTCCTTAAGGTTAGCTCTGCGAGAGTCCTCAAAGGAGACGGCTGCCTTGTGAATGGTGGAGCGCCAGGTGTCACGGTCCGCAGCAAGCGAAGACCACTGGCGGTGGTCGATTTGGCAGGCACTAAGCGACTTCTTGAGACCGTCTTTGTATCTCTTCTTTGGTGCCCCTCTGTCTCGGTGTCCAGTGGCGAGCTCGCCGAACAGAGTGATCTTGGGTAGGCGATGATCCTCCATCCTGGAGACGTGCCCCGCCCAGCGAAGCTGTGTCCGCAGCAGCAAAGCCTCGATGCTCACAGTTTCCGCCTGTTCAAGGACCTCGACGTTGGTGACATAGTCACTCCAGTGAATGCTGAGGATGGTACGCAGGCAGCGCTGGTGAAAGCGTTCGAGGAGTCGTAGTTGGCTGCGGTAGAGGGCCCAGGACTCGGAACCGTACAGCAGGGTGGTGAGGACGACAGCTCTGTACACGCTGATCTTGGTGCCTTTTTTCAGCTGTTGATTGTGCCACACCCGCTTGAATAGTCGCCCGAAAGCACTGTTCGCTTTTGCCAGCCTGTTGTCCAGCTCCTTGTCCAGCTTGGCGTCTGACGTGATGATGCAGCCAAGGTAGGTAAACTGGTGTACAGACTTCAGTTCGGACTCGCCGATGGTGATGTGGGGAGGGCGATGCTCTTCCTTGGGTGCCGGCTGATGAAGGACCTCTGTCTTTTTCAGACTGACCTCAAGTCCAAAGAGCTGGGCAGCATCTGCGAAGCAGGACGTAATGCGCTGCAAGGCTCTCTCTGTGTGTGCAACGAGGGCAGCGTCATCAGCGAAGAGCAGCTCACGAATCAGTTGGTCTAGGGTTTTCGTGTGGGCCTGCAGTCGTCTGAGATTGAACAGGCTGCCATCGAGACGATACCTGATGTACACTGCGTCGTCATCGTCGAGGTCCACTGTGGCCTGCTTCAACATCATGCTGAAGAAGATGGTGAAGAGGGTCGGTGCCAGCACGCAGCCTTGCTTCACGCCGTTGCGAATGGGGAATGGTTCTGAGAGGTCACTGTTTAGTCTGACCTGGCCTTGCTGGTCCTCGTGGAGCTGGACGATCATGTTGAGGAACTTTGGGGGACAACCTAGTCGCTCCAGGATCTGCCACATACCTTGCCTGCTCACAGTGTCAAACGCTTTTGTTAGGTCGACAAACGTGACGTACAGCCCTTTGTTCTGCTCGCGGCACTTCTCCTGAAGCTGTCTCAGCACAAAGACCATGTCGGTGGTACTCCTGTTGGCTCTGAAGCCACACTGACCCTCTGGGAGGTGGTCTTCAGCGATGGCAGGTACCAGCCGATTCAGGAGCAACCTTGCGAGAATTTTCCCGGCAATGGACAGCAGGGTAATTCCACGATAATTAGAGCAGGCAGATTTCTCTCCTTTGTTCTTGTACAGGGTGATGATGACTGCATCACGGAGATCCTTTGGTAGTGTTCCTTTTTCCCAGCAGCAGAGAAAGAGGTCGTGGAGCTTGTTGTGCAGTGCTGGGCCTCCATGTTTCCAGATCTCTGGCGGGATTCCGTCAATGCCTGCTGCTTTGCCACTCTTGAGCTGGTGGATGGCTGTGAGGGTCTCTTCGGCGGTGGGCGGTTCGTCCAATTCAACCTTTAGTGGAAGGTGTGGGATTTGGAGGATGACTGTTTCTTGAACAGTGCGTTCAGCGCCGAAGAGGTCCTGAAAGTATTCCGACCAGCGGTTCAAGATGGAGGTATTATCTGTGAGGAGTGCCTGTCCATCAGCGCTTCGCAGGGGACTTTGTACCAGGTGCCTAGGGCCATACACTGCTTTCAGTGCTTCGTAGAAGCCCCTGTAGTCACCGTTGTCAGCGCAGAGCTGGGTCCTCTGTGCGAGTCTGGACCACCACTCGTTCTGGAGCTCTCTAAGCTTGAGCTGGAGACTGCTGCAGATGAGGCGGAAGGCAGACTTCTTCACAGGGCAGGAAGGCTGGGCTAGGTGGGCCTGGTGGGCGGCTCTTTTTTTTGCTAGAAGTTCCTGGATCTCTACGTCGTTTTCGTCAAACCAGTTTTTGTTCCTCTTTCTAGCAAAGCCCAAGACTTCCACAGAGGATTTTACAATAGCAGTTTTCAGTTGTTCCCAAAGTGTTTCAGGAGAGGAGTCTGCTGGATCAACTGTGTCTTTGAGCATGCGCTGTAAATTGGCCTGAAGGGCAGCTTTCTTGTCGTCACGCTGAAGGCTGGCAACATCAAGCTTTTTCTTGGGAGGGCCGCCTTTCTTGGGTTTCAGCTTGAGGCGGAGCCTGAGTTTGCAGCGAACAAGGCGGTGGTCAGTGTGGCACTCTGCGCTGGGCATCACTCTGGTGAGGAGGACGTCACTGCGGTCCCTCTGACGCACTAGGACATAGTCGATAAGGTGCCAGTGCTTGGAGTGAGGATGCATCCAGGTGGTCTTTCGACTGTCCTTTTGCTGGAAAGTGGTGTTGGTGATGACAAGTTGCTGCTCTGCACAGAGCTCCAACAGTAGGCGACCATTGTCATTGCAGTTCCCAACGCCATGCTTGCCGAGGACTCCTTTCCAGGCTTCAGAGTCTTGGCCCACTCTGGCGTTGAAGTCGCCAAGGATGATGACTTTGTCGTCTGCAGGGGTGCTCTGCAGGAGGCTGCGCAGGTCAGAGTAGAACTTGTCTTTTTCTGCAGGCTCTGCCAGGAGGGTTGGGGAGTACACACTGAGAAGGGTGACATGTTGCTGGTGTCTCAGTGGGAGGCGCATGGACATGATGCGGTCAGAGTGACCCGTTGGTAGGTTTTCCAACTTAGTCGCAATGGGGGTCTTCACCATGAAGCCCACGCCTGAGAGCCGTCTTTCTGATGCAGGCCTGCCTGACCAGTAGAGGGTGTAGCCAGCGCCAAGTTCTTGGAGGCTGCCTTCCTCCGGGAGGCGTACTTCGCTGAGCGCGGCGATGTCGATGTTTAACCTCCGCAATTCATGGGCAATGAGGGCGGAGCGACGTTCAGGGCGTCCGCTGTCTGCTGTGTCGAGCATGGTTCGGATGTTCCAGCATGCTACGTTGAGTCCGGTCGTGGTCGTCAGGAAAGTGGATCCATTGTTTTTTCTTGTTTTCTGACCGCATGAGAAGATGCCCGTTGACCGCGGCTAGCCAACTGGGGTTACGAGGGGATGAGCTTTGGTTAGGCCACCTTTTCTAGGCCCCTCTCCGTGTGGAGCAAGCAGTGCTGTCCCTAGAGAAGGCTGCTTGGTCGTTCAGGGTGTGCCGAGTGACGTTGTCATCCCCAGGTCAACATCAGGCGACCAATATCCTGAACCGCCTGCATGCAGGTTTGAGACTGCGGCTTCCAGTGACATCTTTCACCTGCCGTTTTGCCCCTTGCCCATCGCTACAGGACTTGGAAAGTTCAGTGTCATAGTCCGTGGGTGTTTCCTAAAGCCTGCGCGGTGGAGCTTTTTGGTGGAGTGCAGTGTGCGCAGTACTGGCCCCACCCTTTAAACCCTTGGTTCGTTTGCCATGGCCTAGCAAGCTGGGACGGTGGCATCGAGGTCCTCGGGTCGTAGGTTTTATATCAGACTGTCCTTGTCTTAGTCTCTGGCTCAAAAGCCTTCCCCGGAGACACGGGGGCTTTGATGTCAGGGGTTTCCTCCCTTAGCCTTTCCGCAGCCAAGCGGCCAGGCCTGCAAGGCAGCAGGGGACTCGTGGGGGCCGGGGTCGTCTATGTCCCGTGCAGATGTGAACATCTGCCCACTGCCCAGACGGTGACACCAGAGGAGAAAAATCCAACGCCGGAACCCGGTATCGAACCTCGCACCTTTGGCATTGGAGGCAGACGCCTTAACCACTGCGCCACTCCCCCGTCACTCCCCTACCAGTCATGCATCTAATACCCTAGATCCTGCCTCCCGCCGGTCGAGTAGCCCCCCACCTTTTGAATCACTGTTTGGCGTCACTACTCACAATCGTTTTGCTCCCCTCGACGCGCAGCAAAGTGACAACAGAACCAGTGATGCAACCAGAAAATCTGACAGTTCGAAACCCGGTTCTTCAGACAACGCAAACAACACCACTAAGCTGCTCACACCTTATGAAAAGTTGTGCCAGGCGAAGGTGAACCGGCAATCGCACGATCTACTCCTTGGCGACTCGGTCATCCGGTTCGTTGACGACCGGAAAATGTCGGCGCCGGACTTTATCATGCAGAACAAGGCGCTGTCAGGCCTGACAGTCAGCGATCTCCTCAAGTGGCTTGGCACGCGCCAACTGTGACCTGTCCAACATGTGCGTCACCTTTCATGTTGGCATTAACAGCTGCCAAAACATGAATGCGCCGGTTTCCTGCAACACGTGGCTGCAGCTGATCAACCTGCTTGCCACGAAGTACCCGCGGGCCAATCTACAGGCGTCCACCATCATGCCGCCCTTTGGTCAACGCCACCCCCTGTTTGCAGCCGCAACAAAATCCAACGACAACCTCCACGCAGCCTGCAGACAGGCGGACATCGCCGTAGTCGACCACACTGCCACCTTCCTGACCAGGAACCTCGCCCCACGTCAGGCCCTCTATCGTGACGGCGACAGAAAACACCCCAGCGCCGAGGGCACCAAACGCATGGCCCTCAACATACGGTATGGTGAATACCGGCCTTCTGCACCTCACCGCGACCAAAGTCGCGCGGCAATCTACAAGGACCAGTCTGACACAACAGTCTACAGCCGTGACATTCTGACACGACCATGGCAGGTCTGAGGGGACAGTCCACCACGGCCAGGCCTTATCAGGTCAACTGCAGCAGCCAGCAATGTACCGCCCACAGCCGGGTGACGCAATTTCACACCACCCGTGTCCCCAACAGGTTTTCGTGGGACATCAGCCAGCAAACTTTCAGCCTACTGACTTTCCGCCCTTGGGTCCAAGTCTTGCAGTCGCGCCGGCTCCGCCATCTTCTACTAACGCCTGGGGTCGTGCTGGCCCTGCTTGTGTTGACAGTTTTCACCTCCCGGACCACGTCTTGATAGGCCATGGGACAGAGCCTTGTATAAGGCTTATTTTTTGAGTTCGCTAATATTTTAAGTATATTAAAAAAAAGAAAGTGTTTCTATGTGTATTTTCCGTGCTGATTTCAAATCTGATGAGATCTCCGCTGTAAGTGTGCGCACTGCTTCAGGAAAAGGGGGGGGGGGGGGGGCAACTCATAATGTCAAACGCGCGAATGGAAGTTATGGTTTGTAGCTTGCTGTATGAAAATTGTGTAGTGCAAGCACATATAAACACATTTTAACCTATCAGCATGATATGAGGTTGACGTGTTTTATGAGCCTTTTATGAGGGGGGGGGGGGGGGGGGAGGGGGGGGGGGGAGGGCTTCATTTTGCGCACCATACCAAGAAGTAGACCCAAAACAAATTAAAAATAATGATAAAAAATATGCCGACCTACCGACCCTATTTTTGGTGCCATGTTACCCTAATCAAACAGGTTTTTTTTTTGGTCCCTATGAAATCAAGCTGAAAAAATCTATTCAAGCATTGAGTCATAATATTCATCAGATAAAACACAAAACAAAGCATTCTGAAAAAGGGGGCAACAGGTCAACATGGTCAACGCTCTATTATCCACTCGCCCTGCCACTCTCAGTCTTTACAGACATTCTTCGTCATCCGAGTCATCCGAATCTTCCAGGTCATCAGTGTCCTCAATGTCAGCATCAGCCTTGTTCACACAGTTCAAACAATGGCAAAGGCCAGTGCAAGGCAGATTTTGAGTTACACAAGAACAACGCCTGGAGTCACACTTGTTTTTCTTACAGCTGCACTTCACAAGCTGGCTCAGCGAAGATGGAGTTGATGGAAGGCTGCACCACTGGACAATCAGCCCCTGGTTTTGCAATTTCCAGCCATGGTGTGTTGGGGATGGGGCATTGATGTTTGGCTGAAGGCACCTTTTCCAAACTGCGGCCTGATAATTGGCCCTTTTTGCATGCAAGTGCAAGCTGTCTCTGCATGGGGGAAGCGAACTGTCAAACTTGCCGGTTGCATTGAAGAGGTTTACTCTAGCATCATTGACAGATGAGACTGTCTTCTGTCCGAATAGACAGCATACAAATTGCTCAAGTCGCTGGAGCAAGTCCTCAGTCAGGTCCCAGCTGCTGCCCAAGAGCCTAAAGGTCTGAACATGCTCCTCTTTCTCCTGCATCAGTTGAAAGGGCTTCAGTTTTCCTTTCCCCTTAAAACAACTGACACTATCACAGCCAGTGAAAGCATGCAGAGTGAGAAGAGCACTTGAGACAGCAGGCCCACATTTCTCTGAGACTGGGCGCACAGAGAGCAGACGGGAAGAACTTCCGGTGCCAGTAGCCACATACAGATCAGAACTGAAGTCATGTTGATGTGCAAGACACAGCATAAATATGTCCGTGTCCGGCGTCTTGATGACGATAGAAGGGAAAGCTCCAGATGCATGCTGTGCATGAAGCAGGACAAGAGTGTCTGCTTCCTCGTGGTCACTTGATAACTCCTGCAATGTTTCTGTGATCACTCCTTCCGTGTCATCTTGAGGAGACAGCCTGAAACACCCTTGGCTCAATGATGCATACAGAGTCCTGCCACAGAACTCTTCTGGTGCCACTTTTCCCCACTGCACCACCAGAAAGCCAGCAAGAGACTCTTTGTTTTTTCCAGACATTAAAAACTTGCGAAACTGGTTAGGTGTCTTCCGATTCTCATTCAGGGCTCGCAGCAAACAGCCAGTGGCACTTGAACGTCTTCTTCTTTTATTATCTTTGATGCTGAGAGGACTGTATCTGTCACACACAAAGTCAACCCTAGATGCCCTGTAAAAGCAAGCAAGTTTGATGATGTGTCTGAAGATGAAGATGCTAAGATCACCAAAAGTTGCAGGCACCTTATCTGCAAGCTGCTCAATTATAGCCATACCATCCAAGATCAGTGCTGCATCTTGTGGAATGTCAGTGACCAGCATCTCTGGGAACTTGACTTCAAGATGGTGGAGCACGGTGACTTTGTTTGTTCGTTGCAGGGAACCATCACTGTTGCTCAAACTACATGGAAACTGTGACAGGCAATGTGTCAATAATTCTTTCAGGTCAACTTTTCAATTTCTTACAACAATAAGCAGTCTTGTCATGAGATCTTTGTCTCGTCAGTGTCACCAGTCACCAAAAGCTCAGGAACAGTTTTCTCACAAAGCACAACCTCACTCTGATTCCTTTGCCTTGGTTTCAAGAAAGTCAGTTGTGGAAAGTCACGTGAAATCTTTTGCTTAAGAGACTGAGTCCTGACCACAACATCAGCCCCTTCCACTGACTTGATGATGTTTCCATACAGCTCAGCTAATTTTGACATGCGCAAAACTTCATTTCCTTTAATGAGTTTCTCCAACACAACATCTTTCTTAAAAATGCTGTATGCAGCACCAAATGCTGATGCATCACTGTTGATGTCTGCTTTAGGCCTTTTCTGTGAGCGCATGAAATTGGTGTATGATACTGTACATGTATGGTGGTATCGTAGCTCTGCAGCCACAAGATCTACACCCTGAATTTGTCGAAGAAGATCTTCATCTTGCTTCAGCTGTGCAGCGGCTAGAAGCTCATCATTTGCAACGAGTTCACATCTTTGCAAAGCTTCTCTGCGGCGTTTCCCACTGACTCTGTCTTTTTTATCTTTTCTCTCTCGCTTGCAAAAGATGCACTTCACTGGCAGAACAGAGGAGCAGTGAATAGTCTGATTACCTGTACCAGCCCTAGGTGAGACAAAGTCACTGCTGCTCCTTAGCTTTTTCCTGCTGGGTTCTTGCGTTTCATCACGGGCAGCAGAGACAGTGAATATTAGGCCTTCTTCAGCAACGCTGCGTTCCTCAAATCTCCTCAACCTGTAACATATCAACATTGTCCGCTTTGTTAATAACGACAACCACAATAAACAAATGGTGTCCTCTTTGGATTATTTTTGTACACTTGTTTGTACTTCCATACTAAGTCTGTTTCCAATTAAATCTTAGTGTATTGTCGGATATATTAATGTTGTTAACAATCCATCCTTTGCATGAAAAGCAATGTAAAAACTTATCAAATATCTTACTCTAAATGCCGGTTTGCTGCTTTGGTAAGGGAGGGGTTGGAGGGAGTGGGGGGCTGCTGGGTGGGCAGTGGTGATGGGGAAGGGGATGGATGATGGGTCAGGGGTGGGGGGGGGGGGGAGGGTGAAGAGGGGCGCGTGAAAATCAACTATTGTAATAACAAACATTTTTCTTCAGATGTTTTTTTTAATTTACTAACCTACATTTGTGAAAAATATAGCAATTGAATGGCGTAAATATAGGTCCACATTCTTCAAGGTTACATCAAAGCATACATATACTGAAATATTTCAATAAATGTTACCTTGTGCTATCGCAAAATCGGTTGTAGCATTTTCTGTGAAAGCCAAGTCCTTGTTCGTCTGCTTCGCCACTGTTTTGGGAGGTGAAAGAAGACTCAAAATGACAAGCAACATCTCCTTGTTGGCACACAAAACGGACCCATTTCTTTGTGTAGTCCTGCACTTTTTCACACGTTGTTTCGCTGAATAAAATCACTGTATCTTCAATCTGTGTAGCTTCAAAATGAATAACACAGGCATGTTTTGGTTGCCATGATTGAGAAGTACGGTGAAAATGCTTGAAAATTTTCGGATTGGTCAATATTCAAGCAGGGGACGCAACCTCTGTCGACTTTTGCTGTTATTGGGTCTCCCATACTCTCCCTTTGTAACTTGTAAACAGACAAATTTGGGATATAATAGTCCATGATTACAAAGCAGTGCGCAACTATTTTGTGGAGATCTCATTTGTTTTAGGATTAACTATATTTATACTCTTAAAAACAAGTCAAATTTTGTCATATACTTTCAATATTAGCGGAATGAAACGAACGACCGAGTCATCCCATGGCCTATGAGACAAATCGCACAGCTTATTTATTCATCCAGGCCCCGTGCATAAGCATATTTGCCTGTGTTTGTACATGATTGTGTTGCAGCGAATCCTCGTGGCATCAACAATACCTCATGTTAAGTACAGTCAGTGCGACACAATGCAAACCTCGATTTCGTCAGACAGTGCCGATACAAGATTGTTTGACAGAGTATTTAATGTTTTATGAGTCGCTGCGACACAGTGCATGCTGCAACGATTTATTAAACAGTACAGTTCGCAAGATTGTGTCACTGAGACTCTTAATGACATTAACGTGACAAAACTTAATAATACTATGCGATGATTTAGCATATCAAACTATGCTGATACAAATTATGCTGATACAAGATTGTGTCACAGAGACTCTTCCTAACATTAATGAATCTTGGTGTTGTGTGAGTCGCTGCGACACAATGGAAACCATGATTTAGGTTATGAAACTATATTGATACAGAATTGTGTCACAGGGACTCTTCATAACATCATCTAAGCTTGATTTTATGTGAGTCACTGCGACACAATAATAAACAATGATTTAGCGAATGAGACCATGCCGATACAAGATTGTGTCACAGAGACTCTTCATAACATTTTCTTTTAACTGCTGTGAGAGTCTTTTCGACACAATGTCAGCACTGATCTGATATTTGGAGTGGAGGAGGATGTCATCCATTGCTTTATTTGTAATAGTAAACATAGACTTTCAGACATACAGACTTTTATGACATTTTAGATTGACAAGGTGATTTGCTTTTGCATAAACTTATTATCACAAACTCACAAACCAGATAGGTGAGGCTAGCGCTGGCAGAATTGTCAGTACTCAAACCAAGGGGATTTTTATTTGACCAGATATGCTTATGCACGGGGCCTGGATGAATAAATAAGCTGTGCGATCTGTTTGCAGCCGCAACAAAATCCAACGACAACCTCTACGCAGCCTGCAGACATGCGGACATCGCCGTAGTCGACCACACTGCCACCTTCCTGACCAGGAACCTCGCCCCACGTCATGTTATAGACACAACAGTATTTTTAAGAGTCTCTGTTTTTATTTATTTTTTATCACAAACTGTTGCATGACATCTCATTTATACCACGAATGTGACTTTTTCTTCGTACACGGTAACTATTACAACTACGTATGTTGTTGCATGGACCCAAAGGGATCTATCTTTAAGCCTGTGTCTGGACTATAACATAGAGCACGGTGGACTTTTATTGCGTTGCTTGACAACCTTGCTTATTCCTGCTTTCCGGAGAAAAGCTAACCAGTGCGTCTGTTCAGAGTGAAACAATTCAATACTCGAGTGGTTTCTCAGTCGGCGACACAGCTAATCCAAACAAAGGAGTGACGGATTGTATTGACTGCGTGTTGTCTGCTGTGATTGCGCTAGTCACCGCCAGCAGTCACGTGTTAAGATTGTTTGAGCGTGTGATAGTTTGTTTGAACCTCCTACAGCTCTTGACTATTGGAATCCTCTAGTACCAATTGGATACTTAGACACTTTATATTGTGTAATTACATACTAAATCGCCTAAATCAGGTTTGTGAGTGTAATTACATGCTAGGTGTTTACACGATTTTCTTTCCTCAGCCCACACATTGTTTTCTTGATTTTGTTTATTTTTGTATTTGTTGTTATTATTGTTTTTGCTTTGTTCTGCTTGACTATCTATACTTTCCCTTTTAATATGTCAACAGATGGCAACAGCATTCATTTTTTAATATCGGTCATCTTAATGTGTATCACCTTTGTCACAAAATACCAGATATAACTATTCTCCTAAACCACCTCACCATTTCACATTTTTGGATTTACGGAATCTCGTCTAACAGCTAACATTAGTGACCATGCCATAGCTATATACAATTACTCCATTCTCAGACGAGATGCATCAGCCCCCGGCCATACTGGCCTAGCAGTGTACGTACACATTCCATCAACAACTATGTAAAGAGGCGTTGTGATTTAGAATCCCCTAATATAGAGTGCATGTGGTTAGAAGTTAAAACGACCAAGTCCTCGCCTGTTCTGATAGGTTTTGTATATAAAATCCCAGCGGCCTTAGCCTCCTGGCAGGACGAGTTTGTATTAATGATGAATGTGGTTCAGGAGTCCAAAGGTGATGTACATATCTTGGGAGACTTCAACATAGACTTGCAAAAGCAAGGACACACTTCGTGGAGATCCATGTTGAATTTTTTAGGGTTGAAACAGCTTGTCCAGTCACCTACTAGAGTTACTTCCTCATCTTCAGCGCTGATAGACCATGTATATACCACAAATGTCAGCGTTGTAAAAAAAAATGTTAGGGTACCTAATATTTCCATTAGTGATCACTTTCCTGTTTGTTTTACGTTGTCTGTTAGGTTAGCTAAACAGTCAATCAAAGGACACACTACCATAATGTATAGATGTTCTAAAAAATTCGACCAAACTGCTTTTTTATATGACCTTTAGTACCATTTTATGATATACAAAACTGCAAAAACCTTAACGATGCCCTGTCACGCTGGTACGAGCTGTTTCTCGCCGTTCTGGATAGACACGCGCCTAAGCGCATCAAACGCGTCAAATATCCTATTATGCCAAAATGGCTCTCTGGTGAGATAAAACAAGCAATGGAAGTAAGAGATGAATTAAAACAAGACAAGAAATTTACTGAATACAAGAAGCAGCGAAACCATGTCAAATCTCTAGTTCGTAAAGCACAGAGGCAAAATGCAGAACAAGTTATTGCCGACGGCAAAGATATCCGTTCAGTCAGGCAAGTAATAAACAATCTCACCAAAGGTAACAGTAAACATCGCCTAATATTCCGCCCGATCTTACTGCTGATGCGTTCAACGCTCACTTCATAACTGTTGCTCATACTCTGGCGAACCCTAACCGTGTAAACTACACTTGCTCTCATCAACTACGTCACCATAGTCAACAGAGAGCCTGCGGCCCATTTTTAGTACCGCTTATGACTGTCCTAGATGTAGGCAAATCTATTTCCATTTTAAAGAACAAATCGTCTTGCGGTCGAGATGGTATTAATAGTCAAATTTTAAAACTATCTCTGCCCTACGTCGTCGAATCCCTGACCTTTATTTATAATTTATCGATCAGACATAACGTTTTTCCCGACGAGCTAAAAAAAAAAGCGAATGTAATCCCTCTTCCTAAAAGCAAAGATTTATGCGACCTAATCGAGTACAGACCCATTTCCATATTATCGTGTATTTCAAAACCGCTCGAGAAACATATCCATACTCATCTTCTAAACTTTCTGAAGCAAAACAATCTGATAACTGCAGCACAATCAGGATTTCGACCTCTACATTCGTGCCAAACTGCCCTCAATCATTTAATTGATAAATGGCTCTCTGCCATAAATGACAGTAAAGTATCAGGTACAATCTTTCTTGACTTGAAAAAAGCTTTTGATCTTGTCAACCACTCTATCCTACTAAAAAAAAACTACCATTCTAACTACTGTCTCCTTTATATCTTCCTATCTCAGGGACAGAACGCAGAAATTACTGCTAAATGGCAAATATTCCTCTGACGGTTTAGTAACTTGCGGTGTTCCGCAGGGATCTATTCTAGGGCCCTTATTATTTAATCTATTTATTAATGATCTGCCACTGTGCATATCTCATTCAGACGCAAACTGCGATCTGTTCGCAGATGACACGACCATACACA
Source organism: Semisulcospira habei (assembly GCA_036245525.1). Taxonomy (NCBI): domain Eukaryota; kingdom Metazoa; phylum Mollusca; class Gastropoda; family Semisulcospiridae; genus Semisulcospira; species Semisulcospira habei. Next base: position 50,718,900 of record BTPG01000004.1, on the reverse strand, counting down.
CATCTGATAAAGATATCGCGACCATTAATAAGGTACTCCAACAAAGTCTTGATGAAGTAGCAGGCTGGTGCAGTGATAATTACATGATTATTAGTATTCCAAAGACAAAGAGCATGTTAGTTACTACACGTCAGAAACACCAGTATGGCCTACCACCTTTAACACTCTCCTTAGATAGCCAGCCTGTAGAACAAGTAACTAGGCATCGCTTATTAGGCGTTATAGTGGACAACCAATTAAGCTGGGAACCGCATACTGACTCCATATGCAAAACAATCTCCAAAAATCTGTTCCTGTTATCTAAACTACGCCATATAGTTAATACTGATATCCGTAAACACTTTTTCCATGCGCATATCAAAACGGATTGTGACTACAGTTCTCAACTATCGTCTGGGATGGATGCAGCGAAGTTCACATGAAAAAAGTTAATTCGTTGTATTGTCGGGGCATTACATTAATACTTCCCGGTCCTACTTCGACTGACGAAAAATTAATATCTCTCAAGTTACTAACATTTAAAAAACAGTTTGAATTTAATCGCCTACTGCACAAGGTCATGCACGGAAAAGCCCCACCCTATCTAAAAACTCTATTTTCCAACAATAATAGGAAAAACACGAGAAATAGCTCGATCCACCTTCCAAAAATTAGATTAGACATCTGTAAAACCAGTCTGTCTTTTTTCAGGCGCTAAAGCGTGGAATGTTTTACCTCCACACCTGAAATCAATTTGTAAGATTAGCGTCTTCAAAGATCGCCTCCATAAATATTTACTTCAGAAGTAATAGTATGTTCGGCTCCCTTATGCTACTATTCGTATAGTTAGTGACAAGTTTCCTATTACCTAATACTCTTCTACTGTTGCTGCAGAATATGTAATAGTTCGACTGTCTGCATTAACATGTCAGGTTCAGACCTGTGTATATATATATTTTTTTATTTTATTTTTTCTCTCTGAGGGTGGGAGGGGGGATGGGTCTTTTTACTTACATATGTTTTATCTTTTGATGTATCGTCTGATGTATTTTTATATGTGTAGAGTAGCAGGACAGTTTGGAAGATAGGCATTGCTATGCCTAAAACTTCTTATCCTGAATAAAAACGTTTCATCATCATCATCATCATCATCATCATCCATCTCTCTCTCTCTCTCTCTCTCTCTCTCTCTCTCTCTCTCTCTCTCTCTCTCTCTCTCTCTCTCTCTCTCTCTCTCTCTCTCTCTCTCTCTCTCTCTCTCTCTCTCTCTCTCTCTCTCTCCCCTCTCTTTCCAGTTCTACCGTCTGGGATGGATGCAGCGAAGTTCACATGAAAAAAGTTAATTCCTTGTATCGTCTAGGCATTAAATTAATACTTCCCGGTCCTACTTCGACTGACGAAAAATTAATATCTCTCAAGGTACTAACATTGAAAAAACGGTTTGAATTTAATAGCTGTGTTCTACTGCACAAGATCATGCACGGAAAAGCCCCACCCTATCTAAAAACTCTATTTTCCGATAATAATAGGAAAAACACGAGAAATAGCTCGATCCACCTTCCAAAAATAAAATTAGACATCTGTGAAACCAGCCTGCCCTTTTCAGGCGCTAAAGCGTGGAATATTTTACCTCCACACCTGAAATCAATTTGTAAGATTAGCGTCTTCAAAGATCGCCTCCATAAATATTTACTTCAGAAGTAATAGTATGTTCGGCTCCCTTATGCTACTATTCGTATAGTTAGTGATAAGTTTCCTATTACCTAATACTCTTCTACTGATGCTGCAGATTATGTAATAGTTCGACTGTATGCATTAGCATGTCAGGTTCATAACCGTCTATTGAAACAGCCTCATCCACGAATGGTTTTGCAGTTCTGTGATGTTCTTCATTGCCTATCATTAGGCATAAAAATGTGTGTACTTGCGCAATGTTTTCTGCAAAGCCACAAGCAAAGTTTGCGTCATCGTTGACGAACTTCTATCGCGGGCGACGTTGTGAATGAGTGTTTGCGTGTGGGGGTGTCATTTTTAGCGCCACTGCGCAAATCCAAGATTATTTTGATCATAAGAGTCAGATGATAATCGATCGAAAGGTTTTTGAACGAGCTTTTCACTGGTGCCTGCCGCGTGTGCCCCTCGTTCATTCCGACACAACAAATTCCATGAGTAAAATTTGAAAATTTCAGATCAAAATCTGATACAGTTTTCTCTTGAATTCAAACATGCGCTAGGCACCGTGAAAAAGGGCAGGAAAAGACCTTCATTGGTACCAAATATAGCGCTGTGCGTACTGTCTTGGATTTGCGCAAGCGGTTTTTCTAACACCACTGTAGCGCGACTTTGTGCGGGCTCTCACAGACAGCTGACCGTCCAGCCATTGTCTTCCCCTTCTCCCACTGCTTGACCATGACATTTGATTATTGAATATTTGTCATTTATTTGCAGTCACTTTGTTTGCAGTATAACCCCTTACCAAACACTTTTTCTGTGGTTCGCTTCAGGTGTGTCACACCCATCATACATTCCTCGAACAGAGATACAGTAAAGCTACATCTTACCCTAAAGTTCCACACACTTCTCATGCTTTCAAAGTGTATTCTTTTTATAGAGTCTCTAATGATTTGAAGTAAAACAACCCGTATTTAAACAGTTTTATCTAATTACGAACTTTGTCCACAATGCCTATGTCACATCTAAAACGTGAAGTTCATACAAAACAAAATGAAAACAATGATGCTACCTGGTGTTCCTGTGTCTGACAACTTGTGTCATGGTGTTACTTCAATAAACGACTGGTGATTTCACATAATTTGCAAATGATTCTTCGAGTCAAGAGTGTTTCAGTGAGGGCTTCTCATGGATGTGATGCTGGACCAAAATGACGCATGGTATAAAAATTCACAAAAGGAAAATATTTCGAAAACCTATTTTAATGTATAGATTGAAGAAACTGACAAAAGAATGACATATATTTTCCTTTGAATTTTGATCCTGATCATTTTGTCTATTGTCACATCCACGACTAGCTCGTAGACCAAGCGCATACCAAAGAACAGCTCGGTTCTAGCGCCCAAAGCAATAACTGAGGCTCCGGCCGGGGTTAATCTGCGACACCGTTTATTACTTATTTACTTACTTACTTATTTGCGGTCAGGCAGTCAGTATTTAAATAAGTGATGGGTACACCATCGAAAACCGATGATGTCGCCATTGTGCATGACTTCTATTTGTGGGTGCGGGTGTGGCTGGGCTAGCCAATCCTGGAGCCACACCTGCGAGGGCAATGGGGGCACTAGAACGTAGCTGTGGGGAGAGTCGACGCTGTCTTTCTGCGAGCTCTGGCACTGGTGATCCGTTCGCGCCGATTGTGTTCAAAGAACGTGCAGGCTTTCCTGGTGGCGGCACGCCAGCCAGATCTGGCTTGTGCTTGTGCTTCAAGTTCCTTTACCGGGAAGACGCATTACTTGAGGCTGTCTTTTATGCAGTCTTTGAAGCGTTTCTTTGGCCGTCCTTGCTTCCTGTGGCCTTTTGAGAGTGCACCATACAGGAGTTGGCGTGGCATGCGAGAATCATCCATGCGTATGACATGGCCTGTGCAGCGAAGTTGTGTCTTTAAGATCAAGGCTTCAACACTCACTAAGCCATCATTGTCCAGGACTTCCAGGTTTGTCACCTTGTCTTGCCATTTGATGCCCATGAGTGAGCGCAGGGATCTCATGTGGAAACGTTCAAGCTGCTTCAGGTGCTTTCTGTACAGCGTCCATGACTCACAGCCGTAGAGGAGGCTGGGGAGGACTACTCCCTTGTAGACTTTGATCTTGGTGGAGAGCTTGACGTTGTTGTTATTCAACACACGAGTGCGCAGACGACCCAGGACTTGGCTGGCTTTGCCGATGCGAACTGCGATTTCCTTGTCGATAGTACCATCAGAAGAGGTGATGCTCCCCAGGCACCTGAACTGGTCGACAGTCTTCAGCTCGGTGCCTTCGATATACACTGTGGGTGGGGGTGCTCTTGGGCCTGGGGCTGATTGGTGCAGGACCTCGGTCTTGTTGAGACTGATAGTGAGGTCAAACAGTCGAGAGGCTTCCGAGAACCTGTTGACGATGGTCTGAAGGTCAGACTCCGTGTGCGCCATCAGCGCACAGTCATCGGCAAACAGCGCCTCAGGGATCAGTCTCTCGATGGTCTTGGTCCTGGCGTTCAGTCGACGGAGGTCGAAGAGAGAACCGTCTATTCTGTACTGCAGGTACACTCCCTTCTCAAGGTCGCGTACTGCATGGGTCAGGACACACGTGAAGAACAGGTTGAACATCACGGGGGCAAGAACACAACCTTGTTTTACTCCGTTGGAAATGTCGAAGGGTGCGGATGTGTCGCCGTTTGACTGGACAACTCCTACCATTCCATCATGGAAGCGGCGAATGATGTTGGTGAACTTCCTGGGGCAGCAGAGCTTTGCGAGGATGACCCAAAGCGCTTCTCTGTTCACGGTGTCGAATGCTTTGGTCAGGTCTATGAAGACGGCGTAGAGGTCCATGTGCTGCTCAATGCACTTCTCCTGGACCTGTCCCACAGAGAAGACCATGTCGACTGTGCTGCGACCGGGTCTGAAGGCACACTGAGCCTCTGTAAGTGCTTCCTCAGATGCAGAGCTGATCAGGCGGTTGAGGATGACTCTCGCGAGGATCTTGCCAGCAATGGACAAGAGTGAGATCCCTCGGTAATTGGCACAGTAGGCTTTACCTGCCCTTGTTCTTGAACAGGGAGACGATTGTAGCATCTCTAAATTCATGTGGCATGTTCTCCTCTGCCCAGATGCATGTCAGAATGTTGAGGAAGGCATCAAGGGTCTCAGGTCCAGCCGCTTTAAAGAGCTCTGCGGGGATGCCGTCCATGCCTGCAGCCTTGCCGGAGCTAGTCTGGTTGATTGCTTTCTTGACATCGTCCAGGGTAGGCGGAAGGTCAAGGTCATCCAGTGTCGGCTTCTGAGGAATCATGTCCAGGGACGCGGGGTCGACAGTGGAAGGCAGGTTCAGCAGATTTGAGAAGTGTTCTCTTTTCAAGCGATCAGTGATGCTGCCTTTGTCCTTCAGCAAGGTGCAGCCGTCGGAAGAAAAGAGAGGGGTTGTGCTGGGTCTGGCAGGGCCGTAGACAGCTTACATAGCGCTGAAAAACTCCTTGGAGTTGTTGGGTTCAGCAAAGTGTTGAAGTTCTTAAGCCTTGCTGTCCCACCAGGTGTCCTGCATGTTGCGGAGCTCTCTCTGGGCTTTTCTCTGGAGGTGTTTGAAGCGGTCTTTCTTGGACAAGGAGTTGATGTCGTTCTGCCACTCAATTAAGGCACTACGCTTTTGCTCCAGTAGCTTGTTGATCTCTTCGTTGTTGTCATCAAACCAATCCTGGTGTACCCTCTGCTTGGGTCCCAGCACGTCTTTGGCAGACTCCGTCACCATCCCCTTGAACTGGTTCCACATTTCAGTTGGGTTGCCAGTCAACGGTCCATGGGCAGTTAGCAGATCATCAAGGTGGGACTGGAAGTTGTCCTTGATGTCCGGGAGCTTCAGCTTGGCCAGGTTGAATGAAGGTCGGGTGAGTTTCGGCCTCTTCCTATGTGCTGGTGCAATGTGCAGGTTTAGGACAGACCGCACGAACCGATGGTCGCTCCAGCACTCGGCTCCTCTCATGGCTCTGGTGATTCTGACATCACGAATATCCCGGTGGCGACAATGACATAGTCTATGAGATGCCTCTGCTTAGACCTGGGATGCATCCATGTTGTCTTGTACCTACTAGCCAGCCTGAAGAGGGTGTTGGTGATGGCGAGTCCATTCTTAGCGCACAATGTCAGCAGCAGCAGTCCATTGCTGTTCATCTTGCCCAGCCCGTGTGGGCCCATCACTCCTTCCCAGCAGTCACATTCGCGCCCAACTCGAGCATTGAAGTCACCAAGCGCGATGAGTTTGTCACTTGCAGGAGTGAACTTCAGGAGGGAGTCCTCTCATAGAACGCCTCCTTGTCGTCATCGGCGTTGGTGAGTGTCGGAGCATAACCGCTGATGTTACCAGGACTTCAAGGAACCTCAAGGGGATTGACCATGACAAGTTCATAGCCGATGTCGCAGACTTTGTCGGCATCCGTCCCCACATCTCGGCCGAGCAACTCAACGCTGGTCTGCGGGCTGTCCTAGACCAGCATGCTCCCGCCACTCGCCGCCGGGTGTCGCAGCATTACTCCACGCCCTGGTACCCATCTGTGGCTGCTGAACTGCGCACCTTGAAGCACGAAAGGCGTCAGGCAGAGAGGTGTTGGCTCAAGTCTGGGCTGACTGTTCATAAACAGATTCTGAATAGTTTGAAGTATAAGATCACTCGCTTGACCACCAATGCCAAGACTGCTTTCATCTGCGCAAAAGTTGCTGCAGCAAGTACTTGCAAAGAACTTTTCCGTGTGACTAATGGACTCTTGGGTAAGACCAACAGACATCTTGCTCATTTGAATCTAAGTGTTTTGCTGGCACTCCTCTTGCATGATTCAGTCCAGTGACTGAAAAGGTAGTGCTCAAGACCTGTGAACTAGACCCTGTGCCTTCGTCCCTTCTTTTTGAATGTAAAGATGCAATTGTACCAGTCGTTACAGCTATTGTAAATGAGTCCCTCTTGCACGGCACTGTACCTACCTGTTTCAAAACTGCAATTGTTAAGCCGCTCTTAAAGAAACCTTCACTTGATCCCAACAGTTTGAAAAACTACAGACCCGTATCCAACCTACCTTTTCTTTCAAAGCTTCTGGAAAAGATAGTGCTCACGCAGCTGCTAGACCATATCAAGAATAATGGTCTGTGGCATGTGTTCCAGTCAGCATATAGGTCTGGTCATAGCACGGAGACAGCATTGCTGCGTGTTGTGAATGACCTACTTGGTGCTAGCGATGAAGATCTAATCTCTGTTTTGACTCTGCTCGATCTGAGCGCAGCGTTTGATACCATTGACCATGACATTCTGCTTGCCCGCCTACGTGATGTGTTTGGCATTCAAAGTACAGCACTGAAATTTTTCCAATCCTACTTTGTTGGTCGCTTGCAGATGGTTTCAGTGACAGGATTTGAGTCCCACCCTGTTGAGCTGCTTTGTGGCGTTCCACAGGGGTCGGTCTTGGGGCCTGTTCTTTTTACTTTGTATACACAGCCCCTGTCGCATGTCATTGAGCGTCACTTTGTTTCTTATCATTTATATGCAGATGATACAGAATTGTACAAACACTCCCTTCGTGAACATGTTGATTGGATGGTGCAGTCTATGGAGGCTTGTATTTGTGATGTTCAGAAATGGACCACACAGAACAAGCTCCAGCTGAACAGTGACAAAACTGAGTCCCTCCGAATGACCTGCTCCTCTACGTGCAGTGCTGATCTTCCTGAGTCAATGATGGTGGGCGAGAGCGCCATCTCCTTTTCTAGCTCGGCCCGTAATTTGGGTGTCATTTTTGACAACAGGCTGACAATGAAGGAACAAGTGAAGAAAGTCTGCCAGCTTGCCTTCAATTCATTGAACTCAGAAATCAGCACTGTTCGACATCTGCTAACTGTTGAAGTTACCAAAACACTTGTTACCTCCCTTGTGCTGTCCCGAATAGACTATTGCAATTCTCTTTTGTCCGGTGTTCCGCAAAATCTTCTTGACCAAATCCAGAGAGTCATGAACTGTGCTGCACGTCTGATTTTTCGTTTTTCGTGTACCGAAACGTGAACACATTATGCCTCTACTAGCTGATTTGCACTGGCTGCCACTGAGTTTCATACAGAATTCAGTATAAAGTCTGTGTTATTTGTTTCAACATCATCTGTCTGGTTCTGCCCCTCCTTACTTATCTGATCTTGTCCAGCTGTATACACCGTCCCGCTCACTACGCTCTGCTTCAGACACTCGTGTTTTCCGTATCCCTAGACGTAATAAGGTCACTCAAGGTCATCGTGCATTTTCGTATTTTGGTCCCATTACATGGAACGCTCTCCCAGCTTATGTGCGTCACTCATCATCTCTTTCCATTTTCAAATCCAAGCTTAAAACTCACCTTTTCTCTGTTGCATATACGCAAAGATAATGGATGACCAAGATTGGACAGTGGCACACTTCTTATATTAGCGAAAGCGTACCCGCGGCACGAGTTACTTGCCCGTGAAAGCGTGTTCGCGGTCAGCGTTCCTTGTGTGTACTGTGTAATATGTCGTAACTTCGGCGTGGCCTTTGCAATAAAAATAAATATGCGATTGTTTATGCTGGGTTTATACGACTATATTTATATAAAAGCAGTGACTTTATTTCGTTCTGTCTTTTAAATCCTTTATTTTTATTGATTATTCATCTAGACAACATATATATAGATATCTCATGAACAAGCTTGCTGGCCGTTTGTAAAAAATATAAAAAAAAATTAATGTGCTTTGGGGTGCAGGTAGGGTGTGTGCAAAAACATCTATAGAATGAATAAAACATACTCTTTGTGACTTTTGATATGAGTTGTTAGGGAATTCTTTATGCAGTCTTTTCAATGTTTGAAATAACCTCCATTCCCACACGCCCCTCCCCCTTTGTTTTGATAGCTTTGTTTAGTTGTAATTTTTGTAAGTTTTATTTCAATGTATTTCTTTTTGTTTGTTTTTTGTTTATGTTTTGTTTTGTGGTAGACATAATCAGTTGAATGGTTGATTAATCTATTTTGTTGTTTGTTTACATTAATTTTAATATAGTTGTTACATGTAATTGACCTTTCCTTTTTGATTTTGTGTGCATGTACAAAAATTAAAAAAAAAACACTGTAATGACAGATTGATACCTTATTAAAACGATACTTTTTGTTTTTAATACACAAGACAGTATTGTGAAAAATAAAGTTGACAACAAAATGTAATAGAATAATATATTTATAAAAGATAAACTCTCATGCACAAAGAAACACAGAACAGAATTGAAAAATGGGTGGGTTGGTGGGAGAGAGAAAAATGAGAGTGAAGTGACAGATTAAATGAAAAGCTGAATAAGAAAATGAAAAGAAAAGAAAGAGAGGAAGGAGATTTGCCAATTGAAATTGTCAACAAACACAATTGTGACTGTTGTGTAACATTGAACAGATTTATTCCTTGTATTCAAGCAATAATGGATACAAATCTGTAATTCAAGACATCGACATCACACATATAAGCATGTAACAGTGTAAGATATCTAAAGTTTTCACTAGCAATCTCTACCATTTACCTTTCACTTATAATTATATTCCCATAAAAAGCAGAGGTCATCCATTATCTTTGATATACGTAAGACCATTTTGTCTGCCGGCTCATCGTGTGTGTGTGTGTGTGCGTGTGTGTGTGTGTGTGTGTGTGTGTGTGTGTGTGTGTGTGTGTGTGTGTGTGTGTGTGTGAGAGAGAGAGAGAGAGAGAGAAAGAGAGAGAGAGAGAGAGAGAGAGAGAGTTTTCTGCTCCTTGTAAATCAATGTATTTTTTTGTTGTTGTAATGTATGTGCTTGTTTTTGTATTTTGCTTCACTGTTCCATTACTGTGATTGTAAAGCGCCTAGAGCACCTTGGTGATTAGGCGCTATACAAATTACCTTTATTATTATTATTATTATTATTATGATAGTGACATGTCGGGTGTCAGTGGGAGATGGGGAAACGGAGCTTCATCACTCGTTCGCTGATGCCAGTGGGAAGAGAAGGCAGCTGTCGGAGGAGCGTGGTGCGGATGGCGAAGCCAACTCCGTGTATCCTGCCCTCGTTCTGAGCTTTGACCTTCCAGCAAAAAAGGTGTACCCACCCTCAGGTTCACAGATCGAGCCTTCGTCAGCAAATCTGGTTTGACTAAGAGCCGCAATGTCGATCTTATATCTCGCCAGTGGTGTAGGGCAGGCAATGTTTGGAACACCTTTTCTAGTTCCCTCCCTTACTAGGGTGAGCAGTGCTGTCCTGAAGAGGGCTGCTCAGTCGCCTGGGATGCTGCCGAACTTCTCTGCTGTCCCTGGTACAGGGAAGAGCGACCACTGGTCCACAGGCCGCCTACGTGCAGGTTCGGAGCTACGACTCCCAGTAGTAACCTCTACCTGTCGGTTCGCAAGTTCCCTATTGCCGCAGGGCTTCTGGAGGAGGCAGAAGGGGAAAAAAAGATGAAGAAGCAGATTTGGTGAAGATGAAGATCCATACACAAAACCTTCGCGTGAAGGAGATTTTGGTGGAGAAGCTGTTGCGCTGGAGCAACCCCACCCTCTCGGCCGCAGAAATCAGAGTCCAGTGGCACTATGAGACGTTACAACTGGTAACTTCCTTGGCTGCAGTGGATGACCATGTCTTCTTCTGTGCTCTGACATGCCCTTTGCACTCCACAGTGTACTGCTGACCCGCCCTCTTGGCCGTTGAACCCTTGATTGAGTTTCCTCCGCCCAGTCGGCCGGTGACAGACTTTGCATGCTAGGACGAGCAAGTCCTGCCTCACCAAGCGTTTGAGACCCCCGGTTTCCCCTCACTTGGTTTAGCCAGCCAGTCAAAGCTGTTGCCCGTGGTGTGGCCGCTGCGTATGCTGCAGCTACGTGGAGCCACAAGTAAGAGTTGAGTGTCAAAGTGGGGACATATACTGGTGGACTACTCTCTAACCTTCTAGAGACGACCTTGTTCCCCCCCCCCCCCTCCCCGCCATTATAGGAGAAACACCCTCCTTGAATACTCGAGACACCACAATAAGTAGCTAATCAAGTAGCTTTTCACTTATTCTACAGTGTGCTAGGGGTGTCTAAGATCACAGATAAGTGTAAAGCAATTCTTTATTTCAGTTTTCAATTTTCAGCTTCATTGTCCCATTTTTGTCCTCACCTTTTGAGACAGGCTCATATAAATATAATATAATACGCGGCGGGACCTCAAGCGATAAGCGCTATACTATAGTTTGCGCCTGGTCTACAAGAAAAGAAACAGAGACAGCAGACTGTGACAGATCAAATGACGTCAATGTGTTAAACGTACTACGTCATTTATAACGCTTTTAATATGTAGATCTTTGTTCATGGATCAAGTACGAGTGAGTAAACAGTGACTAGGAGGATAATCTCTTGATGGAAATGTGCACCTTCTTGGAAATGTGCGTGCTAAAACCTGTAATGGTGTTCTATGATCTCATCGGATAATTTTTACTTCTGTTTGTAAATGGGGCTGACGGGCATCTTCTTCTTCTTCTTCCATGATCACTGAGCTGGATGTACTGATGACTGTTTTATGCGCACTTGGTGGTATTGCGTGGGCGGGCCCTGACAGCTAAAGCTGATGGTAATATGTCGGGTTAAAAGGTCAACACTTTATACAAAAATGGTGGTCGATTAGCATCATGGGCAGCAGAACATATAAGTCAAGCTCAACGCTCAGGCATCTCCCAAGTCAGTGCTAGACAAGAAAGCATACAGTCTACGGAAGAGAAGTACCCAACGGAGAAAGAAACACGCTTAGAAAAGTCGGGTACAACACAATTTATTTATTTATTTAAAATAAATTGTGTTGTACCCGTCTTTTCTAAGCGTGTTTCTTTCTCCGTTGGGTACTTCTTTGCATATTACACGCTTGGCAGTCACCTTTTTGGTCTGGATTAGTCTACGGAAGGAAAAGCGTCAACCTAACTTGTACCCAGAGATTGCGCGGAACGGTACATTGTACTTGGAACAACCCTTTCAAAGATTTCATTTAAGATTCAAATAAGACTTCAACGATTTCATATAAGAATAAGGTGCTACTTCAATTTGTTGTGACAGCGGTTTATTTGAGGTGTGTCGTTCAAGCCCTTAACACGGAAACAACGCTAGTAGTCGGACACACCAAAAAATTCACCCTCTGAGATCGGTACACTCATTTTTAATTAACACCTTCCGTGCCAGTCGTCACAGATTGTGTCACTTTCTGAAATTGTTGTCGATTTACTGCAAAAGACCCCCAGTCGCTTAACCCATTCAGCCCTGATGCACTACAGCGGGAGATGGGTCGACCATGATATTTCAAGGGTAGTGCCAGATTAGCTTGGCGCCGACAGGCGCCAAGCTAATCTGGCACTACCCTTGAATTATCATGGTCGATCCATCTCCTGCAACAGGTGCATAGTCGTTTGATGACGCCTCCAAAATTTTGGAAATACGTGCGCCGGGCTGAATGAGTTAAAGTCGACCATGGGTAGAAAATAGTGTTAGCAAGCCGAATAGATTCTTATGAGCCCCCGCAACTGCTGGTGCTCATGAGGATTTATGTCTGTTGCAGTTGGATTGTGTTTGCTTTTTCTCGGCTGTGAAGGGGTTAAGAGAGCAGTCACAGCGCAGTCGACCAGATGGCGCGATGAAGTCATCCAGTCTTCAGTTGATGATGCACGACCTTCGTCTGCTGTCATTGCCAGGGCTATGGGTCATCGCTATATTCACGAGTCTTCCACTGTGCGAATCAGCCGCACTGTTGCAGCTGTCTCCGGAAACAATCACCGTATCCGGGGGGAACACCTCGTGGAACCTGACCATATACTGTGCGGCAGTAAACGTTAGCATTGCGGACATAGTTGCCATGGTCATTAGTCGTGCAACCTCAGGCAATAGCACGCAGATAGGGTTTGCTTCATTGCGCAACAGCACACCCGTACTGACGGAGTACGGCAAGTCCTTACGTGGCGCAACAATCGCTGGCCATTTGAACCTCTCGTGGATTCAGGTCACATTGCCAGAAGTCACATGTGATGACGAAGGAACCTATCGATGCCACACAGGTGAATATTCCGTAGGCTCTATTGTAAAAAATGACAATCAGGCCAAAGAGTTCAGGGTGCAGGTTGCTACTGGTAACGTGACAATGGCAGCGTCCCCAACTCGTGACATCCGACTGAACACCTCTCTACAGCTGCAATGTGATGGTCAGATAGGGGAGGAAACCAACACCACTAACATATCCTGGGTGTGGCAGTTCAGAGAGCCAGACAGCCGCCGTTTCCAAGACTATCCGACTGATTCTGACATCCAGACGGAGAAGAGTTTTCCAGACCCCAACAACCATTGCCAGAGGCGACAGAAGAGCACGCTCACCCGCCTCGTCACTAACAAGGATCGTGCGGGCCGCGAGTACCGGTGTTTTGTCAGACGCAATGGCCGGCCGCTGGAGCCTCTGTACTTTGGCAAACACAGCTATGTCCTGTCTGATGAGGCGGATGAGGCGGATGATGAGGCGGATAGAGGCAGATAAGGCAGATGATGTGCGGCCCGCGTCCAACGTAGGTTTGACGATTGCAGTGGGCATTGCTGGGGGTCTGACTGTCCTTGCTGCTGGTGGTGTTGCCACCTTTGGATACCGTCGTTACAAATCTCGCGCGCAAAATTTGAGTCTGTCAAGACGTCAGTAAGCGCGAATTCCGATTAGCTCCACATCAGTACTATGATCAACTTGCTACCGCAATAGCAAACACTCTTTGGGCCGACGACGGCCGCAGTTGGCAGTCGGCGGCCCGAGGACCTTTGTCGGTGCATTGGGTACTGCATTGAATCAAAAAATCCTAAAGGGGTTTGACTTGAGTTATGTAGAGCACAAAATTGAGTTATGTAGAGCACAAAATCCTAACGAAACCAGCGTCAGCATGCGCTTCCGATTAGCTCCATAATTACATGCGTTCGCTATCACGCGTGAATCGAAAACTTCTGTACTCAGAAAATAGAGACCAAAAACGCCAAAAGTTAAAATGCAAAGAAAATCCCAGCGAAGAAAGAAACATGCTTAGAAAAGAAAAATTTCAGCACAATTATAAATACTTCGGGTTAAAGCCTTTCTCTTTCCTAAATAGACGCACAAACAAGTAGTCCAACACAATGTGCTACTATTGGTTCAGTATTTTGTGATCGACAGTCTTTCGATCTGTAAAGGAAAGATAAGTAGCACATTGTGTACTTGTTTTGTCTTTCTAAGCGTGTTTCTTTCTTCGTTGGAAGTTCCTGTACGCAGATGAGATAGCATCTGGCACTAGCCCTCTGTACATGTAGGCTACATAGTGTGTGCAAAATCATTCCTGACGAGTCAGCTAACGCCTCCCAATATTCAGTTGTTCCACATAATTATTAGCTTGCTTTCCCATTTGCGACTACAGCAAGCTAATGTGGCACTACATCTGGCATGATGAAATATAGCGTGTGCACAATCCTGACAACAAGGAAGGAAGCCCACCCCACCCCACCCCGCACACCCAAAAGAAGGTCCAAATGTTAGCTGAACTCAAGCGCTTCCTATTAGATCCATGTAGACTGGATTCACTACTCATGCACGATAGCAAGCTATTAGATCCATGTAGACTGGGGTCTGTACTCACGCACGATAGCCAGCTATTAGATCCATGTAGACTGGGGTCTGTACTCACGCACGATAGCCAGCTATTAGATCCATGTAGACTGGAGTCTGTACTCACGCACGATAGCCAGCTATTAGATCCATGTAGACTGGGGTCTGTACTCACGCACGATAGCCAGCTATTAGATCCATGTAGACTGGGGTCTGTACTCACGCACGATAGCAAGCTATTAGATCCATGTAGACTGGGGTCTGTACTCACTCACGACAGCAAGCTGTTATGTCCATGTAGATTGGAGTCTACTCACGCACGATAGCAAGCTATTAGATACATGTATACTGGATTCCCTACTCACGCACGATAGCAAGCTATTAGTTCCATACTGGCCAGTCGTCAGCAAGCGCTTCCTATTAGATCCATGTAGACTGGTGTCTCTACTCACGCACGATAGCAAGCTATTAGATCCGTGTAGACTGGTGTCTCTACTCACGCACGATAGCAAGCTATTAGATCCATGTAGACTGGTGTCTCTACTCACGCACGATAGCAAGCTATTAGATCCATGTAGACTGGTGTCTCTACTCACGCACGATAGCAAGCTATTAGATCCGTGTAGACTGGAGTCTCTACTCGCGCACGCTATTAGATCTATACTGGTCAGTCGTCAGCAAGCGCTTCCTATTAGATCCATGTAGACTGGAGTCTCTGCTCACGCACGATAGCAAGCTATTAGATCCATGTAGACTGGAGTCTGTACTCACGCACGATAGCAAGGTATTGGATCCGTGTAGACTGGAGTCTGTACTCACGCACGATAGCAAGCTATTAGGTCCTTGTAGACGAGTCTGTACTCACGCACGATAGCAAGCTGTTATGTCCGTGTAGACTGGAGTCCCTACTCAGGCACGATAGCAAGCTATTAGGTCCGTGTAGACAGGAGTCCCTACTCACTAACGATAGCAAGCTATTAGGTCCGTGTAGACTGAAGTCCCTACTCACTCACGATAGCAAGCTATTAGGTCCGTGTAGACTTGAGTCCCTACTCACGCACGACAGCAAGCTATTAGATTCATGCTGACCAGTCGTCAGCAAGCGCTTCCTATTAGATCCATGTAGACTGGAGTCTGTACTCAAGCTCGATAGCAAGCTATTAGGCCCATGTAGACTCTTACCATTGTGGTTGTGTTGTTTCGTGAGAGCGTGCATGTATTGATCGTAGGAAACGATCCGATATTTATTTGAGCTATCACGATTACGAATCACGTACCTTTTTAGTAAGATTCTTTATCGTTCGCGCGTAGAGCGGAATTGGCTTTGTTATGATACGCTAAGATCAGTCCGGAAGTTTCTAGCAAAGTCGCAAGGAGAATAGCGATCGATTTTTGTGATGCGTAGATTCGCTGAGAATAAACCAGAACGTTCGAGCAAAATCGCGCTGTCTAGTGACCTCGCATGTGTGATGTCAAAGTGTAGGCAACATTTTGCAACACAGTAGTAAAGCCACTCTAATATTCATGGTCATAGTTGTTTTCTGTACGCGTGAAGTTGGCAGCCGGACAATGTGTATTATGAAAGGTCGTGAACTGTCTGCCATACACTTGTGTGACGTCATTACACACTGGGATTTAGGGCTGAAATTAGCAGTCGAATTTTTGTAGACTATTGTAGTTTATTCTAGAAAGTTCTTTTTTCTTACTATTTATGAGTTTCGGTTACGTGTTCCGTTCTGATTGGTTGCGTTGTGTGAATTCGTTGGATTGTTCTGGAAAGTTGTTATACTATAAAATATTGTACTGGGAAGCACGTTTGTACATTGTCATACATTGTCAGTTGTAGGAAAACACAGTTTATCGTAGGTACGTGGCCCGTATAGGGTGTACATTGTGAGAGACGCAGCGTAACGGTGGTGTACGTTGTATGAGAAACGCATTGTGTCGCCAGTGTTGACATTTTGCAGAGAAGACATTGTATCAGTGTTGGTGCATTTGGGAATGCATTGTGTGGAGATCGCATCGCTGAAATAAGATATTGTTGGAACTGTTACTCCAGTGTAGTCTACATCCTTAAGCCACGTGTGACGGGTTGCAGCTGAGTGAAGTTTCTTTAAAAGAACCTTACGTGCGTGCGTCTGGTGTGATATCATACTACGACTACGACTCAACACGTAACATAGACTGGAGTCTGTACTCACGCACGATATCAAGCTATTAGGTCCATGTAGACTGGAATCTGGCATTTTCAAATGTTTGGAGGCGTCGTCTAACGACTATGTACCAGTTGTAGGAGATGGATTGATCATAATAATTCAAGGGAAGTGCCAGATGACTCGGAGCTTGGCGCCTGAAGGTGCCAAGCTCATCTGGCACTACCCTTGAATTATCATTATTAATCCATCTCCTGCTGCCGGGTCCCGGGGCTAAATGGGTTAAATTGTTAAGAATTGTTGCGAAATTATATGGAAACACTGCTTCTTTATTCCTGTAATCTCGATTTGTGTCGCTGTTCCTACCGCTTTCGCGTCATTGTCGCGCCGCTATAGCAGCCGTGTCGGCCCTGATCAGGCAAACGATATTTTTTTTTGTCACCCTCTGTGAAAAAGCAAAGATTTTCATTGGAATATGGACTATGACTTTTGTCAAATGAGGGCGAAATGGCTGGTGTGGTCACTTTAACCCCTTTTGTATATGCAGCCATTAGTGCTGTAAGCATAAGAAGTTACCGAGTGGGGGGGGGGGGGGGGCAGGTGTGTCGGGTGAACCCTGATCCCCCGCCCCCGCCCCCTCCCACCCCCACCCCCATGAAAATGTGGGTGGAGGGAGGCCAAAGTATCCCCTGTTCCCCGTGCCCCCTCCCCCATCCCCGCCCCTCCCCCTTCCCCCTCCTCCCTCCTCTCCCCCCACCCCCCACTAGTACTATAAGGGAGTTAACAGTGGCGTAGAAACCGGTCATGGGGGGGGGGGGATGGGGGAGGGGTCGGGTTACCCTGAAAATGCGGGTAGGGGAAAGCAGGGGAGTAAGGGGAGCAGAGGCAGGCAAAGTATCCCATGCTTCCCCCCCCCCCCCCCCCTCCTAACTAATAATTGTGGGGGACAATGGTCTTGGAGGAAGAAAAATCGTGTTTTGGAGAAGCAGTATGTCATTTGTTTGAAAAATAGAGGATTTATGGTTTGGGGAATATATGATTTATTAACTCATTCAGCCCGTATTTCCCAAATTTGGGAGGTGTCATCTAATGACTATGCACCAGTTGCAGGAGATGGATCGACCATGATAATTCAAGGGTAGTGCCAGATTAGCGCCTGTCGGCGCCAAGCTAATCTGGCACTACCCTTGAATTATCATGGTCGACTCATCTCCTGCTGTAGTGCGTCAGGACTAAATGGGTTAATTGTTAGCAGAAAAAATCATAAGATTTGATCTTCGTATTATCATTTCTTCAAGGTTTGCCTTTGCTCCCAACCAAGAAGGAGACTGTCAAGCGATACAATGCATTGAAAATCCCAGAGAAAAACGAAAACGTTTCGAAAAGACAATTTTAGCACAATTTATAAATATTTCAAAATAGATACACAAGATAGACGTACAAACAAGTACACAAGGTTAGGTTCTTTTGTGATCAAAAGTCTTTCGATCACCCCCAACACCCCCACCCCCCACCCCCACCAACCACTCCCCCCCCCCCCCCCTCCCCGTTCCCCCGTATTTTCACTATTTTAGGCTGGAAAGTACCATATAAACACATACGCTCGCCGCCTACAGCTTTAAATACTTTGAGCTGTCTAAATGAATAGCGGTAACACCTGCACCTGTTTGAAAGAGCATGCAAGAACTGGCAATATTCCATGCTTGGGAAACATTTGGAGAGTAACAGCAAAGCTGCTAGTAGCAACCTTCCATTTACAATTAAAGGCATATCATATTTTTGTGTAAAGATGTACTCAACAATCTAAACTAACCTTTGATTTGAGTTATTACTCACTTTTAAACTAATGACGTTACATCTCAGAGATCCCAAGAGATATCGTTACTACATTACTAATGTAAGGTGCTCAATAACTCAGTCCGTATGATTTCTAACACAAATCAAGTACAAATATTCCCTTGAAATTTAGTTTATTTCTTTTGGGCGCCAGCCGCAGGCATAAATGTCTTGGCCGGGCAAAGAGCGGAGATTGTGTACGCGAGAATATTAGCCAACTTTTCAGTCAGATTTGGCACGACGGTAGCCGATGATAAGACCTGTCTAGGTATACTAATTTACTGGTCTCCTCGCAGAGGTCAAGGGTCATAGGGGTCCAGAAAGGGTAAACAAAAAGCCATATTTTGACCCCCCAAAACCCCTCTTTTTTTTCCCAAATACTATTTTCAATCTCAAACGCAAACTTGGTATAGAGATACCTGATGATAAGGCCTTTCTATGCATACTGATTTGGATTACCCGTCGAAAAGGTCCAGGGTCACAGGAGGTTGGCAAGTGTGTGAAAATGACAGTTTTGATAGAATTGTAGTTTTTATCAAAGTTTTTGCAAACTCTTTAGTACAGTTTGGCATGAAAGTAGCTGATAATAAGACCTTTCTATGCATACGAATTTAGTCGACTCCTCACAGAGGTGAAGGGACACGGGGGTCGACACATTTGTGAAAAATACATACATTTTGAGGAAACGCAGATTTCGCTGGTACAACAGCCAACCCTTTACTTATGTTTAGATACTTGCTCCTTTCATTGCCCTGTTGGAAAGGTGAGGTCACAAATGTCACTTATTATGTGGATTGATCATACACGTGAGCCATAAGGGCTTTGCCTTTCTTTTCTTCAATTAAAATGTCTTTTCCGATGATAAATGTAAACAGAAATGGTCTACTGGCAGGAGAAGGCCATCGGGCCGACGTCGGCCTCATGTCCTTTTGCGCATCGGGTACTCTTGTTTACAGGGCATGGTCTATAACTATAGCTATACCCTTGCTTTGGGGCAGCTAAGTATAATTTCACTCTTTCACAGGCCACCTATTGTCTCCCATTTTCACAGTAGGTATGTAAATTGTTTAGATTACGTTTGTCAACACAAAGTAAAACAATTAACTCTCAATAGAGCCAAACATGTTTCCACATGTTGTTGTTGGGTTTTTGTTTGTTTGTTGTTGTTTTTTAGAAATGTGAGCATTTTGCTGTCTGAAACACTGAAAACCTGGGGTTTAGAAAAACGGGTTGTGCAGGTCTTTCATACCAGTTTAAATAAATCCGTTGATTCTGAGTCAAACCTTAGGTTGTGTCTGGACAGACAATCTAGACAGTTTATGTATACATGGTGGGTCCGACCTAGAGAGCTACATTTTGGGTTACGTTTTGGCCTTACGTACTCATGACCTGAAAGCTAGATGCGGGCTGGCATCCTAGTTGAAAAGCAGAATTAAAGTGACCGATAATCCCAGAATCCCCTCCCCCCCCCCCCCCCCCCCACAAAAATAAATAAATAAAAATATATAAATAAGTAAATAAATAAATTCTATGAACGCCGAAGAAAATGCACTAGTCTCCCATGTGTGTGTCATTCGCGCCATTTTAGTGACCCTACCAAAACCGCTCGAGTGCATGCCTTATAAACGCCATTGTAAAATACTGGTTAGTAACCTGTGTCAGGGAAGACTGAGCCTTGTTTCTTACATAAAATGTGGTATGAGACTTAGGGACCAGCCCAGAGAACTAATGCAAGTGACCAATATGATCCAAACTTATTCGAAGGTGATGTGGCATCCCTGTGCGCAAAGGCCATCGGGCCGACGACGGCCGCCGTTCGCCTGTTTATGGCTGTGGGCGGGCCAACGCCGGCCGGCGTCGTCCCGATGGCCTTTTTCGCATTGGGATGGTCTAGCTGTCTAGCTGGCACTCTGTTCAAGCCTGCACTTATCCGCGCCGCCGGGAGCGTTTTAGCGTACTGAGATACTGGGCATGAGCCTGCTGTAAAGGTTCTTGGTAATCAAATGTAGGGGTAAGTGTTTTCTGATTTTTTCGAATGAGAATATATTCCGCAAAACGCCTGCAGTTCCAAAAGAGCTCAAAAACGCGATGGCCAACGTGGTGCGTGTGAAAATACTAAGAGGTGATTCGTTAAAGGTCCACTACCGCCGTAACTGTTCAAATATATACTTATGTAACTGGTTGTTACGAAACGCTACACACAGGTCTAGGTATGGTTCATTTAGCCACAGGACAATCCAATTCAGCTCACGTCGTCTTTATATCAAGTAACCTGACAATGACTCCACTCCGTTCTAGAAATACAACGCTTTCAGTACAAGAAACAGCTAAAAATAGCCTGAAACGCTAATGGCTGTGGGTAATAAGTAAGTGCGATTACTCGTGTGCTTTTGCTGCACGTCCAAACTGCTGTTAATTTCATTAGGTGTGTCGACAAGGCATAACAAACAGAAATCATTCTATAAGCCTGTGGCTTGTTTTGATCTGATGGAAATGTTATATATCCTTTTATGCATTTTGCAAAGCAATAAACTATGTAAACCAACAAATAGAAATGGTACTGAAATGTGTTTTCAGATTTATGCGTAATGGTACTTTAAAGTAATCACTGATGTACATTTGAGAACGGACTACAAACAGTTCGTCACATTGCAGGTCTTCTCTCTGTGACTACGTGACCCTGGTGTTTATTATAAGTTATTGGTCACAGGGATTTGCTACACGGACCCTTGCAGGCCTGAGGGAGGTCAAAGGAACCATTGTACCCCGACGGCCAAACGCCTGGGGGGTACAATGGTTCCTTTGACCTCCCGAAGGCCTACAAAGGTCCGTGCGGCAAGCCCCTGCTACCAATAACGTATTTGTTTTATTTTCGTAAAAGAAATCAAAAAGAAATCTTCCGACCTGGATCGCGCCAGACCTGACTGACAAAAGAAATATATATATTTATACATAATATACGTATGACGTAATTAAAATCTTTCATGACGTTGCCGTCTCCAGTAGTGTCCCTGTTTGTTTCGAACAACACTAAGTAACTTTTTAATTTAGAACGTTTTGGTCATCATTAATAGAACAAAACTCGCGTCCGAGATGAGTCACAAAGAGGGCTACAAGAAGTCAGCCATTTGTCTCTACAAGGGTTTTTGTATCATGGTCACATGGTACGGTTTGCGCTAAAGTGACTGGTCGTATGACGTACTGATGAAAACAATATAAGTTTTTGGTCGCAGGGGTTTGCTACACGGACCCTTGTAAGCCTGAGGGATGTCAAAGGAACCATTGTACCCCGAAGGCCTGAGGGGTACAATGGTTCTTTTGACCTCCCGAAGGCCGACAAAGGTCCGTGCAGTAAGCCCTTGCTACCAAGAACGTATTTGTTTTCATTCCTCCACTATTTTCGTAAAAGAAATAAAGAAGAAATCTTCCGACCTGGATCACGCCAGACATGACTGACGTCAAAGGAATATACATTTATATATAATAGACGTATGAGGTAATTTAAAATATTTCATGACATTGCCGTCTACAGTACTGAGTGTGCTTGTTGTTTCGAACAACACTAAGTAACCTTTTACTTAAAACGTTTTGGGGATCTTTTATAAAACAAAACTCGCTTCCAAGATACGTCACAAAGAGGGCTACAAGAAGCCCGCCATTTGTCGGTACAAGGGTTTTTGTATTACGGTCACATGGTACGGTTTGCGCTAAAGTAACTGGTCATGTGACGTAGGGATGAAAACAAAGGTTTTTGAAGCTCGGTCATGTTGTACAGTTTACGCTAAAGAGATTGGTCGTAGGGATGAAAACAAATATGTATATTCCGGTCAATCACAGTGATACGCGCTTCGAACAACGAAGAACGGTCGCGCTTTGAAATGGCGAGTGCAACTTAATTTACTTACCAATAATGCGTGTTGTACTTGTCCTTTCTAAAAACAAGCTTACTTAACCCATTTAGTCCCAACGCCTTACGGCAGGGGGTGGACTGTCCATGATAATTCAAGGGTAGTGCCAGATTAGCTTGGCGCCTAAAGGCGCCAAGCTAATCTGGCACTACCCGTGAATTATCATGGCCAATCCACCTCCTGTAACTGGCACATAGCCATTGGGTAACACCTTACACAGTGCGGGATGGGGTTAAATGGGTTCACGGGTTTCTTTCTTTGCTTGGATTGTTTTTGCATTTTGCACCTTGGCAGTCAACTTTCTTGGCATGGACTTCCAGATAAAGAAATACGGATGAAACAAAGGGGGTCCTGCTCCAGGCTGTACAAGTTTAATAGTTCGCAATATCTTCTTTGTAAATTTTCCTGACGAAAGTTTCAATGTCGTAAAATGAAAGACTTTTCTGCTCTTCTTCTCCTTTGTAGGCAGGAGAGTTCTTCCGTTATTCACAAGGGGCAGTACTCACATGGATTGTGAAAAAAAGGATTTAAAAAAAAAAATGTTAGTTTAGTAGGCACGACAATGCATATGCGAAATTTAGCCCGTCGTCGAGCAGATCAAGTTTGATTAAGTATTTAAAAGCTTTTCAAACAAGACGGTCGTTAGAATTAATGCTCAAGAGCTGTTGAAACCACACTGATCAATTGTTGACAGGCGACAGGTGATTTAGGAATAGGATATAGAACTCGTCAATCCGATCTTCAAGTTTGATTAAGTATTAAAAAGCTTTTTAAACAAGACGGTCGTTAGAATTAATGTTCAAGGGCTGTTCAAACCACACTGATCAATTGTTGACAGGCGACAGGTGATTTAGGAACAGGATATAGAACTCATCAATCCGATCTTAGACCTTGAGAGCGACAACGCGCACACATAATTGTGGATGCTGTAATGATACTTAATAAACACTGGAGTGTATCACGTTCTTTGGATTGATTTTAAACACGAACTGGAGTTTGTATTGTGCATGAAAATCTCAAAAACTAAAAGCGGAAAAGCTTTAAAAGATTCTTCGTGACTGGAGAATCAGGGCGTGCTTCTAAATGCGGAGTGGGTCTTTGAAGGTGTGGAAAAGCAAAATCAAAACTCCAGCAAAGTACACTGAAAATGTGCATCTACCCCTAACGTTTCCGGGAGTACACCGCGTATAGACCCACTGGGAGAGTACGCCACAAGTACACTTCTAATCAAGTAAGATGCTTAGCGTCTCCTGGAATAGACGTGTACTTGTGGCGTACTCCCCGAGTGGGTTTATCTGGGGAGTACTCCCACGAACGGTACGGATACATCTACTTAGTTTGCTGCACAAGTTCGGCTCAAGCTGTTGCTGTTAAGAGTCTTCCTCTGTGTCCCTCAAGTTGTGTAGGATATTCTGAGAAAAGCAAACACGGAGTACCAACTGATGAAGCCGGAGTCGACCTCACAAGATTGCAAACAAATATAAGAACACAGGCCTAGGTCGGCAAGGCGTTTTCACGAGATACTAACCCGTTCAGGGCTGTGTTTCTGCAATCTTCGTTAATTCAACACCAAAATACCCTAGCTGTCCCAGAAACATGGATTGAAAGTGGTGTCAGCAAGAGGCATAGATCCTCATGAGCCCCCGCAACTGCGGGGGCTCATGAGGATCTATGCCTCTTGCAGTTGGGTGGTGTTCACATAAGTTTTTTCGGCACTGAACAGGTTTAAAGAATAGAAGCAGAGTGTTTGTATTTCTAGACTGACCTCGCGATTCAAAGTTCTAAAACTGACGGGTTGTGCGAAGATCTCGCTGCAGTGCGAAGAGACAGATGGCTGGCTGTTACTGGCCTGGAAACGTTTCTCACAACTGGTGGCAGGTCCTTCGAGAGCGCAGCTCGAGTGGAACTTCTAGGACTCGGTTTTGAAAATGCGAGTCTCAACGCTTCTATCAAACTGTTTGATTCATAGTCACCGAGTGCTCAGCAGTTACAGAAGTGTCAGCCGCGAGGTCTGTCTAGAAAAGAAAGAATACGAATTAAGTTTTAGAGAACCTTTTACAAATGGAATCAGTCCAAGGGGGTGTTTCCAAACTAAAAAAACAAAGGACTTTGAGATAATATTTTAGATAAAATTTGAAAGTATTGCTGGGATGGGGGCTGCAACCCCACCCCCCACACCCCTCGCCCCTATTATCAGTAGGTCAAAACAGTCAGTGACTGGTGCTGCATGAGGAAATTACTGTGTTTCTGTTTCGAAAGCCGTGTCCAATCCATTTGCCATCTGCATTGTTGTTTTTTAATTCGAAAGTGCACCGTGAGGTTACTATGGGATCCGATGTGCAGCACGCGGTATATTAGGAAACATAGAGTTTCGGAGTTTTCTGCGCAAAAGTGGTCTGAAATGTTCTATGAACTCCTGGAACCTTCGTAGTGCACGAAAGTAAACAGTTCTGTATATTGACTTACGACGACATGTTCACCGTTAAAACGCCTTTCTCGACACTGACAGGTGAATAAGCCGACCACACCGAAAAGCATGCCGCAGTCTACAAGTGTAGCGACCCTTTGGTTATGGCGATTGTGTCCGCCTTTTATCCTTGTCCTGGGGACTTTTGGCAACGTGATGACGATAGTGGTGTTTCGTAGGATGAGCGCCAGGCAGTCTATGGTTTCCATGTCTGTTTATTTCATAGCCCTGGCTGTCTCGGACCTTGTGCAGCTAGACTTGGTGTTATTAGTGAACTCGATGTATTTCGGGTATTCTCTGGGCCTTTTTGAAGTGCACGAAAGTGTCTGCAAGATTGGAATATTCATTAAGTTCACAAGCGCAATGACGTCGTCCTGGCTCCTCGCCGCGATGACGACACAGAGAATGATGTCAGTGGTGTGGCCTCACCGGACCAGATGTATTTGTAAAGTCAAAACTACGTTTGTTGTCATGGCCACAGTGTTGGTGTCAGCGGTCATGAACTGTCATAAACTCGTTACGTACACTGTTGTGCCTGAGAAAAATACAACACAAGGACTGTGCACGTTGCAGGACAAGCATTATCGCCAACTTGAATATAGTATATTCCCCTGGCTGGACTTGCTTTTCAACTCATTTATACCATTTTGTATCCTTGTGGTTTGCAACGTGTTGCTGGTGTGGAAAGTGGCCCAGTCTCTGCAGATAGCCCGCAGGATGGGGATGATCAGTTCGGCCCATGTCAGTTCTCGTCAGAGGAAAGCCTCCTCACTCACCCTTACACTTGTTGTGACATCAGGGGCGTTTTTCCTGCTGACAATGCCACTTTCTTTGTTCCCGCCTATGACGAATGCCACTTACGGACTAGAGGATGAGGAAAATGACCGTCTGTGGCTTGCTTTTACAGTTTGTTTATTACTGTGGTACACCAACAGTGCTGTCAACTTTTACCTGTACTGTCTGAGCGGCACCGAGTTTCGGAAAGCGTTCGTCATACTTGTATGTACAACTAAAGCTAAAAGACAGCAGCCACAGACGACAGTGGCGCTTGTGACTGTCAGAAATTATCATAGATGAGTTTGTTTGATGAGTGTCAGATGATGACATGGAAACGCTATACTCACCTCATAATAATGAGTTCGTTTGATGGGTGTCAGATGATGACATGTAAACGCTGTACTCACCTCATAATAATGAGTTCGTTTGATGGGTGTCAGATGATGACATGTAAACGCTGTACTCACCTCATAATACACAGTATACGCTGTGCTTTAACCCGTTTAACCCCGACAGCAGATAAAACGGGAGACGGATCGACTAAGATAATTCAAGGGTAGTGCCAGATCAGCTTAAGCTAATCTGGCACCACCCTTGAATTATCATGCTCGATCCATCTCTCACAACTAGTACATAAACATTAGGTGACATCTCCAGCAGTTGGGATCCTTGGGGTTAAATAGGCTAAAGGTATGAAAGTGTCAAGGAACAAAAAATCTTTATTTCGGCTGTCGGTAGCGCTCTTTGTGGAATTGATTCCTTCAAGAAACGCCTCCACAAAAAAGCACTAAGGACAGCCCAAAAGCACTATGGACAGCCCAAAAGCACTATGGACAGCCCAAAAGCACTATGGACAGCCCAAAAACACTAAGGACAGCCCAAAAGCACTATGGACAGCCCAAAAGCACTATGGACAGCCCAAAAGCACTATCGACAGCCCAAAAGCACTATCGACAGCCCAAAAGCACTAGGCACTATGGACAGCCCAAAAGCACTATGGACAGCCCAAAAGCACTATGGACAGCCCAAAAGCACTATCGACAGCCCAAAAGCACTATCGACAGCCCAAAAGCACTATGGACAGCCCAAAAGCACTATGGACAGCCCAAAAGCACAGCCCAAAAGCACTATGGACAGCCCAAAAGCACTATCGACAGCCCAAAAGCACTATCGACAGCCCAAAAGCACTATGGACAGCCCAAAAGCACTATGGACAGCCCAAAAGCACTATGGACAGCCCAAAAGCACTATGGACAGCCCAAAAGGGTTAAAACTAAAAACTGTTTTAAGAATAACCAGATACGTCTGTCAATGAACAGTGATAATCAAAACAAAGTAGCTGAGTGAGTAACTGGAGTTGATAATTTAAGCTAAAGCCGCGTCTAACATTAACCCATTCGAGACGTGCCGCATACGGATCCCGGCAACAGCCGCGTATCCGGATGCGACACGCCTCGAATGAGTGAAACGCCAAGTGAATGCGGGAAAAAGAGACTTGTTCAGGTTATATTGCGGATCCGGAATGAACGTTTCCCTGCTACATGTGTGTATCGACGTAGCAAAGCGACGGTGGCGCGGCGGAGACGGCGGCAGCGACAAATATCGAGAACATAGAAATAAACTGAGTGAATCATTTTCTTTTTGGAGCGGTGCGGCGACGGAGCATCAGCTTGTCACAGCTCCCACTGCTTCGTTTTCAGCTATTTTTAGCCCAACGCAAAAATCTGGCTGCAGAAGAAGGGACGGATGGTTGGCTGTTACTGGCCTGGAAATGTTTCCTGCAACTGGGGGCAGGCCCCCGAGAGCGCAGCTCGAGTGACTCGGTTTGAGAATGCGAGTCTCAACGCTTCTATCAAACTGTTTTATTCATATGTAGTAAAACTGTTGCCGCTAGGGTTTCACGTGAAAGAAAAACAGAAGATAGTGGTAGAAAACCCTTTAAAATAGAAACAAATAACGACGTTTCGGATCAAAGATCCTTCCTCAGGTGACATGGAAACAAACGTAGAACAGAAAAGAACACGACAGAAAGAATAGACGTCATCCTGTATAGAGAGAATTTAGAATGACGTAAAAAAAAAAAAAAAAAAAAAAAAAAAAAAAAAAAAAAAAAAAAAACCACACACACGTACACATAATGACGCAAATACACATGCACAAAACACGTAGCACAAAACTTACGTCTATATACATACACGTCACTGCATACATTCGCATTCACTCGTGCCTGCTGCAGCTCGCGCACATGCACACACACACACACACACACACACACACACACACACACACACACACACACACACATACATACACACTCAAAGGTAGCATCCAGTATCAACAGTGAGGTCAAGTCTGGCACCAACTACCCATCAGGCCGAGCATACATCCCTAGGGGCGAATGTTCAAGCCGCGCGGATGGTAAGTGCCAAGCCTGTCCGCGAAAAAGGATTCTGTCATTTTGCGGCGGATGAAGTGGGATGTATTTTGCCAAAGGATGCGTATGCTGAAATGTGTGAGGCTATGAGGAGGTTCGTTGAAATGACGTCCAACCTGGTTGTTGTATCCGAGGCGGATCGAACGAACATGCTCCTCGCAGCGTTCAGGGAGTGTACGGTATGTCTCCCCCACATACAACATCTTTGGGCAGTGAGAACATGAGATGACATAGACAATATCCGATGACTGGCATGTGAATGATCGGTGGACATGAAAAGATGACAGGGGTCCGGTGATGACGGGGGATGTGTTGATGTACGGACATGCTTTGCAGTGTGGTTGCTGACAAGGGTGTGTGCCAGGTGGTAAGGTGTTAGATGCGCGAAGTGAACTGTGAACAAGATGATCGCGTAGGTTAGTGTCACGTTTGTAAGCGACCAGCGGAGGCTCAGGAAATATGTCTTTCAATACTGTGTCATTCTGAATGATGTGGAAGTTCCTGAGGAGAATGTTTTTGATGGGGATGTTGTGAGGATGATACGTGATACACAGGACCGGCCGGTCCTCTGCAGCACTGTGAGTTTTCTCCCTCAAAGCCTCACTTCTGCTTGTGGCCTCAGCCTTAGAACGAGCGGTGTTGACGATGTCTTGGGGGTATCCCTGGTGTGAGAAGAAAGTGGCCATGGTTTGGGTCTGGTTGGTGAAGTCGTCGTCGCTGCTGCAGATCCGACGGAGTCGCAGAAATTGGGAGAATGGGATACCGTTTTTGGTGGCGGCAGGATGGCTCGATGAAAACTGCAGGTAAGTGTGTGCGTCGGTGGGCTTGTAATGGACGGTAGTATGGAGTTTGTCAGAGTCGGCTTCTCCTCAGGAACTTCCACATCATTCAGAATGACACAGTATTGAAAGACATATTTCCTGAGCCTCCGCTGGTCGCTTACAAACGTGACACTAACCTACGCGATCATCTTGTTCACAGTTCACTTCGCGCATCTAACACCTTACCACCTGGCACACACCCTTGTCAGCAACCACACTGCAAAGCATGTCCGTACATCAACACATCCCCCGTCATCACCGGACCCCTGTCATCTTTTCATGTCCACCGATCATTCACATGCCAGTCATCGGATATTGTCTATGTCATCTCATGTTCTCACTGCCCAAAGATGTTGTATGTGGGGGAGACATACCGTACACTCCCTGAACGCTGCGAGGAGCATGTTCGTTCGATCCGCCTCGGATACAACAACCAGGTTGGACGTCATTTCAACGAACCTCCTCATAGCCTCACACATTTCAGCATACGCATCCTTTGGCAAAATACATCCCACTTCATCCGCCGCAAAATGACAGAATCCTTTTTCGCGGACAGGCTTGGCACTTACCATCCGCGCGGCTTGAACATTCGCCCCTAGGGATGTATGCTCGGCCTGATGGGTAGTTGGTGCCAGACTTGACCTCACTGTTGATACTGGATGCTACCTTTGAGTGTGTATGTATGTGTGTGTGTGTGTGTGTGTGTGTGTGTGTGTGTGTGTGTGTGTGTGTGTGTGTGTGTGCATGTGCGCGAGCTGCAGCAGGCACGAGTGAATGCGAATGTATGCAGTGACGTGTATGTATATAGACGTAAGTTTTGTGCTACGTGTTTTGTGCATGTGTATTTGCGTCATTATGTGTACGTGTGTGTGGGTTTTTTTTTTTTTTTTTTTTTTTTTTTTTTTTTTTTTTTTTACGTCATTCTAAATTCTCTCTATACAGGATGACGTCTATTCTTTCTGTCGTGTTCTTTCTGTTCTACGTTTGTTTCCATGTCACCTGAGGAAGGATCTTTGATCCGAAACGTCGTTATTTGTTTCTATTTTAAAGGGTTTTCTACCACTATCTTCTGTTTTTCTTTGTTTTATTCATAGTCACCGAGTGCTCCGCAGCTACGGAAGTGTCCGGCGTGAGGTCTGTCTAGGAAAGAAAGAATAGGAATACTCTACTTCTATGCCGGTTTTAGAGAACCTTTTACAACTGGAATCAGTCCAAAATCAAGTGACCTCGTTGCGTGCACCTAGTGTAGGCTACAAAGTGCGCGTTGATTCAGTTCTTTCAGTTCAGTTGATTCAGTTCTTCAGAAGTCAACGGGCAAAAGGTCAACGGCCCCGCGAACGGCGGCCGATGTCGGCCCGATGGCCTTTTGCGCATTGGGTTACTCTTCCACTGGCCGAAAACTGAAAATGAGTTGGGTTTTTATGTGTTGTTTTTGTCCGACGTATTGAAAATACGGTAGACTTTGAAATGGGGTTGGTAGGAGCGCGTTCCGTCACGTAAAATGCACACGATGTGCTAGTACTCAAACCAAGGGGAATCACAGCGCTGGACAGACAACAGTTAGATCCTCTGCCACCGCCTATCAGGCACCCAATCGCCAGCCCACAGAGAAATACGCAGGTATAGAATAAGACAATCATTTCCATCCTCAAAAAGAATGGATCAGGTCTCTTATATAACCCATGTCTTTCTCCGGAACTTAGGAAGTAGGCAGGAGAAACATACATACACAAACATGAAGGTGCGCTACTATATGTGGTCGGGTAAATACCCTGATTTCCCACAGTAGATGCACAGAACATTACACAACAATGTAACGATACAAATTTTTGCCTCGAGTTATACGTGATACTCACAAACCAGATAGGTGAGGCTAGCGCTAGTGATTCCCCTTGGTTTGAGTACTGACAATTCTGCCAGCGCTAGCCTCACCTATCTGGTTTGTGAGTAACACGATGTGCTGGGCGGGCGGGCCCCGAATTCTGGCAAAGAAGTTACAAGATAAAAATGACGTCAGGCGTCTAGCTACGCAAACCTTGCTAGAGAACGTACTTGGCGCCACTAAATGCAGTGTGTGTCAGTGTGTGTGTGTGTGTGTGTGTGTGTGTGTGTGTGTGTGTGTGTGTGTGTGTGTGTGTGTGTGTGTGTGTGCGTATGCGTGTGCGTGTGTGTGTGTGTGTGTGTGTGTCGTGTGTGTGTGTGTGTGTGTTTGTGACAGCGACTACAGCCCACATTTGTGGACAGACAATCTTAAAACTTAACAATATTTTCCCTACGTGAATTCTCCCGAAGATGTTTTTTTCTTTTTTTTAATTACGTTACACGTTGACAAGAAAATGACCGTTTCACAAAAACCGGTTTGTTATTCTTACTAGAAACTTTGCATACAGCTAGATTAAATAGAGATATTGAATGAGTTCATAATCCAGCGTTGTACCTCTTCAACGTTTTGAATAATAATTTTTTTTTGTTGTTGCAAGTTTTGTAATATATACTCTCATTAAACAGTCGGCGCTGGAAGAGGCTGTGTAGAACAAAACAGTCAGCCCTGAAAGAGGCTGCGTGCCTTTCGGATGAGTGACGTGAAACATCAAATTCGTCACTGTGTACACGGCGTCGTGAGACTAGCGCTGCCATGACGTGAAGCTTATAGTGACGTCATTTTGCTGCTCGTGCTATTCTTCTTCATAATTCTTGTCGCTGCACGAGCCCACAGAGCGTATTATTGGCTAACCCTGGCCGGGGCCTCAGTTATATTTTGGGGCTTAGTCTAGAACCGAGGCCCCGAATTCAACCGCTGAAAATCAGTGGCGCACTAACTTAGCTTGTAAGATGGTGGTGGCGCACAAGATATTTTGGATCGTCACGCTCTCGGAGCGTCTAAATTGACTGTACGTGTGTCATGGCGCACACTAGAATCGGAGCGCATCCGTTGCTTGGGGTAGGTTGTTTTCATTCGTTAGACCGGGAAAAAAATCTCCATTTTTGAACACATGATGCTTTTATCTCCGCCGCAGATTTGTCTTGGAAAAAGTATTAGCTTGTGGTGCAGAATTACTTAGTATTTTTCTTTCTCCTCCCGTAAAGAGCCTCCCCAAGGAGTACAGTGTTTTCATATGTACTGCAAAAATGATGCGTCAAGGGAATTATGAACAAAAATATGACGTTATCTTGCTGTTGAGTGACGTAAATGTTTTCTTGTTACCATCATATATGCTAATGACGTGAAATCTATTTATCCGCCCAAATTTATTCTTCAATTTCTTGTGGACAAAATGGCGGCAGGTCTGAAATCTTTCACGTCGCAGTAGCTGACAGTGGCATGTGCATTTACTAAAACCTACTACATGAGTTTATGATGACATAGGAGCTCCAGGTAGGTTGCTTCTCTGGTTCCTTCCTTTCTTTTTTTAATATTTCTGTCGTTTAGCGCCGCACCCCGACTCCTACACGAGTTTTTAACACGGATACGGCAGGGACTAGTCCAAGCACTGTTCCGGCCTTCGTATGCGCTTGGTCGCTACGAGCTACTGCCACAGTAAGCACAAGAGGCCATTACACACACATACACACGCGCATTAATGTAAACAACAGACAATCGGATGTATTTGAAAACGCATTATCTTTATAGTCGTCTGCTCTTTCAGTCGATTCCGCAAGCAAGAGCTCTTCTGCATTTTGCACGCGCGTTACTATTCATAGACTGGGGATCACATGACCGGTCTCATGATTTCACCTGAAGTGTTTTTCCACCGCAAATGTACAAAAACCAAGACGGCGGCGTCCGGTCCCAAACGGGTCGATTCGAAGACAAGCGTCAAACGGTGACGCCGCTTTGCTTCAAAGTTGCGACGTACTGTCAGGTAGCAGAACAGCTTTGGACATAATCAGCATTAATATTAGGCCTTAATTTCTTCCTCTTTCTCGGGTATTTGTGCGCCACCACCTACACGTTTTTAACATAGCAGGGACTCCAAGCGCTGTTGGTATGCGCTTGGTCTAGGAGCTAACTAATGGCGGGAATCGCCGTGTGTCTGTCTTTATGTATGTACGCCTCGTGTGTGTTGATCAGAGGCTGGCTTAGAGAGGAGGGAAATGGATCAGAAAGATGCGCTTTAAAATATGCCGAACAACTCTGAATGTTCCTAACAGAAAAATGCATGAGCTCCAAACAATACGGTAGACTTTGGGATGAAACTGATCCGCCTCATCTTGTTTTGTTTTGTTGTTTGTTGTTGTTGTTGTTTGGGGGGGGAGGGGAGGGGAGAGGGGCCGCGGGATTGTGCGTGTAAAAACCTTTCGGAATGATTACCAACTCATTCCTTCACTGGTATGCGTTTGACCTTTTGGAAAAAAATAAAGAAGGGAGGAGGGGAAACGGGTGGTTCCAAACTCCAAAACAGAGGACTTTGATATAACATTTGATATACAATTTTTAAGTATTTCGGGGCTGAAATGGGGGTGGGGGCGGGGTTGGGGTGGCGGCGGGTTCGGAACACAGCCACCCCCACGTCCCTCGCGACTCGCCCACATTATCAGTAGGTCAAAACAGTTAGTGACTGGTGCAGCATGAGTACGTCCCTCGCGACTCGCCCACATTATCAGTAGGTCAAAACAGTTAGTGACTGGTGCAGCATGAGTACGTCCCTCGCGACTCGCCCATATTATCAGTAGGTCAAAACAGTTAGTGACTGGTGCAGCATGAGTACGTCCCTCGCGACTCGCCCATATTATCAGTAGGTCAAAACAGTTAGTGACTGGTACAGCATGAGT
This sequence comes from Semisulcospira habei, assembly GCA_036245525.1. Lineage (NCBI taxonomy): Eukaryota > Metazoa > Mollusca > Gastropoda > Semisulcospiridae > Semisulcospira > Semisulcospira habei. The sequence goes on along the minus strand of BTPG01000004.1, from coordinate 50,685,427 downwards.
ACATGACTGTGTTTGTGTTTCGATAGCGGTGTTCAGTCCATTTGCCGTCTGCATTAATTTTTATTCCAAAGTGATCCGCGAGGTTACCGTGGGATCCGAATGTGCAGCACGCGGTACACTAGGAAATATGGTGTTTGGGAGTTTCCTGTTCTATGAACTTGTAGTAACCTCGTAGTGAACAAAAGTGAACGCTTTTGTACATTAACATACGATACGGACACCGTAAAAACGCGTTTCTCGATACAGACAGGTGAATAAGCCGACCACATCGACAAGCATGCTGTGTGCTGCACGTGTAGCGGCCCTGTGGTTATGGCGGGTGTGTCCGCCTGTCATCATTGTCCTGGGGACTTTTGGCAACGTGATGACGATTGTTGTGTTACGTAGGATGAGCGCCAGGCAGTCTATGGTGTCCATGTCTGTTTATTTCATTGCCCTGGCTACCTCGGACCTTGTGCAGCTAGACTTGGTGTTTTTGGAGAAATCGATGTATTTCGGATATTCTCTGGGCGTTGTGGACGTGCACGAAAGTGCCTGCAAGATTGGACTATTCATTGAGTTCACAAGCGCAATGACGTCGTCCTTGCTTCTCGCCGCGATGACTACACAGAGAATGATGTCAGTGGTGTGGCCTCACCGGACCAGATGTATTTGTAAAGTCAAAACTGCGTTTGTTGTCGTGGCCATAGTGTTGGTGTCAGCGATCGTGAACAGTCATAAACTTATGACGTACACTGTTGTGCCTGAGAAAAATACAACACAAAGAATGTGCAAGTTGCAGGACAAGCTTTACCGCCAACTTGAATATAGTATATTCCCCTGGCTGGACTTGCTTTTCGACTCACTGATACCGTTTTGTATCCTTGTGGTCTGCAACGTGTTGCTGATGTGGAAAGTGGCCCAGTCCGTGCAGACAGCCCGCAGGATGGAGATGATCAGTTCGGCTCACGTCAGTTCTCGTCAGCGGAAAGCCTCCTCACTCACCCTCGCTCTTGTTGTGACGTCAGTGGCGTTTTTCCTGCTGACAATGCCACTTTCATTGTTCATGCCGAATACCTCATACGCATTATATGGCGATGGGGAAAATGACAGTCTGTGGCTTGCTATGACAGTTTGTTTTATGCTGTGGTACACCAACAGTGCTGTCAACTTTTACCTGTGCTGTCTGAGCGGCACCGAGTTTCGGAAAGCGTTCGTCATACTTGTATGTACAACTAAAGCTAAAAGACAGCAGCCACAGACGACAGTGGCGCTTGTGACTGTCAGAAATTATCATAGATGAGTTTGTTTGATCGGTGTCAGATGATGACATGGAAATGCTATACTCACCTCATAATACAGAGTATACGCTGTGCTTTAATCCCTTTAGCCCCGACGCGCTGCAACAGGAGATGGATCGACTATGATAATTCAAGGGTGGTGCCAGATCAGCTTGACGCCTCATGGCGCCAAGCTAATCTGGCACCACCCTTGAATTATCATGGTCGATCCATCTCTCCCAACTGGTACATAGACGTTAGGTGACATCTAAAAAATGTGGGGCCATAGAGTTAAACAGATTAATGGTGTGAAAGTGTGAAGAAACCCAAAAAATCGTTCATTTTGGCTGTCGGTAGCGCTCTTTGAAGAAGTAATTACTTCAAGAAACGCCTCCACAAAATGCACTATCGACAGCCACAAAATGCACTATCGACAGCCACAAAATGCGCTATCGACAGCCACAAGATGCACTATCGACAGCCACAAAATGCACTATCGACAGCCACAAGATGCACTATCGACAGCCACAAAATGCACTATCGACAGCCACAAGATGCACTATCGACAGCCACAAAATGCACTATCGACAGAAGATGCACTATCGACAGCCACAAAATGCACTATCGACAGCCACAAGATGCACTATCGACAGCCACAAGATGCACTATCGACAGCCACAAAATGCACTATCGACAGCCACAAGATGCACTATCGACAGCCACAAGATGCACTATCGACAGCCACAAGATGCACTATCGACAGCCACAAAATGCACTATCGACAGCCACAAGATGCACTATCGACAGCCACAAAATGCACTATCGACAGCCACAAGATGCACTATCGACAGCCACAAAATGCACTATCGACAGCCACAAAATGCACTATCGACAGCCACAAGATGCACTATCGACAGCCACAAAATGCACTATCGACAGCCACAAAATGCACTATCGACAGCCACAAAATGCACTATCGACAGCCACAAGATGCACTATCGACAGCCACAAAATGCACTATCGTCAGCCACAAAATGCACTATCGACAGCCACAAGATGCACTATCGACAGCCACAAGATGCACTATCGACAGCCACAAGATGCACTATCGACAGCCACAAGATGCACTATCGACAGCCACAAGATGCACTATCGACAGCCACAAGATGCACTATCGACAGCCACAAAATGCACTATCGACAGCCACAAAATGCACTATCGTCAGCCACAAAATGCACTATCGACAGCCACAAAATGCACTATCGTCAGCCACAAAATGCACTATCGACAGCCACAAGATGCACTATCGACAGCCACAAGATGCACTATCGACAGCCACAAGATGCACTATCGACAGCCACAAAATGCACTATCGACAGCCACAAAATGCACTATCGTCAGCCACAAAATGCACTATCGACAGCCACAAGATGCACTATCGACAGCCACAAGATGCACTATCGACAGCCACAAGATGCACTATCGTCAGCCACAAGATGCACTATCGACAGCCACAAGATGCACTATCGACAGCCACAAGATGCACTATCGTCAGCCACAAGATGCACTATCGACAGCCACAAGATGCACTATCGACAGCCACAAGATGCACTATCGACAGCCACAAGATAGTGATCGACAGCCACAAGATGCACTATCGACAGCCACAAGATGCACTATCGACAGCTACAAAATGCACTATCGACAGCCACAAGATGCACTATCGACAGCCACAAGATGCACTATCGTCAGCCACAAGATGCACTATCGACAGCCACAAGATGCACTATCGTCAGCCACAAGATGCACTATCGACAGCCACAAGATGCACTATCGACAGCCACAAAATGCACTATCGACAGCCTAAAAGGGTTAAAACTAAAAACTGTTCTAAATATAATCAGATACGTCTGTCAATGTAACAGGGATAATCAAAAACAAAATAGTTCAGTGAGTAAATGGAGTAGATAAAAGCTAAAGCTGACATTAACTCATTCGAAACGTGCCGCATACGGATATGAGACTGTTAGCTCATTCAGCCCGACGGCCGTATTTTCCAAATTTTGGAGGCTTCATCTAATGACTATGCACCTGTTGCAGGAGATGGATCGACCATGATAATTCAAGTGCAGTGCCAGATTAGCTTGGCGCCGACAGGCGCCAAGCTAATCTGGCACTACCCTTGAATTATCATGGTCGACCCATCTCCTGCTGTAGTGCGTCAGGGCTGAATGGGTTAATAATGATAAGCGAGATCGGCGTGATAACCGACTTGCCGCCCTCTCTACATACTGGACCCGAGTCTAAAAGACTCTGGAACGGGCCGAAAATCGGTCGCACCCTAGGCTCAAAGGGTTGTTGTTTGTTTAGTTTTGTTTGTTTGTTTGTTTTTAAAGATAGAACCCAAAACCGCAATATAATAATAATAATAATAATAATAAAGAGCATTTATATCGCGCTGAATCCCCAGGAGCAGTGGGCTCTAAGCGCGTTACAAAAAAAAAAATGTATATATGGAGAATCTCACTACCTTTAAAAAAGTATAATCTATGCACTTCTAATCTACGCACGCACATACAACTAAAACACACATAACAAAACCATATGTATGCAGACCAAACCAACATCACACACACGCACACACAATCTGTGGATTAATGGTACGCAAGCTGAAAGAAGTAGGTTTTAAGTTGGGTCTTAAAGACGTCAATGTTTTCAGCATTCCGGAGGTGTAGGGGAAGTGAGTTCCAGACAACAAGGGCTTGATACTGGAATGTCCGGCAGCCAAACCGCTTAGAGGAAAAGCTGGGGACACGGAAACGCTTCTCAGAGCAGGAACGAAGGGAACGGGAGGGCTGATAGATGTTGAGGAGGGATGAGAGGTATGGCGGTAGGGATCCATCAAAGCAGCGAAAAGCCAGGACCGCAATCTTGTACTCGACTCTAAACTGAATGGGTAGCCAGTGCAATTCCTGAAGTAGGGGGGGGGTTACATGGTCCATTTTAGATTTGCCAAAAGCAAGTCTGGCAGCATTGTTGAGGACTGTCTGCAGACGAGAGAGTTCTTTCTGGGGGACACCTGCCAGGAGGGAGTTACAATAGTCTAAGCGGCTAAGAACAATATTATGTGATAATAAAGTGAACAAGGGTTAAATACTCTCAACAAGCATGCAAAATCAGCGGTTACTGGTCTTCTAGGCATCATGGCTTCACTGATATAAATCATGCGGAAATATGCTCTGAAAGTATGGCAGTTCCGTTTGCCTCTTTCACATTCCGAGCATATCACTACATAGATACGTCTGCAGTATACCGTGGAATTATCTGCTGCATTTATGGGCGGTTTAGGCACCCCTGCTTCTTCGTTTTTACTGAGGGGGGGGGGGGGGGTGGAGGGGTTACTAATGCACAATGTTTTCAGTGGCATTTTCTTTCTGCTAGATGGATAACATGTCACTGGACTACTATAATTCTCCACATATTAGAATTAATCATGCACACGTGGTAAAAGACTGCTTGAGAACTTAGCGAATACTGAAGAAATATCTGTGTGGTGATAAGCTCGGAATGTGAATGTTTTCGGAGCATAATTTCACATGCGTTATGTCGAAGCGACGATGCCTGCAAGACTGACCAGTAACCTCTGATTTTGCATGCTTGATGAGAGTATTGTACCCTAGTCCACTTTATTATCCAATAATCTTGCCGTTTTAAGTCTACTTTTAAAATACAATGTTGAGCCCAAGGCGCGATCGATTTTCTCCAGTTTGATTCATCCTGTTCCACAGGGCCTAGAACTCCTCCGTCGGAGGAGTTCTAGGCCCGGTGGAACAGGATGAGTATGACTCGGCTGCGCCAGAAATCCTCTCCTACGTTTTGCAGACATTCGCTACGAGATCTACACGTGCGCGACGCCCCGATCTCTTTTATCGTTAAACTGAAGAGTAATCATTCAGAACAAAGCTTATCCTTCCGCGGATAAAACGAGGGTTTCTTATTTAGCAGCTGAAAACGATAGCATTTATTGTCGTCGGCGTGTCACGCCTAAAAGTCTCATTGCGAATATCTGCCACACTGTGGCCCACGTCTTAAGACATTCCGCCGAGACATTCCATCCAGGCTAGCCGCGTCCTAGCGGGACGCAGCTAATAGTCTGGATGGAATGTCTTGAAGTGACCTACCTCTGTGCTATTTTCTATACTACCCGTGTTAATGAGGTCGATTTCGCAAAGATTATGCCGTGCCTTTGGTCGCGCCGCCGTGGTTCCGGCGGAGTGCAAACGCACATGAAGGCTAAAACTAAAGTTGAATTACCGATTAAAAAGCTTTTTGAACAACACTGTCCCCAGAATTACTAGCTTGCAAGAACTGTTCAAACCGCTCCATTTGTTCACAGATAACATGTTATTTAGGAACCATCCGATTTTAAACATGCGAGCGACTGATATGGGCCCACACAACTAATGGTGGAGGCTGTCATGGTGTTTGATAAACACTCGAATGTACCACGTCCGTAATTTCAAGCTAACTGACTTCAAACACGAACTGGAGTTTTTCTTTTGCAATTAATTTCATGTTTAAAAAATCTGAAAAGTGAAAACGGAAAAAAAAAACTTTAAAAGAGTTGATATGATGGAAGATAAATTAGGGAGGCAGAGTGATTTCAGGTAGCAGCGTAGTGGGTCTTTGAACTGAAGTGTGCAACAAAATCAAACTTTCAGCAAGGTACACTTAAATGTGTATATTCCAGTACCGTTGGCTGGAGTACTCGATACATATACACATTCGGGGAGAAGGACACAGCATCCCATTTGAATAGCTGTGTACATGTGGCGTACTCCCCGTGTGGGTCTAGGTCGGGAACGCGTGTTCACGTCATAGGCATACACTGCGCAAAAGAAAAGTGGTGGGACATTGATGTTTCAACTTTGTATGGTTAAGAATTATTTTATATGGTGACAAAGATCGGCTACTCTGCCCATTAGCCACGCCTATGGCCTACATTTTTACAACATTGGTTTTGTTGTGGTGGTCACGTGACCAGATTGGGAACCATGGATATGGCGTTGAGGCCCTGTAGTGAAAGTCACATGCGGGTTATTCATATGAAAACCGCTTTCATTTTGTTTTGCTTTGTCTTGTGATAATCATGGTCATGAGTGACGTTATTAAAGCTACTTGGGTTTGTTTGTTTTTTGTTTTTTGTTGTTTTTTTTTTTTTTGGTTGTTTTTTTTTTTTTTGTCAGATAACTGACTTATTAGGCAGCAATCTACAGGCAACTGATTGTCATTTTGACTGGTGTGCTGCACACTGGAAGTGCGTAAATAAAAGAAATCAAATTAGCTTTAGGATTTAAGTCGGTTATTGGCCACTGACTTAAGTAAACAAAATGGAATTGCCAGAAAACATGATCCATTGCCTTGAAACTGTTTTCCGGTCGTCCTTGTTACGACTGAGTGTACGCCCATAAAACTGGTTTTAAAATCTGGAACCCAATGGACACTAATTGTGGCAGTTGTCAGGTTCCTGACATATCATTAGACGTCAAGGTTTTCATCTCATCACACTTTTTTATGTGACACTGTACATTTGAATGTTGTTTTCACTCTACACTCCACTGACTAAACTGTATGAATATGAAGTCAAAAGGCATTCTTTTCGTATATTCAAAACAGAAACTTTGTGAATTATTTCAATGGGTATTCCTTGTACGTTTTGGATACACATGGGTCACATTCTGCTGCAGGTTTGTTTTTGGGGTTTTTTTTTGTTTGTTTGTTGTTGTTGTTTTTTTTTTTTTTGGTTTTTTTAATAGCACACCACTGTGTAATATGTTGGTAACTCTGGGAGGAAAATGAAAATGTATTGTCAGTTGTAGCACACTGAAACAAAATCTCTGTCAATATTTGGCTACTTTCTGAGCTGACTGGGTGTAAAGGTGATTTTAAATGTATTTGGATTGTTCTAACAAAGCATTTCAGCACAAAACCATTGATCTCTTCTGTTCACTGTCAAAAACACCTGTGCTGTTTGATAGTAAAGAGATATGTTCACTTCTGTGCACTGATTTACACCGTGAAAACGCGCTTCTCGCCACAGACAGCTGAATAAGCGGACCGCGTCGACAAGCATGCTGTGGGCTGCACGTGTAGCGACCCTGTGGTTATGGCGGGTGTGTCCACCTGTCCTCATTGTCCTGGGGACTTTTGGCAACGTGATGACGATTGTGGTGTTACGTAGGATGAGTGTGAGGCAGTCTATGGTCTCCATGTCTGATTATTTCATCGCCCTGGCTGTCTCGGACCTTGTGCAGCTAGACTGGGTGTTTTTGGAGAAATCGATGTATTTCGGGTATTCTCTGGGTGTTTTGGACGTGCACGAAAGTGCCTGCAAGATTGGACTATTCATTGAGTTCACAAGCGCAATGACGTCGTCCTGGTTCCTGGCCGCGATGACGACACAGAGAATGATGTCAGTGGTGTGGCCTCACCGGACCAGATGTATTTGTAAAGTCAAAACTGCGTTTGTTGTCGTGGCCATAGTGTTAGTTTCAGCGGTCATGAACTGTCATAAACTTATGACGTACACTGTTGTGCCTGAGAAAAATACAACACAAGGACTGTGCAAGTTGCAGGACAAGCATTACCGCCAACTTGAATATGGGATATTCCCCTGGATGGACTTGCTTTTCGACTCACTGATACCGTTTTGTATCCTTGTGGTCTGCAACGTGTTGTTGGTGTGGAAAGTGGCCCTGTCCGTGCAGACAGCCCGCAGGATGGAGATGATCAGTTCGGCCCACGTCAGTTCTCGTCAGCGGAAAGCCTCTTCACTCACCCTTACACTTGTTGTGACGTCAATGACGTTTTTCATCCTGACACTGCCAATTTCTTTGTATGAGACAAATGGCACTTCCGGGATTGAGCCTGAAAATGACAATGTTTTGCTGTCTGGCGCAGTATTTAGTATCATGTGGTACACCAACAGTGCTGTCAACTTTTACCTGTACTGCCTGAGCGGCACCGAGTTTCGTAAAGCGTTCAAACTTCTTGTCTGCACTACTAAAACTAAACGACAGCAGCCAACAGTGGCGTTTGCGTCTTTCGGAAATTATGGTTTATGAGTTGGACAGTGTCAAAAATCAGGCTAATTTAAAATCAGTACATATTTGTAGACTCGTAATAAGAGACATATAATATGTCATCTGTTTGTTCTCTCACAGGATGCAGGATACAATATAGCGCATGACTTTACTGATGTTTGTGTAAAAACAATAACAGAACATGAAATTTGCTAACTAACGGCTAACTGCTCCTCTGCCTTAATTTAAAATGGTTATCATGTTAAACTAAAATAAATTTCCACGGTTTAAAGTGTCTGTTTGCGTGTCTATGTGCATATGTCTGTGAGAGTTTGCGGCGTCGGTGCGTGTGTTGAAAGACAGACATTATCACATGATTTTCTTAATTGCTTCTGAGTTCTTTACGCAGACGATATTCACATCAGCGCAGAATTTTGTTTTCAAACGGTGCCACCGGTACAACAGAAACTGTGCAAACAGTGGAGTCATCAAAGAACTTTGGCCGTGACCAAAAATATCTTCACAGGGTTTGAACAGAACTGTCGTTGTTTCAACAATAACAACAACAAAATAATCAATTTTGTATGAAAAAATAATCAATTCTTGTGGCTGACCTTATTAATTAATTGTGTGTAGAAAATTGGCAAAACACGGAAGGTTCATTGTTGTGAAAAGCAAGAATTTCAGATGCAGGCCTATTACTGTTACTAATATGATTAATAACAAAATGTCGAACAAAAATAATGTCATATCGACGTCAGTATTAGCGTCATTGCGCAGCGTCATAAACTTGCGTGATCTGACTTACGTCACAGACCTGCGCGTCAGGGCTCTTCAAACAATGATGCAGGCGTTTTGGACCGTTGCTGCTCTTTGGTCGCTGGTAAGTATATTTATCTGCGTTTTAGAAAAAGAAAATTCAGTGCTATTATGTATACGTTGTACATGATCAACCGCCAGCCTCGAATTTCAAATACTTACAGAAGATGACGACAAAAATCAGACAGCATATGTTTTTTTTCTGAAAATGAAGGCATGACCTCACTTAGAAAATGTCGTCGCAAGATTACGCACAGTGAAAGATGACGTAAGCTTAGCACAGTAGGTGAAACAACCGAGCTGAGATCCCTGAAATAGATTTGAATGATTCCAAACATTCTGCAACCATTACGAATAAATAATATACATAAATATATTTATGCATTCACATAGTAATGATCTTCGTTTTGTTAAAAGAAATGGAAACATATGGCAACACATTTATGGACATAGTAGTTTAGTACTCAATGACTGGAATAAAATCTAAATGATTATTTGACTTATGGAAACTGCCGAAAACGTGCAGTGGCAGCAAGTCAAATAATCATTTAATCATTTTGATATTGTGCAAGTCGTTATTATTCAAGCCAACAGTAGCTGAAATATCTTTTTAAAAAAGGAGGGGGAAGGGGGTACCCGACTTGTTTGCTTGTTGTCTGCACATGGACATATTTTTGTAAAAGGGTATGCATGACATTTCTTGTAATTTAAAATATAGTAGCAGTGCTACCTCCATATGATCTGAAAGATGCACTATTCCAGCCACTGTCAGCGCTGTGCAACCTCCTCACCCCCACCCCCCAGGCCTCGACCCTAGCCCCCACCCCCACCCCACCACCCACCCCTCCCCCCCCCACTCACACACACACACACACACACACACACACACACACACACACACACACACAAACTCAAACTCACCCCGCTCCCGAAATCAAGGCCGATCACAACCCCCAACAACACCAAGTTACTGATTTACCGCTAGGGGTTGTATATGCCCAATCTAAAAAAAATGGGTTCATTCAATGCGACACCGACCGATAACTCGACTACCGTTCAGGCAGATAATTGTTCCATTGCATACATCTGAATGGAACCATACTGAGGCACAGGTCCTGATAAATCCCCGCAAATGCTGATGAGGATCTAGGCGTGGCTCTTGCATTTGTCTGGTTGTTCGGCTTTGCTACGGCAGGGAGGGGATTTTATACCCCCTTGAGAGTTCAATCAAGCTTTTTGGAACAGATTGGAAATCTCACATCCCAATGCGCCAAAGGCCATCGGGCTGACGTCGGCCGCCGTTGGCCCGCGCACAGCCGTGCGCGGGCCAACGGCGGCCGATGTCGGCCAAATGGCATTTGCGCACTGTGATGCAGACTGAGATGTGTTTGACGTCATGGCGCGCTATTTTATGGATACTAAGAAAAAGGAACGACTGTTCCATAGAGAGAGAAAAATTAGCATAGTTGTTGAATATCAGTATCTACCCAATGAGCGAAGAGTACGCGGGCCAATGTCGGCCCCAGAATTTTTTCTTACTGTTTACAATTACACCCACGCAAGAAGACGCCTTTCCGCAATGTCAATACCATACTCTGTGTGCTGAAATTTCCTACTGAATCACACCTCTTCCTTCACATTTTACATTGCGTGACTTTAGGGTTTAAAGGCCGACTACCGCCGTAACTGTTCAAAGATACACATTTGTAACAGATGTTACGAAACGCTGCACACAGGTCTAGTTATGGTTCATTTAGACACTAGGGCAATCCAGTTGAGCACATGTCGTCTTTATATCAAGTGACCTGACAATGACCTACTCTGTTCTAGAAATACAGCGCTTTTAGTACGAGACTGAACAGGTAAAAATAGACTGACACGCTAAAGGCAACGCAGAGTAAATAAGTACGATCACGCGTGTGCTTTTGCTCCGTGTCCACACTGCATTTAAAGTTCATTAGGTGTGTCAGTCGACAAGGCATAACAAACACAAATGGTGCTGACACTGATGTGTCTTCAAATTTACGCGTAGTGGTACTCTAATATTTGTGTAGGCCTACGTGATGTGCAACGCTGACTATGGTACTATATTAGTAATGCACAGGAGATATATTTATATATATAGGTTTATCATCTATGTTATGTTCTAATTGTTCAGTAAAATGTGGAGGGGGGGGGGGGAACGAAGGGGTTCTTTTCTACGAGTCTGGCCTCAGGCTAATATTTTTTCTTCCAGATATGCCATACATACACCAATCAGAAGCTGTTGTTGGTCGGGTTCAACGATAGCACAGTTGCAAGAACTTCACCTGGCAGTCCTTGGGCAACATTGAACAGTCTCCTGGAATCCAAAAGTAATTTGTTTTCACACACTGTCTTTACAACACAATAAACAAGACTAAACAACAGACGTTGTTTGGAACATTTTGGTTAAAGGGTGGCCCGTGCCATAATAGCTTGGCGCCTAAGGCGCCAAGCTATTATGGCACCACCCTTGAACTATAATACAAGCAGTAGTGTATAAGGATGAAAGGGTTGATAGAATTTGTTTCAAAAATCAGAAGTAGGTCACAACTGCGCGTGTTTCGACGAAAACAGCCAGAATTAAAAGTCCGGACAAGCATGTTATATTGCAGCATGTGTGAATCCAGTTTGTGTTGAAAGACGCGCAGTCACCTACTTCTCAAGCGTTTATTCTATATCATGTATGCTTTCTATCTGTTCCAACACTGGTCTCCCTTTCAAGCTTGAGACATAGTTCCCAAAATTCTGAGATTCCTATTACAAATACGAGCCGGTTGTGGGACTTAGAGATACTGATGGACCATAACTGTTCAAAGGTAGCACCACATTGGCTTGGCGCCTTGTTCCCTTTAAAATATATATTATTATGGTCCGATCGTCGCCTCGTAAGAAGTCAACGAGTTACTAACTGTAATCGTTCACGCCATATGAACGACGGTTAATCTGTTGAAAACACATGATCAGGAAACTTAAACGTGTTACGTCTCTTGACTGCAATTCCTACGCCTGAACTACGTACTTTTTGTGCCTACTTTATTCGTAGGAGTCGCCGTCCGGGAACACAAACCGTGTACGTATCTTGGTCCTGTGTCGAAATCATTCATGTCCCTTACTCTGTGCTGTGTGTAAGGTCGAAACTCCACGATGAAAGAAAGTCACAGCTGACGTGGTAGCGCAGAGGGCAGCAGTGTCACTTATAGCAAAGACCTCATGTAAATGTACATCACTTGCTTACAGTTCTCAGCTCTCCGCAGCGACAAATGCTAGATGACAGTTTGTTGTTCTAAATGTTTTGTCACGAGTTATTTACGGTGTAGACTTAAAAAAATTGTCAAAATTGACAGCCGGGCGATTTTCTTTCCAAACACAATATAAACAAGAAAGGCAAAGCCCTTATGGCTCATGTATATGACCGATCCAGACATGTCTGACAATAAGTAAAAAGGATGGCTTCTGCACTAACAAAAGCCATGTTTTCTCCAAATTTAATCAGTTTTCACACATCTGTGAAACCCCCGTGACCCTTGACCTTTGCGATGAGTCGACTAAATAAGGATACATAGGAAGGTCTTATCATCAGCTACCTTTGTGCCAAATTTGATTAATAAGTTTGCAAGTACGTTGATAATAACTACAATTATTGGCATTTCATACACATTTGTCGACCTCTTATGACTCTTGACCTTTTCCAAATCGGTCATCCAAATTAGTATGCATAGATAGGTCTTACCATCAGGTATCTGTGTAGCAAGTTTGGGTTTGAAGTTGTTAATAGTAATTGAGAAAAAAACATTTCTTGTCAAAAATTAATATGGCTATTTTTGGCTCACAAAAGTGAAGCAAAAGTGAGCCTATGTTTTGGGCCAGTGGTCGTACGTCCGTCCGCCATCGTCCGTCGTCCGTGGTAAACTTTAACGTTGGCATTTGCTCGGAGTCTATTCAAGCCACATTTTTCAAACTTCGCCCAAGGATACTTTGTGGTAAGATCTTTCTAAACATACCAATTTGAGAGACCTCTCACAAAAGTCAAGGTCACAGGCGATCAGGAAATAGGTCCAAAATAGCTATTTTTTGACATAATTTCTTTTTTCTCAAATACTATTCACAACTTCAAACCCAAATTTAATACAATGATACCTGATGGTAAGACCTTTCTATACGTACTAATTTGGTTGATCCCTCGGAAAGGTCAAGGGTCACAAGAGCTCAGGAAATAGGTGAAAAATAGCCATATTTTCACAAAAGATGTTTTTTTTTCTCAAATACTATTCACAACTTCAAACCCAAACTTGGTACAGAGATACCTGATGGTAAGACCTATCTATGCATACTAATTTGGATGACCCCTCAGAAACGTCAAGGGTCACAAGGGTTCAGGAAATAGGTCCGAAATAGCCAACTTTTGATTGGTTGGTTGGTTGTACATTGCTTAACGTCCCGACAGCAACAAGACTTTCTCAGGACGTGCCTGCACTGCTTGTGAAAAAAAAAACTAAACAGAATATTGAATGTATGTCGCCAGCCGATCAAATACGGTAAATAAACCTAAGACCATTTAGCAACACACATCCAATATCAAGAGCTACAGGCAGCGCAGACAGTAGGGAGAGTTTAAAAAGGAAAATACAGGTGAATGGACCAAGGGTAGACAGAAACACATGCCCCAGAATAGAGGGGAAAACCCACCCTGTGGGGCTGTCCAGGGTGACCATGGGAACTAAAAAGTAGTTAGCCCACCCAAGTCCCCCAGGGCTGACCCGGGTGGGGGCCGAATTTTGACAAAAGATGATTTTTCTCAAATACTATTCACAACTTCAAACCAAATTTGGTACAGAGATACTTGATGGTAAGACCTATCTATGCATACTAATCTGGATGACCCCTTGGAAAGGTCAAGGTTCACAAGAGGCTGGCAAATGTGTGTAATATGCTGATTTTTTATAACATTGTAGGTATTCCCAAATTTTTGTAAATTTTTCAACCAAATTTGGTACAAAGATAGTTGATGATAAGACCTTCCTATGCATACTAATTTAGTCCACTCATCACAAAGGTCAAGGGTCACGGGTGGTTGTCATATGTGTGAAAAATGCTTACATTTTCAGAAAGCATGGATTTTGCTGCTGCAGAAGCCAGCCCTTGTCACAAAGGTCACACATGCAAATCGGTCATACACGTGAGCCATAGTGGCTTTGCCTTTCTTGTTTACCTATTACCTGAGCTCTTGTGACCCTTGACCTTTCCGAGGGGTCATCCAAATCAGTATGCATAGATAGGTCTTACCACCAGGTATCTCTGTAGCAAGTTTGGGTTTGGAGTTGTGAATAGTAATTGAGACATAATAAATATTCTTGTAAAAATATGGCTATTGTTTGGCTCACCTGCGAAGCAAAAGTGAGTATATGTTCTAGGCCAGTGGTCGTCCGTCCGCCGTCCGTGGTAAACTTTAACGTTGGCATTTTCTCGTAGACTATTCAATCCACAATCTTCAAACTTGGCCCAAGGATACTTTGTGGCAAGACTTCAGGGACCTGTCACAAAGTACAGGTCACAGTGGATGGGGAAATGGGCCAAAAATATCTATATTTTGACATAATTTATTTTTTCTCAAATACTATTCCCAACTTCAAACCCAAACTTGGTACAAAGATACCTGATGGTAAGACCTTTCTATGCATACTTATTTGGTTGATCCCTCAAAAAGGTCAAGGGTCACAAGAGCTCAGGAAATAGGTCCAAAATAACCATAATTTTACAAAAGATGTTTTTATCTCAAATACTATTCATAACTTTAAACCCAAATTTGGTACAGAGATTCCTGATGCTAAGACCTATCTATGCATACTAATTTGGATGATCCCTTGGAAAGGTCAAAGGTCACAAGAGCTCAGGAAATAGGTCCAAAATAGCCATATTTTGACAAAAAATGTTTTTCTTTCTCAAATACTATTTACAACTTCAAACCCAAACTAGCTACAGAGATACCTGATGAGAACACCTTCCTGTGCATACTAATTTGGTTGATCCCTCTGAAAGGTCAAGAAGGTTAAGATGCTCATTGGCGAGAAAATGGTCGTTTCACAAAAACCGGTTGATCCACACTTGAGTCCATAATTTTTCTTACTTTTACTAGATTTTTTGTGTAAAGATAGAAATGATAAAAGGGAGATATTGAATGAGTTCGTCAAGTCAACCCCATATTTTTTTCTGATACAGACACAGGTACAGGCATTGTACCTCTAGAACCTTTTGAGTGATAATTAATTTTTTTAAAATATATTTTCACGTTTTTGAGATTAATTTCACGAACTGTATGGGTTAATCTTAAAACAATTAAATCTTTATTATGAAAAAAAAACAATCTTCTCATTAATAATCGCATGATTTTTCATATACGGTATTTACATCTCTGCTGTCGGGTACGATTAGGTCCATTGTGACCTGTATGCCCTAGGTGTCAAAAATCATACAGCGTTCTGCACCACTTTTTAGGAGTCATTTGTAAAACAGCTAACATAACTTTCTTTTACGAAAAAAACTATCTTCTCATTAATACCCGCATGATTTTTCATAAACAGTGTTTGCATAAGCCTGCTGTTTGTCCCTGGGGTAGGATTGTGACCTGTAAGCCCTGGGCGTGAAAATCAGCAAGAAAATTGCAAAGTTGATTCTCTGATAAGTCAGATGTTAGTACTGGGATGAATGACGTATAACATCGAGTCGTCACTATGAAGACAGCGTCGTGGGACTAATGATGCCATGACGTGAAGCTTAAAGTGACGTAATTTCGCTGCTCGTGCTATTATTCTTCTTCAGACGCCAGACCACGGAGCTTACGAATGGCGGGAATCGCCGTGTGTCCGTCACTCATCATCTCTTTCCATTTTCAAATCCAAGCTTAAAACACACCTTTTCTCTGTTGCATATACGTAAAGACCATTTTGTCTGCCGGCTCATCAGTCATGCGTGTGTGTGTGTGTGTGTGTGTGTGTGTGTGTGTGTGTGTGTGTGTGTGTGTGTGTGTGTGTGTGTGTGTGTGGTGTGAGTTTTTGCCCTTGTAAATTAATGTATTTTTTTGTTGTTGTATGTGCTTGTTTGTGTATTCTGCTTCACTGTTTCATTACTGTGATTGTAAAGCGCCTAGAGCACCTTGGTGATTAGGCGCTATACAAATTACCTTTATTATTATTATTATTATTTCTGTGTGCCAGTGTGTGTGGATCAGAAGGTGGGTTAGAGTAGAAGGAGATGGATTCTTGTCGCTGCACCAGCCCACAAAGCGTACTCATGGCGGGAAGCGCCATGTGTTCTTTATTTTGTGTGCGCCGACGTGTGTTTTGATCAGGGGTTGACTTAGAGAGGAAGGAAAAGGATCAACACAATCAGTTTTAAAATATGAACAACCCTGAATGTTCCTGAAAGATAAACGCATCTGAGCTTTAACAATACGGTAGACTTTGAGATAAAATCCTCATCTTGTTTTTTTATAATAAAATTGTATGTATTATCAACCTTTTTTTGCAAATTTTTCAACCAGATTTGGCACAAAGATAGCTGATGGTAAAACCTTTCTATGCATACTAATTTAGTCGACTCGTCACAAAGGTCAAGGGTCACGGGTGGTTGACAGATGTGTTCAAAATGATTACATTTCCAGAAAAGATGGATTTTGCTGCTGCAGAAGCCAGCCCTTGTCACAAAGGTCACACATATGTAAATCGGTCATACACGTGAGCCATAATGGCTTTGCCTTTCTTGTTGATATATTTCCCGATCCCCTGTGGCCTTGACCTTTGTGAGAGGTTATTGAAATTGGAAAGGTCTTGCCACAAAGTATCCTTTCGCCAAGTTTGAAAACTATAGTCTCCGAGAAAATGCCAACGTTAAAGCTTACCACTGACGACGGCGGACGGACGACAGACGACGGACGGACGACCACTGGCTCAGAACATAGACTCACTTTTGCTTCGCACGTGAGCCAAAAAGGATCACAATGTGTAAAATGGGAAACTGAAAACGGCCCATATTTTTTTCTGATACAGGCACAGACATTGACGAAGCAACAGGAAATCACAATACTACCGATCTGAGGCCGCTGTTTTGGAGATCGGAAAGCGCAATGACGACTACAACTACACTTTTGAAATGTTAGACGTGTAGATATACACACTTACTTAGTTTACATATATCCAACAACCGAAACCATTCACTTTAACCAGAGACCATGTGTGAAACGGGAAACATGGATGGTTCTCTTTCAGAAAAGGGTCTCCGTTTTCCAGTGAGTATTTTTCAAGAAAGCGATATGCCTTTTCGATACATTGTTCAGTCGGAACCTCTGCCTTTGTCGAATCCGCAAATAATTAAGCAACAACCAACGACTATGCTTTGCGCCAATCCACAAACAACTGAAGAACAACCAACGATAGCTGGATGTTCTTCGCACAGACTTGAAGAACAACCAACGTTAGTGGGGTTTTTTTCAGTTCCTTGTGGATTCGAGCAACGCAAAGGTGACAGTGTCCCTCCAAATGCAACGTCGATCTCGACGCAAGTCTCGTTTAATTCGTGTCCACAAGTAAATGAAGAGACGACAAGTAGAACACTCATATCCCATAACAGCGCATCTACAAATGGAGCTCAACAAAGAAATATACTCCGTGGGATTTTGGAAGGAGAGATCTGCCTCCAAGGAAGTGTAGAAGCGGAGACAACAAGATCAGAAAAGGCAGTTCGTCTCCCTGAGAAAGAAAATGAAAAGAACTCAAGTCTGTCTTCCCGTCAAATAAGCGGCACCGCTTACCCCAAAAATCAAGATTCAAGAAACGCAGTTCCCTCTACTCCTACAGCTAAAACTTTAAACATCCCAGTTCAAGATTCGAAGCACGTGGTTCTCCCTTCTCTTCAGAAACACAAGCGCCAGGTCTCCGCAGCTAAAACTTCAGCTATAGCAGACACACCAGAGGCGGACTATCGAGGAACTAAGCATGGGATTCCTCTTGCCGCCGTCCAAGAAGACAGAGCATATTACACGGCGTGTGGTGAGGCAAAGAGAAGAAAATCACAAGAGACAGTGAGATCGCAAGTTGAGGCTGAACCAAGAGAGTCGCCATCTCCAATGGATATGCACCTATATGTCATGAGAGGCGCGATTAAAAAAAGATCAGACACTGCGAGCACAAACTCCTATTTTAATGGGAATGAAAACGGGTACAGTGAAAGTGCCCATGTAAAAGATGAGATCATCTTCATTCCGGGAGACGAAGAAACAGAGATTCTCACAACCGCTGTGACAAAAGAAACGGAGTCCTATGCTAGTGAACAAAAGGATCTCGGGCTGATGTCGGCATCTGTTGACCCGCGCACGTCCGTGCCAAGGCTAACAACGACTGATGTCGGTCCGAGGACCTTTGTTCACTGGGAACATGGTACTGGCTTTGAAACGAAACAAAGCAGCATACGTCAGAAAGACGTGGGAATGAATCAGAAAGAAAAGCAAGAAGATGTGGGTCTGCTTGAGATTATTCGCTTCCCAGGAGCCGAATTTCAAGACAAGAACGAGCGATCCCCGACTGAAGTTCGCCCTGTGGTCTTGTACATGAATGCTCATGCCTTTGAACGTGAGTCTGAAAGTGAAACGCCAAACTGCGCACCATTTGTCTCCGAACTGGGATCTACAACGCCAACCTGTGTTTCACTACCAGTCTTCGAACCCGGTTCTGAAACGGCAAAGTGTGCTCCGTTAGCCCGCGAATCGCAATCCCGAAGTCATTTCAGTCATCCCACTTCAGTTCTTCAAGAAAACATCATTAGCTCCAGTCAGTGTGCCGGTCAGCTTCAAAAACCTGCAAGTCTTAACAGCAGCTGCAGTCATTCAGGTCAGCGGCAGGTTCTTCAACTCAGTCAAAACGACGAACGGCCGTTTACTCAAGGAGCGATTTGTTCAAAGCGCTCTAGCCACCTGCCCCAGCAGGATCAGTCAAGTCAACCTACTAACCAGCGGCTGATTGCAGCTTTTGGCGAAAACTGCGGTTCCGTAGTTTTTGCTAAAAGCCACAGTCAACCGCAAAAGGATAGTTATCTCAGTAACACCCGCATAAAGCCTTCGCGTGAAATTCTCCCTGGCAGCTCGAGTAAGCAGAACCAGCAGCATTATATTAACTCCAGCAAACACTGTATGAGGGACCAAAAGCATGAGAGTAGATTTGATCATCAGGATAGTCCACAGAATCGGCAGCAAGTAACAGCAAATTCATGGTTGAAACAAAAAGCAAGTTCGCCGCCAAAGCAAAGAGAAGCTGGACACATTTTTGCTGGAATTTACCCCCTTGTGCATGAAGTAACCGGTACTCTTGATAGTAGCGGTGGCCTCACGTTCGAGGGGGTTCAAATCAAGCGCGAGATGAAGGATCCAAAAACAAATGAACAGATTTCTGTTGCGTCAAAAAACCTGCAGCGAAGGGATGGACTCAGCGCACAGCGAAATGGTCACTCTGTACGGCAAGAAGGCCACATTGCACAGGACAGTAAGCTAACTTTCGAGGCACAAGAAAATAGCATTAGCGTCTTTCAACTGGGGCACAACAGCCTCAAACCCAACACAACAGAAAATACCAAGAAACGGAAATTGCCTGAGTGTTGGGACACACCAGATCTCACCTGGAAGTCGCCTCAGGATCGAGACTTAGGCAAAATGTGTTTCGGGCAGTGCGTTCAGTGCTCTGTTCAATTCTCCAGCCAGGCGGAGTTGGAGCTTCATGTGCTTAAACACATTCAGGGAATACACGTGCCAGCAGTACCAGCAAGTCGGGAAAGTGGAATGACAGTCGCTAACAGATTGGAAATTGGCACACCTGCAGTTCATGGAGGTTTGGAGAATGGTGGGACCTGGAAGGCCTCACTTTGTTTGAACTTGAAAAATGGGGTCCCTATTATGCCTGCTGGCTTCCAGAACAGTATAAGAACAATGCCTGATGGTTTGGAGAAAGATATGCCAACAACCTCTCGTGTGCTAAAGAACGGTGTCATGCCAGGTCGTGCAGTAGGGTACCGTGACACAATGCCTGGAATGACTTCAAACGCCGGTAACGCTGAGAACGAGGTGCCAACTGTGCCTGGTGGTCTGACATATAATACGTTTGCAGTTCCTGCTCCGAGTCATGTGGTACCTTCTTCTAATCTATTTCCGGGTGCTTGGGGAAATGAGATTCCTTTATTTTCTGCGGGTATGAAGAGAGGGTTACCTGTAGTTGCTGATGGTTTGAAGAATGATACTTCCACAATTTCCGATGCTTTGACAAATGGTGCGCCTTTGACTCTCGATGATTTGAGGAATAGTTCACCAAATGCTGAAAGTGTGAAAAAGGGAGGAAAATCTGGAACACGAACAATTTCTGTTGTAGTGAAAAATGGGATGGCTGCAATTCCAAACGAATTGGCCACTGAGGTGCCTACAAAGTCAAGTGCTGCAATGTACAGGATTGACACAAAATCTCTCGATTTGAGGCTTCCTGTGCCAGCAGAATCTTTTAATCGAAGAAAGCAAAGTGAACGAATGAACAGTTTCCTACCGCAGCGTCTTAACAAAATGAGAGCTCACAGCACAAAGAATCACAAGGACGGCACAATGTCCTACCACTGTTCAACATGCTTCTCCAAGAGTGACAAGCCCCACCTACTGTACTTGCACTGTATGGACAAACACAAGAACGAAATGACAATGACATGCTCTTTGTGTAGAGCCAAGTTCACTTCCGTATATCAGCTGAACATCCACTACCTGTATTTCCACCCCGGAGCGGCGCCTTACCGCTGCCGGCTATGTCGGGTTGATTTCCACTCATCTTCGGCGTTTGAGGCTCACATTAAGCTGCACTGTACAAGCGATGGAGGCAGCTCTCAGCTTCTCCGAACACCATGGAAAGTAAGGAAGGCAAACTTGGACAGTTTAATGTCACGCGTCGAAGAAAACAAAGGTGGCCTCCTGTCTCCTGGAAAGTCGCCGTTAGCAGAAACAGCAGGTGAGTCAAACTCCCAAAAAAGCCTCGGCCTAAAGCCACTGGAAGCAGAGAAAGGTGTTCTGCCTCACATACAGCAGCCTACAGCAGAGACAGATGGAGTGTCACTTTCAGGAGAAGGACCAGATGAACGGCATCCCAGTATACATAAGGTCCTCGGGCCGAAGTCAGTCACAGCCGTGCACGGGCCGATTGAGACTGACTTCGGCCCGATGGCCTTTGCTTATATGGATGCGCATGAGACTTTGAAGCCGTACGAAGGAGACGCTGAGACAGCAGCACTTCCGTTTGCAGAAGAGACAGATAGTGTAGAGGATATTTACAAGAGTCAGTGTGAAATTGAGAGGAAAGAACTGACTGATATACAACCGCAGATATATGAGCCCAAAGCGTTTGAAAAACCACCAAAGCTGTTGAAAAAGGATGCACTGATCCACTTCAAGTCATACCCAGAGGAGGAGACAGGGGGGGTACATGCTGCTGGAAAATCACTCATATTGGAGAAGGCAACATTGGTTCTTACGAAGCCATACAGACAAGAGAACGCAGATGGTTCAAATGTTTCAGAAAAGGCACGTAACCAGACAGCTCCTGGAAAACCTGCTACAGTAAAGACGGCTGAATTAGCTCACTCACTGGCATTTTACCGTAAGAAGACTTACCACTGTTCGACATGTCAGAATGAATTCCTGTCACCACATGAGTACTTGGCTCACTTGAAGAGCCACATCGAACAGATGGCGAGATTCATGCTCCCGACTAGCGTGAACTCACACCGCTGTGCAAAACCTTCCTCAGCGTTTACTCCCACTGATGGGTTTCCGGCCAGAATGACATCACATGTACCAAGGAGTGCAGAGTTCTCTCCAACTAACTGTATGGAAATGATGTCACGCGTAGAAAAGTTGCCTTACGAAGACGAAATAGTACGTAACGTTTTTCCTGCCCTGGATATGTCAGATGCGATGTCAGAAGAAATAGCAAAACATGCTCAGTTAAAGTTCATGAGACTTAACATGCTATACGAAAAGCAACAGGAAGACATAACTGCCGCATATGTCCAAGCTCTCAGAATGTCACGTGACAAAAATCAACACAACTGTCAGCAGTTAGGTGAATTTTCAGTGCCAGCTACTCGTGAAACAGACGTCACTCCTACTCACATCAAAAATGAGAGAAGCCCACATTCAGCAGATCGATGCAAGAGGAAGCACACCCACGGCGGGGAAAAATCTCAGCTGGGCGACTATGATAATAATATGGTCTACAAGTGCGCCTGGTGCAAGGCTCAATTCGAACGCAAAGCTGATATACAGATTCATTCTGTCGCGCACTTTCCCGGAGCTTTCAGGTGCTCCGTGTGCTCCTGCTGTTTTCGCTGCAAACGCCAGTTAAGCAGACACATGAGCGAAGACCATTCATCTTTGTACAAACCAGTCCACACATTTTCTGGCCTGGGCATCAAGTGAACGCATATAACTGAATTGTGATGCGCGTGCGAGATTCTATAGGTTCAGTCTCTCTTTTAACTTCCAGCGCTTGTCTGGTGAGCAAAAGGTCCTCGGGTCGACGTCAGCCTTACCTGAGACGCGCACGGACGTGTGCGTCTCAGGCAAGGCTGGCGCCGGTCCCGCGAAGACCTTTTGCTTCATCGGTATGGAGGAACACGAGTCGTCACAATGATAACTTGATGGTAGGCCTCAGTGGCTATACTGCCCAAGTACTACCCATAAGCTGTCATCGTCGGTCATGGTTCGAGGCCGGCCGGAAACGCTGTATTTTCAGTCCTAGCGTCTGGACAGACGGCCTGCCTGATCAGGGACAGTACCCTTGAACCATCGTGGTCGACCTCCCGAGACCATTGTCTGACACGTGCATATTATAGCAGGCAACCGCAAGCCGAAGATACTATCGCTAGGATTAACTCATTCGCGGCCAGCCGCATCCGAATGCGCGGTTTATGCCAGCTCCATGTGTACACCCGGCTTATGCCAGCTCCATGTGTACACCCGGCTTATGCCGCGCATCCGGATGCGGCTGGCCACGAATGAGTTAACCCTTTGGCTGTCGGTAGCACGTTTTCGTCGCATTGATCCCCTTAGGAGTCATTGTAACAAAACTCGCTACCAACTGCCAAAGGATTTAACACATTGCAGCACTGTTTTCAGACTGTTTTCAACAGAAGATGCGCAAACTTTCAGTGTGTGTGATTTTCTTTTGTTTTATCATCGATTTTTTTTTTTGGGGGGGTAACTTCCCAAGAACAGTTAAAAATATACTGACACTGCAAGTTGATGGTGTTCGCATGCAACTTTCGTAAGTGACATTCTGGCGCGAAATCACGTGTTGATGCGGTGACCCCCCCCCCCCCACCCCCCTCCCCGCGAAATCGCAAACTTTTAGCTCAGAAGGGAATACTCATAAGCGCCTTGTAAAGAAAGCCTTGAGTCAAGTATTTTGACCCCCCCCCCCCCCCCCCCCCTTTTTTTTTTTTTTTCTTTTTTTTTTTTTTTTTTTTTTTTTTTTGTTTTGTTGGTGCAACACAAATTTGTTTAGTTGTGAGGTTGCATGAGAGCATCATCGAAGTCTGAAGTGGAGCACCGGTCCTGCTTCGCTCTCCGACAAAATAATCCTATGGCAATATGTTCGCGTCTTTCAGACGCAGGTCAGTATTTTGGCCTGGTGTTTGTCAAAATTGGGGGGGGGGGGGGGGTCAGGAAATGGATCGACGATGATAATCAAGGGTAGTGCCAGATTAGCTTGGCGCCATTAGGCGCCAAGGTAATCAGGCACTACCCTTGAATTATCGTCGTCGATCCGCCTTCTGCTGTAGGGCGTCGGGGCTAAATAGGTTAATGAACATACAGGTCGATGGATTTTATCAGTTTGGGTTTCTTATAGTTGTCATATTACTGAAATATTCTTTACCCGACGGACGGCTGTGACTGCCTAAACATCCTTGGGGATAGCATCTTGAAATGCGAGCGTTTAACCCTTTGGCTGTCGGTAGCGCTTCTTGTTCCTGCAGGAATCATCGCGACAAAAAGCGCTACCGACAGCCAAAGGGTTAAAAAAATTAGGCTGACGTGCCGTATACGAATATACAGCTAGTGGTTTTAGCGTTCGAGACTGGCGGCAAGCGGCCGCATTTTTACTGATACGGCGCTTGCCGCGTATGTCAATGGTGACACCTCCGCCTAAAAGGAAAAAGACTCCAAAAAAAAAAAAAAAAGAAAGTGTGGCTGGGTTCAGACTACTTGGGTCAGTCATTGCAAGAAAACAAATGTACACACTGACATCATTGGCATTGCTTGGTTGTCGCCCTCGATTCGCTGCCGTTCAGTGATCAGCGGCAGCGAATCGAGGGAGACTACCAGAGTGGCATGGGTGCTGGTCTATGAGTTGAAGGTTCGAATTCACAGGCTAGCTCAGTCATGGGTAAGTATTGCAGTATTAGTCAGCTGCGTATGGGGTAACGTACCAACGCGGTCGGAACTGATAAGGGAGAGAACTGCGTCAGCATGTCAGTTTTCATTGTTATGCGGCAATAAAATATCGCCATTTTCTCCAAAGGACATGCTGGCTTTTGACACTGAAATGACGACAGTGTGCACAGGTCTCCCTTTTTAGTGCTGTTTACTACCTACCTGGGACGTCCGCCCCGAACTTTTGCCTTTTTTTTTTTTTTTTTTTTTTTTTTTTTTAACGCATATTATCATCTGGATAAAGCATAGGGGCTCGATGACAGTAGCTTTGACTAATGCAAATCTGCTGCGCCACCGCGTGCGCGCCAACGCCTACTAATGCTCAAGACAGAATATGTATTCTGTCTTGAGCATAAGTAGGCGTTGGCGCGCACGCGGTGGCGCAGCGGATTTGCATTAGTCAAAGCGGCTACTGTCATCGAGCTATGGGATAAGTTCCAGTTTTTCAAGGTTTTGGTCAAGCCATAGTTGATATCTCGTGTTTTTGTCGTTCCAGCGTTGTTGTTCAAATTACAGTAATTCAACTTTTATTTAGAATTCATTCACTGTTTTTCATACGGTTAGCATAGTTAGCAGTCTGTTCCCTCAGGACAATAAGGTTTCATTTATATTAACCCATTTAACCCCCACAGGCTCATTTCCAAATTTTTTAGAGGTGTCAGTTAACAACTATATACCAGATGCAGGAGATGGATCGACGATGATAATTCAATGGTAGTGCCAGATTAGCTTGGCGCCATCAGGCGCCAAGCTAATCAGGCACCACCCTTGAATTATCATCGTCGATCCGCCTCCTGCTGTACGGCGTCGGGACTAAATAGGTTAATGAACACACAGATAGGTGGATTTTATCAGTTTGAGTTTATTACAATTGTCAATGTTGCAATCCGAAGACTGAAACATGATGTTTGTGAATTTACTCAGTTTGTGTACATTTTTACATTTTAAATTCACAGTTCAATATCGTGTGTGTGTGTGTGTGTGTGTGTGTGTGTGTGTGTGTGTGTGTGTGTGTTCCGGTGTGTGTGTGTGTGTGTGTGTGTGTGTGTGTGTGTGTGTGTGTGTGTGTGTGTGTGTGTGTGTGTGTGAGAGAGAGAGAGAGAGAAAGAGAAAGAGAGCGAGGTGTGTGTGTGTGTGTGTATGTAATAGAGAGAAAGAGAGAGCGTGCATGCGTGCGCCGATACTAAAATGCTGAAACAGGACAAAGCATACAAGAAGTACACCACTCGCTCTATCTCTACACACACACACACAAACACACACACAACACACACATTAACCAATTGTGTGCTTAGGCAAACACAGCACTCTCTGTCTATGGTTTGTCTTTGGAACACATTGACATACGCACAAAGAAAAGAAAACCACTTTGCTTTCACATTGAAAATAAGTTCCATGTTCAGTCTCTGATATATTGAATGGTTTTATTTGCCTTGTCTACACTACCTTGTCACTCGCAAGTCATGTGTGTGCCGGTCTGTGATTTTGAACCTTACGGCCTGAGGCCGCGTAAGGTTCAAAATCGCAGACCCGCACACATATAACCGGTCGGAGTGAAACACCAAATGTGACAGCGACTTTATCTACTAGTCCCGCTCATATAAACATTTTGTTCTGCAAAACGTTATGCGGAGAAAAATAAAAAGCAAAAGACCCTTCTCGGCTTATCGATTTCGGTGGAGAGAAAGCGTTCTCAGGGGCTGATCTGGGGGGTTTGGGGGTTCGAGGGGTTCCGCCGCCTCCCCCCCCCCCTCCCCGCCCCCTCTCCCCGCCCCCCACCCCAATTTTGTTAAAAGCTATAACAAAGTCCCTTTTGGGGGTGTTTGGACACCCCCCCCCCCACACACACACCCCTAATCCCCCGTTTTTTTATATTTGGGCGAATGGTGAGAGTCTTAACACGCAACGCAACCCAACCCCCAATCCCCCCCCCCCCTCCCCCCGGCTTTTTTATTTTTTTCGGCCCCTGGAAGTTAAGTTCTGGCGTCCGGGAGGCCTTTAGTATGAGGTTGAAGGTCCCAAAGAAAAAGTTGGACCCCCCCCCACACACACACACACACACACACACACACCCTCAAGGTAACTGATCCGCCGCTGGTTCTGTCTGTTTCAGCATGCCATCATACTGAAATTCAAGTACAGTTCTGGTGCTGATTATTTGATTTATAGACTTCACCTTAAAGGGAACTGCTTTATGCATGGACGGGATACCATTCAGCAATATCTCATTTATAAATGTTTTAATATGTCTTACAATAATGATGGACAAAGGGCTAACATAACTTATGAAGTCTGGATGTCCTAAAATAAAATATTATTCTCCTCTTCATCTCTTGTGTACATGGAATAGTTCCACTGATGCACACAAGGGGCTATAGAAAAATCTCTGTCATGCATACCTACTCACATGAACTGTAAATGAAAAGATAGACAAGTTAGTTGAGGCAAGACAGCATTGCGAACCCGCGGTAGTCAGCAAATGTTAGCAATCAAAGCTCAGCCTGGAGCAGATCGCTTTAACTCATTCGCGGCAAGCCGCATCCGGATGCGGCTGGCCGCGATTGAGTTAAACCTTTAAAGTTGACCCCACTGCCCTGATCACCACACCACAAGACTTTTGTCACGCGGAGTCTTACACTAGTATTCGCTTCAGTCATACTGAAGAAGGCGAAAATGAGTTTTATAATATTCTAGACACCAAACGTATTTGCCTTTTTGTAATTTCACGGGTTATAAAACTGAACAATCAGTCCCACCCGAACTATTGAGAAGGTAAAGAGATTAGCTGACATGAACTTGGCGCCTGTGGCCCAAACCGACTAACAGTCAATGGCGTTCGCTCTGTCAATAGTGACTGTCCTTTTTGAAGCTATCCAGCTCTTGACATCTGCATGAGGCATAGATTCTCATCGGCCCCTGCAGCCGCAGGCTGCAGGGGCCTATGGGAATCATGCCTCCTGCTGGCAAACTCATTAATACCCTTACTTTGAGAGAGTCGTCTAGGCTAGTCAAAGTATGTTTGAATAAACACGTATCTGTCACGGCGTTCGGTTTTCAATGGGCTTGTTTGGCGCAAGGACGCTCCAAACAGTGAAGCCTTTCAGTTCGTCAGCAGGAGGCACCTATTTCCGTGAACCTGTGCAAGCCGTTGAGACTCCCAACAGCAAAATGCAAAGCGCATAGCATTTCCACAGCGAAATCTGTATTTCAACGTGCAATAATAATAATAATAATAATAATAATAATTTTATATTATTATTAATTATTATTATTATGGTATTATTATCGGGGGTTCTTTCTCCGGGTACTCCGGTTCTTCCACCCCCCCCCCCCCACCCCCCACCCCCCACACTTTGGTACCGGTCTCAGGCCACTTTACAAATTTCAAATACAAGCGATCAAAAATCTCTGTAACTTCAGTAGCTGACTGGCCCTTCGTTTGTCTTGTACTGTGTTTGTCTTTAAATGGCGTAAAATCTGTGTCTGTTTCGTGAGTGTGTGAGGGTTTCAGGCGCGGCGCTTTGAGTCGATTTCCCCAAAATTGAGAAAAAGCGCCTATATAATAACAGTATTATTATTATTATTAACATAAAGAATAATAATTATTTTTACAAATCGTACTCATGAACAATATATACTAAAGCATGTGCGGGCAAATACTACTACTACTACTAACAATGATACAGTAAATTTTCATTTAAGCTAAACGCTAGGTTTATTTGCTGCTACATAACCGAAGTTTGTTCTAAGCGAAGTAATGTAGATAAGGGAGACTGTCGTGGGGATCTTTGAAAAAGTATCGTATCCAACCTTGCTATACGGCCGTATTTCCCAAATTTTGGAGGTGTCATTTAATGACTGCACCAGTTGCAGGAGATGGACCGACCATGATAATTCAAGGGTAGTGCCAGATTAGCTTGGCGCCGACAGGTGCCAAGCTAATCTGGCACTACCCTTGAATTATCATGGTCGACCCATCTCCTGCTGTAGTGCGTCAGGGCTGAATGGATTAATAACTGAGGCGAGCCCATGAAGAAATACAGACACAAATCAGATACTGCTTTACGGTTTGGCAGACGAGTTAACCCTGTGCGCGTCGGTAGCGGTTTTAGTCGAGATTTTCCTGCAGGAATCATCGCAACTAAAACCGCAACCGACACCCAAAGGGTTAACATCTGTTGTGCAGTTGGCTTCGATAATAAAACGACCAGAGATGTCAGAGTCTATTCACCAGTTGGCTACGGGTAGTGAAGGGGCGCGGGCGGGGATAGAAAGTTTGTTGTTTGCGCTCAGAGGATCGGAGATAATGCCAGCGCTTCGCTCTTTCAAAGGCGTGCTATGGTACAACTAAAGCCATTTGCTGGGTAGGTAAATCGATCTAGTGATTCTATTTCCATTATAAAGCGCCCCCCCCCCCCCCCCCCCAAGCCCAAAGCTTTTCCTTTCCTCAGCATGATAAACATAGAAATAAATGTAGTATACAAAAGGCATAGATTCGCATGAGCTTGTTAGAAGGGGCTCTTGAGGGTTTGTGCCACTTGTTGATGGGAATATGTGATTCTATTTTCTTTTGTGCATATGACCGCCATAAAACTTCCTCGGCGTGCAAAACGTGGTTATAAATGAGGAAAGCAAGAGGTATAGATCCTCATAAGCCCCCGCTGACAGCGGGGGCGCATGAGGATCTATACTTCTCCCTTTATATCTACGTTCTTCATCCTGAGGAAGGTTTGGGGGTAAGTGCTCTTGCATAAGTGGGGATAGCAGAGTAAGTGAATTGTAAGCTTCTCAACTGTCATTGGGGAAAAGCCACTTGGGACCTAAATGTATCGGCAAGATATACACCACATCACATAGATGGGGCGCATGAGAATCTATGCCTCTCGCAGATGGGTCGCGACGTGGAAAATAAGTGAATTGTAGACTGCTCAATAAATTGTCACTGGAAAAAAAAAAAAAACACTTTACAAACCTGAATGTGTAAGCAGTGCATAGGTCTGTGAATTGTTTGGGGCTCAGGAGGCTCTTACCCTTCACAACGGATGGCGATCGCTTGAACTAGTCAAAGAGAAGAAGTGAATCGTGAACGGTTGGTCCATCGTCACTCGGTGAAAAAACCGCTATAGACGGGAACATGTAGGCAAGGAGTAAGCGCGTGTGCTGTCCTACCAGTATTTATATTATGTCAAATAGAAGAGTCAACAAGTGCCTGGCATTGAGAACAGATAGGCGAGGGAACGCAAGAGGACATCATTACATTCTACTTCAGCTGGAGACAGCCCAGAAGTGAGACAACATTTCGAGGTAAGTATATAGTTAAAGACTTCATTTTTGAGCGTATTCATGTTATACAAGTATTTTCCTATAATTATTTGTGTAATGGACTATCTTTGTTAAAACTACCGCCGCCAACGAGGGGCTTGAAGCCGCAAGGTCCGAAATCAAAGACTAGCACAATAACATAAGACACAAGACACATTGGCCCAAGTGTCAGCAGAGTAATCGTGTGCCTGTACAATCTCCTTTATAACGCATTGCATCCTCAAAGCTGAGGCTGATTTTTTTTTTTTTAATGTGCTCATTGTCCTATGACGGCTACATTGCAGATTAAGAGATAGATCAAACATTTTAGTTCAAGGGTGGTGCCAGGATAGCTTGGGCGCCGCAGGCGCCAAGCTATTCTGGCACCACCCTTGAACTGTCATAGTCAATTTTATTTCAAGCAATGGGTGCATCAGGATGAAAAGGGTTAAACGCGTGTAATTGTACACGACCGGAACCAAAAACAAAGAGAGGAACTGCGGAAGTACTGCAGTTACATTTAACCCTTCTAGCGCCGGGACCCTGCAGCAGGACTGAGATGGATTGATCATGATAATTCAAGGGTAGTGGCAGATGAGCTTGGCGCCTGAAGGCGCCAAGCTCATCTGGCACTACCCTTGAATTATCATGATCAATCCATCTCCTACAACTGGTACATAGTCGTTAGGCAACACCTCCAACATTTTAGAAATGGGACTTTGGGGCTAAAAGGGTTAAGATGGTAGTTAACTTCAAAAATGGTTTATCAGTAAGTCAGTGTAGGAACTGTGTGCAGGGCTACTTTGTAACTTCTTTTCATATTGTTGTCCGAAGAACTGCAACTACCTAATTTACTAAAGAAAAAGGCATGTTTTCTGATTTTATGTATGGTTGTTGCTGTACAGTTACAATACGTAAAAAAAAATCTCACAAAGGTCTTGATGTTTTTGTTCCGAAGTTCAGTTCTTATAATAATAATAAGGGCCCTATACTCTTCTCCTTTTCTTAGGTGCACGTGTGACGATTCTTTAAGTTTACAGTATGCATGTCAGTAACTTTGTTTAAAAAATTTAAAAAAGGAATGGGGAACCCATTTTTCACACGTACAAGCACGGAATCTATGGTCGCAAAAAAGGGTGATTCTTTGCACATAGGCCTACATAGCAACCACGCACGTCCCTTGTTCAGATAAGGCCATAAACAATAGGACATCACCCTCATGCCGAGACAGCTGCAAACGACATTATTGCTTGGCAAGAGACATAGATCCTCACCAGCCCCTGAAAATGCATGCAGGCTCATGAGAATCCATGCCTATTGCAGACACAAGAGGCCAGAATGGAGTGTGAATTTAGATAATGGTCATAAACTATTGCGCAGTAAACAGGACTGTCAAACGTGGGTGGCTCTCAAACATTACCAGTGCGTGCCCGGCCCTGCGAGAGGTGGGGAGAGGGGGGTAAGGGACAGCTTTTGCATATATAGTACGAAGACTTCAGGGACAGCTTTTGTACTGATATGGATTACGAACTGAACACTGATTAATTCAGGCTCACTGCCATAAGTTGTGCCACTCTGTATTACCAAGATCTCAGTTTAACAGAAATGCTATATAATAAGTCCGTCTTTTTAGTGCCGTAGGCGTGCGTCTTTATATAAACGCTTGTAAATGTTCCGTTCGCTTATTGATACGGGTCAAGTTTCCAAGTGAGAAAACGGTCCTCCGAACGATGTGTGGCCCGAGGACACACTACTTACTGGGACAATGAGGCCTTATCAGGGATTCATGTTTAATGGTAGTCTGCATGACCGAGAGTTTCAGGCTGGCTACCCCCTGTTTTAAACCATACAAACGATTCTAGTCATTGAATGTTCATTATTTGAAACACTAGGTATTGATCTAATTAAACGAAACTCCGGGTAATTATGTAAGTCACACCAAATACAATATATTACAATATAAGTTATTGGTCGCAGGGGTTTGCTACACGGACCCTTGTAGGCCTGAGAGAGGTCAAAGGAACCATTGTACCTCGACGGCCTGAGGGGTACAATGGTTCCTTTGACCTCCCGAAAGCCTACAAGGGTCCGTGCATCAAGCCCCTGCTACCAATAACCTATTTGTTTTCATTACTCCACTAAAAAAAATCAAGAAGACATCTTCCGACCTCGATCAGGCCAGACATGACTGACGTCAAAGGAATATACATTTATACATAATAGACTTATGACGTAATTTAAAATATTTCATGACCTTGCCGTCTCCAGTACTGAGTGCATTTGTTGTTTCAAACAACACTAAGTAACTTTTTACTTTAGAACGTTTTGGTGATCTTTTATCAGTAAAACAAAACTCGCATCCATGATGCGTCATAAAGAGGACTACAAGAAGTCCGCCATTTGTCGCTACAACTGAGGGTTTTTGTATCGGCACGGTCACAGGGTACGTTTGCGCTAAAGTGACTGGTCGTGTGACGTAGGGATGAGGACAATGTAGTATTTTGTCTTTGGTCAGACTCTCAACATGCACATGTACCTGAACGAACGAGAAAGCTTCAAAGTCCTCCTGTCGGCAAAAGGTCCGCCGGTCGGCGGCAAAAAGTCCGGACTTTATGCCGACGAGCGGGCTCTGTATCTGCTGACAAACGGACGTTTTGTCAATGGAGATACTTTTTGCCGACAGGCGGACTAAATGCCGACAATGAACGGTCTAAGCGCCGACAAACACCGGGACTTTCAGCCGACAAACGGACTTACTCGGGGAGTACGCCACAAATACACTTCTATTCAAATCAGTGAGATGTTGATCGTATCATCTGAATAGATGTGTACTTGTGGCGTACTCCCCGACTGAGCGGTCTATGTGGGGAGTACTCCTGCGAAACGGGTCCGCCGGGACATTATGGGGGGATAACAAAACTAACTGACAGTTGTTGATTGTTGTTTGTTTGCTTTTTTTAATATAAACTTTCTTTTGTCAATGTGGACAATACAATAATTAAGACTGCACACCTCTACTTATTATTTTCCCCCCAGAAAATAACGCACAAATCCACTGCTGACACCTCCAATCAACCGAGACACCATGCAATCAATCCACAAGACTCTGCTCTCTGTCAACGAAGAGTTCCTTGTCTCCGAAGCTCCAGCCGGGCCTCTTCTGCACGCAATGCGGCAAAAAGACGTACTGACGTCACTCGATTGGGAACAGATCAGGTGTCTGGAGGGGCAAGGGCCGCGTGCCGTCAAAAGGTTGCAAAATTATACAAGTTAGAAAGTAATACAAGTTTTAAAAAGTCGTACAAGTTTGCTTCCCGCCCAAACAAAGTTAGAAACATAAAGTCACATATCGGCTTCGGAACGAGTTACTGGCACACGTTTCAGAGAAAAAGTCATTAACCCTTATCATAAGGAATACACCATTGTGTGAAAAAAGTTTGACTAAAATAGTTCCAGGGTAGTACCAGAATAGTTTGGCGCCTCTAGGTGCCAAGCTATTCTGGCACCACCCTTGAACTAAAGCCATTGGTCTATATCCTTACCTGTAAGTACTATAATAAAGCTTGCATATGGCAGTGTACAGACTTGAAGCTTTTGGCCTCAGTAAGAGATGGGTTAAAGGTTAACGAGTCGTATAAGGTTCAGAAATAAATTAACATTTTTTCAAAATTTCATACCATTTTTTTTAAAATAAACAACAGCAAAACATTTTTCACGAAAAAAAATAATACAAGTTTCAGGACTAAACGTCATGCACTGAAGTTTCAGAGAAAGTTGTACAAGTTTTAGAAAAAGTCATGCAAGCTTAAGACAAAGTCACGTACGTTTCTCAAAATCGTATACGTTTTATTCCAGGAAATTCATACCAGTTTCATAAAAAGTTTTGCAAGTTTCAGAGAAAAAAAAGTCATGAAGTTCAGCAAGTGTTAATGATCCAGTTCTCCGGCGTGAACGCAAGCTGCAGATTACTTGATCCTTGATAGGAAAAGGCATAGATCCCCATGAACCCGTGCAGCATGCGGGGGCTCAAGAGGATCTATGCCTCTTGCGTTCAAGAAGCTAGGCTTTCTTTGGACCCGCTCTACGTTACTGCAATGACCGTTGCCTCTTTCACTGCAGGTTCGTGGTGAACGTGTTACCTAAACGGGGTCCACTGGCGTTCCCAATCTTTCTGGAAGCCCTGCAAGAGGCTCGTGCTCAGCACTTGGTCGACCTGCTGCTGGAAGAGGAACGAGTCTTGAATGCTGCTTGCAAACCCGTAAGGAAACTTGCTTCTCTTGTCAGCCTGAAGAGTAATAATAATTAATTAATTTAATAATTACGGTATTTATAATGCGCTTATCTTATAATAATTATAACTCTAAGCGCGCACTCACAACTCGCGCACGCATGCGCACGCTTTAGACAATGACTCACGTACCACAAATACATTACGACAGTCAGCTTGGGGTGGGGAGTGTGGTGATATAGTGCTAGAACTGTTGAAAGAGGTGAGTTTTGAGGGCGGACTGGAAGGAGGAGAGAGAGTGTTTCTGGCGGAGAGAGAGTGGGAGAGTGTTCCAGGTGGATGGACCGTAGAAGAAGAAGACGGAGAAGGAGTGGGGGCCGAAAGTGAGAGTTTGGTGCGGGGGATGTGGAGGCGGAGAGGGTCGGAGGCGAAGCGGAGGGAGCGGGAAGGAGTGTAGGGGTGAAGTAAGTTGGAGAGATAGGTAGGAACGTAGTTGTTCAGGGATTTGTAGCAGAGAGACAGAATCTTGTATTGGATGCTTTAATAATAATGCATAGCATTTATATGGCGGATGGGGAGCCAGTGAAGGAGTTTGAGCAGGGGAGTGATATGGTCGGATTTTTTCTTTCTGAGGACGAGGCGGGCAGCATTGTTCTGGACACGCTGGAGAGTGAAAGTGGTGGAGTGAGGGAGGCCGGAAAGGAGAGAGTTGCAGTAGTCGATGCAAGATAGGATGAGAGAGACAACAAGTTTGGTGGCAGCTTCGGTGGTGAGGTATTTTATGATCTGACTGATGCGACGGAGGTGGAAATAGCATGCCTGGGCCGTGGCGGAGACGAAGCTGATCATGGAAAAAGAGGAATCGAGGATAACGCCGAGGTTCTTGGCCGAGTCAGAGAGGGAGATGGGGGTGCTGTCGAGTTGAAGGTGGAGTGAGGGAGGGAGCTGGGAAAGTTTCTGGCGAATGCCTACCAGCATGGC
Organism: Semisulcospira habei; assembly: GCA_036245525.1. Classification (NCBI taxonomy): domain Eukaryota; kingdom Metazoa; phylum Mollusca; class Gastropoda; family Semisulcospiridae; genus Semisulcospira; species Semisulcospira habei. Next base: position 50,650,231 of record BTPG01000004.1, on the reverse strand, counting down.
TTCCGTTTTGTCGTCGTTCAGTTTAAGCTTGTTTGCTGTCATCCAGTTTTTCACCGTCTTCGTAGCAGTCAGCCGTGCGAGTCAGTAGTGACTGAGTGTTGTCGAGTTTGTCTTTGTCTAGTAGTTGTGAGTAGGGATGCTCGTGTATGTGTGTGTGTGTGTGTGTGTGTGTGTGTGTGTGTGTGTGTGTGTGTGTGTGTGTGTGAGTGTGTGTGTGTGTGCGTGTGTTTGTGTGTGTGTGTGTGTGTCTGTGTGTGTGTGTGTGTGTGTGTGTGTGTGTGTGTGTGTGTGTGTGTGTGTGTGGTGTGTGTGACGGTGTGACTTGAAATTAGTTAACCCTTTGCGTGTCGGTAGTGGTTTTTGTCGCGATGATTCCTGGAGTCGGAATCATCGCGACAAAAACCGCTACCGACACGCAATGAGTTGAACTTCAGTCTTCTCACTACCGTGACATCTTATGATATCAGTTAACCCCTTTGTCAGTGCATGCAGCGACCGACACTGTCAAGTCAACTGCCTGCAGGCACAAGAGGGTTACTAGTAACGACCAAAGGCAAAACATTCCATCCATGTTTTCTGCTGTCTGCAGATTGAGCTACCAAAGAGAGAACCTCCCAAACCTCTGCCCGACCCGAACGAGTACGCCAGACGACTGCAGGCCAATAAGCGTCTCATAGAGGAAGCCGTGGATCCAAGTCACGTGGCTCCCATACTTGCGCAGAACGGTATATTATCGGGCTTGGAGCAGCAGCTCTTGGGTCACGTGACAGGCCAGCGCGCGCTCACGTGGACCGTGTTGTGGGGGGTGCTGATGCAGAGGGGACAAAGAGCGTATTCGGCTTTCATGGCTGCTCTGTTACAGCATGGATATTCAGCGCTCTTTCACACCATAGAGGAAACCAAGGTAAGGTTGATTTCGGGAGTACTCCCCAGACAGATTCGAGAAGTACATAACAAGGACACACTAGGAGCATATCAGTTACCTCGAGGGGGGTGGGGGGGGTGGGTCCAACGTTTTGTTTGGGACCTTCAACCTGATGCAAAAGGCCTCCCCGACGCTAGACCTTGTTTCCAGGCGCCGAAAAAGCGGGGGGGGGGGGGGGGGGGGGGGTGGGAGGGGGTGGGGGAGGGATAGGGAGAGAGCTCGTGCGTGTGTTAAGACTCTCACCATTCGCCAAAATATCGAACAGCGGGGGGGGGGGGGGGGGGGGGGGGGGAGGCGGGTCCAAACATCCCACAAAGACGGACTTTGTCATAGCATTTTAAAGAATTTTGGGTCTGGAGGGGGGGGGGGTCCGGAACCCCTAGGATCCCCCCACCCAGATCCGCCCCTACACATCTATTCAAATGTGACGCTAAGGATTTAATTTTGAATAGGAGAAGTGTGCATGTGGCGTACGGCTGTCAGAGTGAATCTATCTGTGGAGTACTCACGGCGTAAACCGCCGGTACGGATCCTTCCGCCACCACGGAAATGCCAATGCTTCTCTTTGTTGCCTTTTCTTCACGTTGTCAGTGCAGAGAGATCACCGGATTTAAATTCATACAGTCGTCTCATGACTGAGTGAAAACATCCTGCCGCCTGTTCAGTCCACTCATTCGAGACATTCAGCATCAGGCCGCATAACATGATTTGAAGCCGTGTATCCGAATGCAGCACGTCAGTCTAGTCAGAACCCTATCGTCGCAAATGTACTTTGTCGAGGTTTTTTTTGTTTTGTTTTGTTTTGTTTTTTTTAAATATCAGTAATCTTAGTATGGTATCAGTTCCGAGATGCATTAACTCATTCGAGACGTGCCGCCTCCGGATACGCGGCATAAGCCGCGTATCGGATGCGGTACGTCTCGAATGAATTAAGATAGGCGTCCGTTCAGGAGACAGATCGACCATTATAATTCAAGGGTGGCTCCAGAATAGTTTGGCACCTAGATGCGCCAAGATACTCTAGCACCAGGCTTAGTCTATTTAGCCGCCCAGACGCACTACAGCAGGAGATGGATCGAACACGATAATTCAAGGTTAGTGCCAGATTAGCTTAACGGCGCAAAAGTAATCTGAAAATAACCTTGAATTATGGTGGTCGATCCATCACCTGCAACTGGTGCACAGTCGTGAGGTGTAACGCACGCAGACTGCCCACAGTCGCACGTACAGACTCTCACGCAACAGACGCATACACCGCCACTGACTCAGACGAGCGCATTCATGCGGTAAAACAAACACACGGGTTCCCTTTCTAAAGTGACTTTATACAACATAAATATACCAAAACAACGCTCACACTATCAAGCTATATACATCACATACACATCACAATATCTTTGCCAGGCTAGGTTTTAGTTTCACACTGTCTCCAACCTGTTTGATGTTATTGCCTGGTTACGTTGGTCCTTCTCACGTCTAGGCGTGAAAGTCCTTCGTCGTACGCTTCTTCTTGCCGTCCTGTCTCTTTGGCACGGACGTCCTCGTTCTCGTACGGTAGCGCAGTTCTCGCTTTGACTCGGGCGTCTTGGTCCCGGTCAGACTCACTCTCAGTGAAGAGCTGGAGGGATGACCTCACGTTAGGTCCCACCTGTGACTCGACGTCTCGGCGTCCGTCGTTCCACTCTTTACAAGAACTCTGAATAGACAACAAAAGTCAGTCCCAACGTAACACTTGCTAAACACACCACATATTGGATAAATGAGAAACGTCACGTAACCTGGCTGATACAAATAACTCACACGTTCGTTCACACACACACACGTGCTTCATAAACTGTCTACTTCCGTAACACCCCCATATCTCTGTCACTATCTTGAAACAGACTATAGCCTAACACTCTTGCTATACACTACTCTATACACTGGAAAAGACTATGCTTAACCATCCACGTACTACCTTCATAGCGACTTAAGCATACACACCTTACATTCCTTTAGTCATCCATCTCGGTAAATAACTGTATACAAAAACACCGGTTACTTCACTGAATTCTAAACCAACATAGCTGAACCGAAACCGGTCAACACTATACAAGCAAATTACTCTTAGCAACGCATACTGTCTTTAACTAAGCAACTATCAATACTACATATATAGAAACATACCTGAAATCTAGGCTTCAGAGTCTTGGAATACGGGCTAGGTATCTCAAACACAACCGTTCCATACGACAAGACAGCCCGTACTACCGATCTAGACCTCTGACAGACACAGCTTTTGCCTAGAACTCACTAAACAGAACTCACTAAAACTCCGTGCTAACCATGTCTTACAGATTCCACGTGGAGCCTCATGCCACCCGGACTATCGGCACAAACAAACCGTTAACAAAACCCGTACCGTACTAATCCTACGGTGTGAGCACTATGCACGAGCATAGAGCTTCATCACAATTCCCCCTTCCTCGGGAAAAAAAGAAACGACCGAGTTTCTTTTTAAGACGACTCGACGTACTATATCCTAAAACACGAAGTGACTAACTTTTACTATCTAGACTACAAGAAAGCAAAAAAAAAAAAAAAATAGAACAGCCTTAAGCCTCAACGCACACTCTCGGATCGCACAGCGAAAGCCAAAACAGAATTAACGCGCTAAAACCTCCAGAAATGAAAACGATCCAACGACTGCCCACACACAATCCACACAATCGCGAGACTCCAATCTCCGATCTACCTACATATTATTGGGTGCTGAGCCGCATTTCTGTCCGCAACAGAAGTATGCCGTCTCCAGCCAACCCGACTGTTGGGCCAAGCCCGCTGACCGATCCCCTGATTCTGGACGGAAATAACACGATCTCTCTGCTCACGAGCACGCTTGCTCTGAGCCGCTCCCGTCGCGACTGATGCGACTGCACCGCGAGGAACGTGAGCTCGCTTCATCGATCCGACTCTACCGATGACTGGCTGCACACCCTTCATGTTACCCAGGACTAAATCCACTACTGGCTCGTCGATGACACACGAAACCAGATCACCTGTGAAAAACTCGGTGTCAATCTCTATCTTAGCCAACTGACAAATTTCTACGTTCCCTCCGAACGAAACTACTTTCTGCGTCTCGCCCGTGAACTGATCTTCCTTAACTAGGCTACGCCTGACCCCAGCGGTCGTTGTACCGGAGTCACGGAGAACAGAAACAAGACATCCATTTACCACACCGTCCACCAGCGGTAGGCAACCACCTCCGTCATCTGAACACACTGCGCCCAGCTGTGGTTCCTCCCCGACTGGGACCGCAAAACTGGCTACGTGAGTGGGCTGCTCCGCCCCTTCCACCATACCAGGACTGTTAGGACATTGATGAGCTAGATGGCCGTACCCCTGACAGGTGAAACACTGAGCCCCTGAACTACTGCTAGGACAGTCACGACTAAAATGACCGTATGCATGACACGCAAAACACTGAGTGTCCGAATTCGCCATACGACCACGACCATACCCACGACCAGATGTTTCTCCTCGTGCGTACGGATCGCGACCGCCAATGCCGTTACCTCGATCACCGCGTCGAAAGCGCAAAGTACCTCTACCGTTAACCAGCTGGGCTCCACGTAAGGTATTGATGCCCCGGTAACCCTCAGTCGTGTTAGCAGCGACCAACCCGACTGGCGGTGTCTCGGTCCTACGCGCGAGGTTTTTCGTCGGATGAGCCACCCGAAAAGCCTCCGCGTTCTGTACTAACTCGTCCGTAGTCTTGAGGTTACGCTCCCTCAAGAATACCGCTAGATCCTTGGAAACGCTACCAAAGAACTGTTCAGCCAACATAAGATCGAACAATGCTTCGTACGTGTGGTCGATCTTTGACAGTTCGACCCAACGTACGAGCAAATGGGACAATCGTTTGCCAAACGACATAAACGATTCCCCTGTTCAGTTTCTGGCCGACAAGCTCTCAAGCGTTCTCTAAAACCTTCCGCATTACACTGGAACTTCTGCAAAAGACACTCCTTCAAAGTCTCGTAATCTATGTTCCCCGAAACGTTCAAGCTATGGTAAAGACTCAAGGCCTGACCCTCAAGCACAGACGAAAGCAAAACGGGCCAGTTGGCAGAAGGCCAACTCAACGCCTGCGCATGAGACTCGAAACAACACCAAAAAAAAACGTCAATAGAGTCCACGGACTCTTTAAACATCGGCAGTCTAGGAAAATTCCGTATGCCCCGGCCTACTGAATCACTATCAGCTGTTCTAGACCCCGCATCTCGAGCTAACTGTAGTTGTACCTCTCTATGCCTCTCTTTTCTTCCCTCTGATACTCTAGTTCCTTCTCTCTTAACGCATGTTCCCTCTCGTCCTTCTCTCTCTGAAACGCTCATTCTTCTTTCTTAAGAGCTCTTTCCTTCTCTTCTTTCTCTCTCTGTACTTCTAACTCTTTCTCCTTTAAGACTCTTCCTTTCTCTTCTCTCTCTCTCTCTGTACTTCTAACTCCTTCTCCTTAAAGACTCTTTCTTTCTCTTCTCGCTCTCTCTGAGCTTCTAACTCTTTCTCTTCTCTCAGTATCTGCATTTCTAACTCTTTCTCCTCTTTAAGTTTACGAATTTCTAATTCTTTCTCGTCCCTCACCCTCTGAACCTCTAACTCTTTCTCTTTTAGTACTCTCTCTTCTCTCTGAATTTCTCTCTCTCTCGCCCTATCTTCCCTATCCCTACACTTCTCAACATAATCAAAAAGTTTCTCGTCCTTAAGACCTAGCCTTTCGCCTTGCTTAATATAAGCCTCTACCGGGTCTACCTCCATGTTTGCTACAACACCTTCCCAAAACTTGAAACGTAAAAATACAAATCACAACCCAATCAACGTCAAAACTTAAAATGAAAACTCAGTATCAACAACCTACGCAGAAAATAGTGACCTACTTGACGCCCAGATGGACCGAAAAATAAGAACGATAGAAAGAAGAGCAAGGAAAACGAATACTACCCATACAACAGGAAGAAACAAGTACTAATTCCTCGTAAGATCCAGAAAACTACGGAACTTACCCCCTAGAATCGGAGAGGGGAATCTAACACATCAACATGCAAATAGCAACAATCCTACTCTAAAATCGCTACTTACTATCGCCCGCAGATACTTTAACCTACCGCTAAAACAGGGTCACCACTGTAACGCACGCAGACTGCCCACAGTCGCACGTACAGACTCTCACGCAACAGACGCATACACCGCCACTGACTCAGACGAGCGCATTCATGCGGTAAAACAAACACACGGGTTCCCTTTCTAAAGTGACTTTATACAATATAAATATACAAAAAAAAAAACGCTCACACTATCAAGCTATATACATCACATACACATCACAATATCTTTGCCAGGCTAGGTTTTAGTTTCACACTGTCTCCAACCTGTTTGATGTTATTGCCTGGTTACGTTGGTCCTTCTCACGTCTAGGCGTGAAAGTCCTTCGTCGTACGCTTCTTCTTGCCGTCCTGTCTCTTTGGCACGGACGTCCTCGTTCTCGTACGGTAGCGCAGTTCTCGCTTTGACTCGGGCGTCTTGGTCCCGGTCAGACTCACTCTCAGTGAAGAGCTGGAGGGATGACCTCACGTTAGGTCCCACCTGTGACTCGACGTCTCGGCGTCCGTCGTTCCACTCTTTACAAGAACTCTGAATAGACAACAAAAGTCCCAACGTAACACTTGCTAAACACACCACATATTGGATAAATGAGAAACGTCACGTAACCTGGCTGATACAAATAACTCACACGTTCGTTCACACACACACACGTGCTTCATAAACTGTCTACTTCCGTAACACCCCCATATCTCTGTCACTATCTTGAAACAGACTATAGCCTAACACTCTTGCTATACACTACTCTATACACTGGAAAAGACTATGCTTAACCATCCACGTACTACCTTCATAGCGACTTAAGCATACACACCTTACATTCCTTTAGTCATCCATCTCGGTAAATAACTGTATACAAAAACACCGGTTACTTCACTGAATTCTAAACCAACATAGCTGAACCAAAACCGGTCAACACTATACAAGCAAATTACTCTTAGCAATGCATACTGTCTTTAACTAAGCAACTATCAATACTACATATATAGAACATACCTGAAATCTAGGCTTCAGAGTCTTGGAATACGGGCTAGGTATCTCAAACACAACCGTTCCATACGACAAGACAGCCCGTACTACCGATCTAGACCTCTGACAGACACAGCTTTTGCCTAGAACTCACTAAACAGAACTCACTAAAACTCCGTGCTAACCATGTCTTACAGATTCCACGTGAAGCCTCATGCCACCCGGACTATCGGCACAAACAAACCGTTAACAAAACCCGTACCGTACTAATCCTACGGTGTGCGCACTATGCACGAGCATAGAGCTTCATCACAGAGGTGACACCTACATTTAGGAAATGTGGTATTTGGGGTTAAATGGGTTAAACTATCGTGGTCGACAGACATGAGTTCGGATGTTATGGACACCATCGTAGAAATAACTGACTGTGACTAGGAAAGTCATTACTACAACTGCTTTGTTCCTTCTCACCAGGTGGGCAAATCCTCGTCGGTCTTGGTGCGGACAGAGAGTTCATCGCCCCCTCTGATAACTGCTCGGGAATCACGGAAAGTGGATATTGTAGAGAAAGGTGATGACCGCAGGCGTCGCTTTTCTTTGCCAGCCACCCGGCAGCCAGGTCAAACACAAGATGGTGATGACCAGGCGAAGTCCGGAGAAATTCTAAACTTGAAGAACTTGAAGTCTGAAAACGCAGACGTCGGAGATGGAAGTCCAAGGTTGTCTTCGACAGAAAAAGAAAACCCGAGCACTTCAAGATTTCTTGAAGGTGACAGTACCCTCAGACCATCATCAACAGAAATTGCAGACAAACCAAGAGAACCTGCGGGTGGATCCACAGACGCTCTACCAGATGAAAGATCAGGTCGTAAAAGTCAGGCACTTGATGATACCAGAGACCAAAATGACGCTAACAAAACCCACCGAAATGGATCTGGCGAAGTACAGCCAGGTGTACACACGCCAGAGGTGCACAAAAACCGTGATGAAACTGGTGACAATACTGAACTCCGTGACTCTAGAAACAGAGATTCAACCCGAAGGCTAAGCACTGACTCCCCGAACAGAGAATCAAATCGTAAGCCGAGTGTTCAAGAAACAGACAACTCACACGGTGATGGGCAAAGACGAAATCGGGATCATGCTACTACTTCAAGTGCACCGCAAAGGCGAAGCTCGGACCACGGGGCACGGCCACAACCAAGTCCAGACCATGCAGCGCCACATCACGACCAAAAACCACAAGAACATCCTCATCACAGGACAGGATCACGAGCTTCCAACAAATCGCCCGCACCAGCTAAACAGTCCGCTGACGCAGAACTCACACGCACAGACCTCATCAGCGGTCCTCTGGCAGTCGGTTTGGAATTTGCTCCTGACGAGAGACTGACCTCGTCTCCAATAGCTCACAGCGATCCCAAACACGGGGCCGCTGGTCGTGCAAATCGCGCAGAATCGGCACGAGGAAGGAAAGGCAGTGCCACTAGACGAGCGAGTACGGATGACAAATCCGGCAGACAGGAGCGAGCTAAAACACCGCCCCAAGAAAGGGACGCAAAGAGAGACGCTAAAAGCGCACGAGGCAGGAGATCTATCACGACGCCAAAGAAGTAAAGCAGATTGTGTGCTTGTCTGTCATTTTGGACCTTACGACCCATGGGCCGTAAGGTCCAAAATCACAGACCAGCACACACATCCGGATGCGCAATCAACGCCCTACAAACAGGCGTTAACGATTCACACTTTCAAAAACACAAAGGCTTGTGTAGCTTGACCGAGACGCGCTGAATATCTGCAGCTGTTACGTGAGATGGCTTGGCCATGACGGTTCAAGGGTAATGCCAGATTATCTTGGCGCCTGGGAAAGCGCCAAGTAACCTGGCACTAACCTTGAACAGTCATGGTCGATATTTCTCAGTCCCAGTGGCAGTGTAGCGTGGAGAGGCTAGTTGGGTTCAAAAGCGTACAGACGCTCAAGATGAAAACAGTTCTGACAAACAGCCACAACTAAACGTTTGCTCCAGAAGTCGGTCGGCAGATGGAACAAATCTGATACACATATTAGTTGTGTGATTTGATGTCGTCATAAGAAAGAACGAAAGAAAGGAACAAAGGAGCACATACAAACACATACACAAACCGTTTTGACGTAAAGAGACCAAGAGTTTATTAACTGAAACTGTGCGGCGTACTGTTTTTTTCGCAAATGTGCATGCAGTACAAATGTTTTCAAACCCTATAACCATGACAATTGTGATCATGCCGGATTTTTTTTAATCAGTGTGTCGGATTTTGTTTTAATGCCTTTTATTTGCATTCTTTACATTTAGTCCTTTCGAAAACAAAACGTGTGAAGCTTCCGTGTTTAGTACAGAAAGTTCCATAGTCTGTTCGAGAAAATTGTATGTTCATGGAGTATGTTCAACAGCCTGCAAGGAGTGTTTTACGGACACTGCTGGTCAGGCCTTTTGTGACCAGCAGAGTCCGTAAAATTTCTTACACAGTTACATATTAAAATGTACATATTCCCAACAATACGGGAATTCATTTACCACTCCTGATAATCATTGATTCAGCTCCACACAATAAATGCTTCAAATACTGTAGTTCTGACTTGTATGTTGCACTTCACCTTGTGTTTGCTACAGCTTATTTAATATTGGCAGCAGTGTTTGACATTAACCCTTTTCATCCTGATACACTACTGCTTGAAATAAATTTGACAGTTCACGGGTGGTGCCAGAATAGCTTGGCGCCTGGGGCGCCAAGATATTCTGGCACCACCTTTAAACTATCACAGTCGATCTATCTTGTAATCTGTAGTGTAGCCTTCATAGGACAAGCAATCTTTTTTTTTAAAAATCAGCCTCGAGATGTAATGGGTTAATTTGCTTTGAGAGAGCACTGGGCAGAAAAAGCACTTTGTGGCACATTTTTAAAGCAGTAGCTATTATTTACATGTAACAATAAATGCGGCAAACGGTGCGGACAGATGGATTTGACAGGACACTAATAGCCATTACATGACTCCACCAAACAAAGAAAGGGAACCGGCCGACATTAATTTTGCTATGACCACTGTTGACTTATCCATCTGTGCAATGCATATGACATATTTTGCTTTCAGTCGATTAAATAGTTCACATAGTCCAATCTTTAAGCACTATTCAGTGTATTCATGGCGTGGAAGATGGATCGACAGGTCAGTTAAATGATATTTTCTGCATAACTTCCCATACTGTTTGCCAGATTACTCCACAGACGGACCCGCTCAGGAAGTACGCCATAAGTAAACTTTTGTTCAAATGAAATGGTAAACGTCTCAATTTGAATAGAAGTGTACTTGTGGGGATGTTTAACATCTCATTTGAATAGAAGTGTACTTGCGACGTTCTCCCCGAAAGGGTCTGCCTGGTGAGTGGTCTCGCAAACGGTACAGGCTGGTGATGAAGTTGATGCAAATCCTTGATCCGTCATGTTCGTGCGTTTGTCAAAGCGTGTGTATTCTTATCTTTTATAACCCGTTTAGCCCCGACGCCCAAAAGCAGGAGATCGATCAACCATGATTCAAGGGTAGCGCTTGATTAGCTTGTCGCCAAACTAATTTGGCACTACCCTTGAATTGCTGATCCATTTCCTGCAAAACTGTACAAAGACATTAGTTGCCACCTTCGAAATGTGGAGGTAGGGCTAAATGGGGCTAATTTACCAATAAACATGAGGAAAAAAACACATCCTAACAGGAAACACAGCAAACGCTACTACTACTGATATATATACATACGCTCTCTCTCGCTCTCAAACATATACTTGTGCTCATGCGCACACACTGACACGCACAAATTCTGTCACAGAAACAAGTTACACAAATTTTGGATTTCTGTCGTACAAATTTACATTTAGCTTTAAAATGCTTGACAGCTCACTTGCATTTTATTCATGCAATAAAAATATATAAAATATAATTTTGGTAACAACGCAAAGCCGAGCAAGGTATACAAGCATCAATCTGGCATCATATACGTACAACCAAAGAAACACGTATCGAACGTCGAATACTATATTGAATCATCTTTAAAAAAAGGGTCATCTTCCCAAAAGTAATAAATTCACACATTTATTCAACATTTGTGTGCCGGTGGGTGATTTTGGACGTATTAGTCTCAAGCTGCAAGGTCCAAATTCACAGACCTGCACACGTTTGTGCGCCAGGCATGTACCATTTTCACGAAAATATTGGTGTGCTGTCATTTTCAACATTGGGTCACCAAAAATGTTCACCGTGTATCAATAAACTTTCATGTTTAACCCATTTAGCCCTGACGCCATACAGCAGATGGATTGACCATGATAATTCAAGGGTAGTGCCAGATTAGCTTGACACCTCTAGGCGAGAAGCAAATCTGGCACTACCCTTAAATTATCATAGTCAATTAATCTCCTGCAGCTGTCAGGTAACTTTCAAAATCTGGGAAGGCGACCATGGAGCTAAACAGGTTAAACGATCACACAATAACTACGCAAACGTAACCGAGACACTCGTGAACCACATTTACTACAATATACTGGTGTAATCAAGTAAATAGTTTTGCATAAGCCCACCACTCTACAAGAGAAACTGTACGGGCCTGTGGAGGTGCTACAGAAGACCACAGATTTCATTTTGAGAGCCAAACTCCAAGTGTGACGGCGTTCGAGAAGAAGAAGTAAATAGTTTTTGAGTCTGTGAAGCAGGTCCTCACGCCTCCTTTTTCCTCGAGAGACACAGGTACACGTCAACCCATGCAATAGCTGGGGTCACAAGAAATTGTGCCTATTAGCTTGGACCAACTTCACCTGTGTTTCGAAATAAGGTCACATTTGGAATTAAAGCACACTGATTTTACCCTGTAACTTTTACCGTTTCAAATTTGAGATTTTTGTTCCTTGGTACAATCTTTCACATTACTGACCAGAGTATTTGATAAACTGAGTGCTGGTCTGTGGTTTTGGACATATGGCTTTAGGCCGTAAGGTCCACAATCACAGCCTATCACAAATACAAATCATAACATGAATAAAGCCGACATAAAGTCAATATGCTGTCTCTTCGACTTTGGGATGATAGCATGCACAGAATACGTGAATACATGTATATGCAGACTTATAATGCACAAGTTAACTCATTCAGCCCGATGGCCGTATTTCCCAAATTGTGGAGCGTCATCTAATGACTATGCACCAGCTGCAGGAGATGGATCAACCATGATAATTCAAGGACAGGCGCCAAGCTAATCTGGCACTACCCTTGAATTATCATGGTCGACCATCTGCTACTGTAGTGCATCAAGACTGAATGGGTTAAACCCCCTTAACAGTACTGGTGGCTGCACACATAAGAGGTTAATACACAACTTTCTAATCATGTCAGGAAATCCCATGGTGATCCTACACGAAACTGACATATTTCCTTCACCCAAAATGTAAGTGGGAAAGAGAATTTTGTAACATAAGAAATGTGACCCAAGTCATATGATTTGAGCCGTTTGAGACAATGCTTTTCTACACCCTGGAAATGAATATTTTATCACAAACTCTAACCCTTTGGTTGTCAGTAGTGGTTTTAGTCACGATGATTCCTGCAGGAATCATCGCAACTAAAAGTAAAACACTACTAACACTCAAAGGGTTAAGAAGAAAACAATAAAAATTGTGTATCACGATGCTCACAAATGTCTACACTGTAAAATTGTTACAAATTTTGATTTTTCGTTATATCATCGATCAGGAAATTTACTGCACTTGCAAAAAACAAGAGCTTTTTACTTCCATTTTTCTGGCGGCAAACTAGCAAGAGTTTACTAGAGAAGCTAATCTTTTGTATGAATGTCTGGTTCCTGCTACAAAGTCTGTTCGCTCTCCACAGGAAAAAAGCCTACCAAAAGGCACCAATAAAATAAAACAGGAGAAAAAAAAAAACATGGAATAAAGTGTATATGGTCCCTTCCACCATTTTGGGGAATGCTAACAAAAAGACAATACACTGACACCAATTTAATGTTTATAAAAAATGTCATGCCCTCTCTCTCTTCCTGTGTTACACGCACACACACACACACTGTATACAAAGTAATACACAAAAGAACATTATTCTCACTGGATTTGTAACACAACTTGTTTACACAGTTATTCATAGCAAAGATGAAAACAGGGCGAATGACAACCGCAGTGGGCCCGTGCAAAGCCCGGGCCCTCTGCGGCCATCGTGTGCCCGAAGGAAAGGACGGCTTCTGGCAGCTTCAAGTGTCAGGCAGAAATACCGTGCTGTACATCATGTTACATTGCTTTCACGCCGATGACAGTGTTACACGCCGCTGCGACCACACCATTCCTACAGCGGTCACTAAAGAGTCACGTTCTATGTCAGAAAATTTCAATTCATCCAGCACAGTTTTTGTCCACCATCCAATGTAAGTTTTGTCAAAATATATTTGGGTCCTTACTTGGCAGTTACGAATGTGTGCAGACTGAAAGCATTTTTCATTTTGTCCACGAAGTATTGAACAATGTATGATACAAAGTTATTTTTCTGAAAGATTTCTTTTGTATGTTCCTGCAAAAGTTCATCTATTAGAAGCATGCCTGTACAGTGCAAAGAGAAAAAGAAAAGATGTACTCGTTTCGGAACAGTTACATGTCGGTGCCTGTGGCAAGTTACAGCTGTTACATGCCCCGGATATATGAAAACTGATGTAATGTTGCCATTTTCTGCTTGTTTAGAACCTCGATAGTTATTCTGTTTGCTGCAGTCTTCTTCTTGTGGCGTGCGTGCTTGTGGGTTTTTTTCCTCAGATCAGCAACACAGAAGAGCAAAACCTGGACTACAGTGGACACCATAACACCAGAACTGGGGGGACAGCCATCACAAAATCTTTCAGTGCATGATTTGTTTTCAATGAGGTATTTATAATAACTACGGCCAAAATTTTTATGATGCAAAACTCAGTGAATGGGTCTGTACACCAGCCAAGATACTAATGAAAGCGTGATATTTTAGAAAGAATTGGATTGACTTCTTTCTGCAGATATGATAAACAATTTTCTAATTACTTCACTTCAGTTTCAGTTCAAGCACATGCTCTCTACTCTAAGTATAATAATTTAGAGAGTACATATCCATGAAACAAGACAGACTTTGGTTTACTATAGAAAAATATTGGGTAATATGAAAATAAAGCTGCAAATGTTAAACTAAGGCACACACATCTATTATATTCACAGTTGTTATAGACAGGGCTGCCAACCCACCATCATGTCAAAGAGTACTATCCTAACCTATTTGGAGTAGCATTTAAGAAAAAGGAGTAGCATGCGTGGGCTAAGCTATGCGTGGACTACAGCGGTTAGTCAATAATCTGTCGTCTGCATCTGTCGTCTGCTTTGGCAACTGACTCGCTGACAACGGCTGAGAGAAAGCGCTTCATTCAAAAGGCACAGCGAGAAACTGCTGCCATTTACTGAATGCACCACCGGCCAAGAAAAATAGGGAGCATTATTAGTTCAGATTTCCCCCCCCCCCTCCCCCCCCCCCCTCGAGGTCGAAACACAACTCAATTGGTCATTTACTAGACACGATTCGAGGTAAAAAGTTATTTTTAGTTCAGTCAGTGACTGGCAACCTTTTTTTTTTAAAATCATAGTTTTCAGGACCAATCGTAGCATCGTAGCAAGTATGTCCAAGTCGTATCATGCTACGCCTAAATCATAGCACTTGGCAGCTCTGTATAGATAACACATCTCACGCACACACACCCTAACCTGTCTCACTGACATCACATGCATGCAAACTAGTACATGTAATTACATTCGCCATCCCCCCACCTTCATATTCCCTCCACAATGTTGGGGGGGTTGGAACTAGATATATATACATGTATCACATTTTTTCTCTCCTACTAACGGAGAAGCTTTGATTCTTGGGTTAAAAAACACCAGCTTGGACCCATACGAGCAATGCCGCATAAAGATATGTGCATGGGTTAAAGGCAAATAAAGTTAGCATTCAAGATCGAACAGAAAATTCTTTTGCAGCATGCGGCACATTTGCATGCTAACTTAATTTGTCACGTATCCACAATGCAGCAGTACATTTTCTTCAATTTCGGCACCAAATATTTCACACTTGGCAATAGGAGTTACTCCCAATTCAGAATCAGGTCAAAGACAGTAGGTTGAACCCCTTTATGTCAATTAAGGAAAGACATTAGAGCAGGGACTGCTTCGCTGGTTCAACCCAATCACTGCTGCATTCATCCTTGCAGACATACTGTAAATACCAGGTAAGTGCCTCTGTGGACATCAATTAGGCAACTGCTTGCAAGCAAGAGGCATATACTGTCATGTGCCCCTCTTGCAGATGGAATAGGCTGGATGAATCCAAGCAATGAATAAGTCTGCGCTAAGTCCGACCTCCATTTACTGCTGATTAATGGATGACCTCTATTGTTTGCAACATGCAAGGTGTAAGAGACTGGTGTTAACAAAACAAAGTTCAAGGCTAATGATGGACACTGCTTGATTGGAGCTCAAGGGTACTGCCTGATAAGCCTGGCATCTGTGCAGGTGCCAAGCTTCTTAAGCACTACCTTTGTGCTAGCATGATTCATTCTATCTGTGGGGTGCCAAGCTAGTAACACATAAGCTTTGAGCTACACCCCATCCACCACATATATTTGGCACTGAAATAGAACAAATTATTGACTAATAAAACCATCACATTTAGCTCATAGTTTACAAATATCACACACACACATTCACACCATATCACAAAACACCACAGCACCACCCTCGCGTTGGCTGCTCTCCCGGTTGACCCTTCTCCATCTGTGTGTCTGCGCTGTCTTGTCGGTTGACAGCTGACTTGCTGAGATCAACCAATTTGCTGGCTGAAGTGTCCAAAAGGCTGGACTGATCCAATTCCTGGTTGTGAAGAATTTGTTGGCACAGCTCTAGAAACGGCTGAAAAGGAGAGATGAGTATGCATGTGTGAAGTTGATGAACACACCCACCGGTACAGCTGAC
This sequence comes from Semisulcospira habei, assembly GCA_036245525.1. Classification (NCBI taxonomy): domain Eukaryota; kingdom Metazoa; phylum Mollusca; class Gastropoda; family Semisulcospiridae; genus Semisulcospira; species Semisulcospira habei. The sequence continues at coordinate 50,634,132 of BTPG01000004.1, read as the reverse complement.
AGTACAATTGGCAGCTTGCACAACAAAGGTTAACCCATATCATACTGAGGCTAAAAGCTTCAAATTTGTACACTGCCATATGCAAGCTACATTATAGTACTGGCAGATAAGGATATAGACCAATGGCTTTAGTTCAAGGGTGGTGCCTGAATAGCTTCTGGATCCACCCTTGAACTATTTTAGTCAAACTTATTTCACACACTGGTGTATTCTGAACGATAAGAGTTAAACAAATAAACAGACATCAAAATGTCCAGGGCATAAAAGAAACACAACCCTGAACAACTGACTAGTCACACAAAACCCCTACCACCTCAAACACAAACATCAGCTCTTTGCCTACTATGGGCGGCAGAGTCTGCAGCCGTCTTGCTTACCTTGTAACATAAATGTTGGAACACGCCGCCAAAACACAGTAAACGCTCTTGCCTATTCTTAGGGCTTAAACCATAACTGAAAGCACTTACAGGGCAGGATTGCTGCCATCTAAAATGAATGAGCCTCCTGTTTTATAGTTATACACAGCATTTATATCATTTAGCATACAATCTTTCTTAACTCCACAAAAAATCAAGTCATTTTCTTTCCATTTGATTTTTATAAAATAAATTTTCAAATAAAGTATGCACATTTTTCAATCCACTGGGTGTCTGGGTGCATATTACGGTGCAATTACTTAGCAGTCAAGCAGTTAATAATGCATGCACACATTAAAACTGGCTTCTCACCCCCAACCCCTGTCAGTCTATGGGTAAAGCACAGCTCTGAAAAGTGACCTTACCTCATTCAGATTCTGCGGGCTTTTCGCACTTGTTTCATAATACTTCAGGTTGTTTTCTCTGGCAAACTGCAAAAGCAATAATAATGATTAACCCATTTAGACCCATGGCAGCACTTCCAAAATTTTGTAGGTGTCATTTCACGACTAAGTACTACTTGCAGGAGATGTATCAAGCATGATAATTCACAGATAGTGCCACCGCCTCCAAGCTAATCTGGCACTACCCTTGATTATCATGCTCGATCCATCTCCTGCCGTAGGCCATTGGAGCTAACTGGGTTAAAAGCAGAAGCAGCAGAGCTTTCAGGGGACTTTCAAAGGACAGACTCCATCCCAAAATCCCATCAAAAGGCATTTTTCTCTAAAAGGTATTTTTTCGAAAAATACTTACCGATGACATGACAAATAGGAAGTGTCTACTTACTCACAATTCTAGCCTAAAAAATCCGTTGTGTTACCACACAACCCGGGAGGCACTCGGGGAACCCCAGGAGGGCCAGGAGTTGTCTCCCGTTACTGCCCATCCGGTTCCGAGTCCTCCCATAATTCCTCAGTCAGGATACTTAGGTCACCAGCGGCAAGCGGGGCAGGTGGGAGGGTCATTCGAGTCATGTCATCGGTAAGTATTTTCAAAAAAATACCTTTTAGAGAAAAATGCATTTGTTTCCTCAAAAACATTACCGATGACATGACAAATAGGAAGAATTACGAGAAGGAGGAGGGTGCCGCGCCTCAGCACACCTTGGCCAAAGGAGCCATCCTCCTTGTCGCAAACTCCCGACGACCCTCATTAGAAGTGCCCCACAGCGCCGTGGCACCGGGAGGGAGGGTTGCGCCACACTGAAGTCCCCCAACAGCACGAGGTAGTCTCGTTGGCCTGCCTGATCCCGGCGGTAGCCGCGGGCGAACGAAGATCCTGCCCGTTTGCCCACAGCAGCTGCGATGTGGAAGACCGCGCAGGTCCGACCGATTGCAACGTTCGTGGCCATGGCGCGTGCCTCAAGCGCACGTATCTTAAGCCTCTTTGCTCCCTGCAGAGAGGTATCCTGTGAGGTGGACCGTATGACTAAGCGTAGCCAGGAAGATCGTCTGGGCTGTCATGTCGGTCTGGCCAGGCTTTAATCGCAGAACGAGGCGTGAGCGTCCTCCCAGACGGCTTAGGTTCGGTGCCGGTACCTGCATAGGGCTCGCACGGGATCTTGTTGCCTGGTTTCCTGGGGGAAGTTTGTCCCTTGCAGCGGCAGTAAGGTGAACCCCTGTGGCGCATCAAGAAGACCTGGTCAAGGCAATCAAGGCAGGGTACGTAAGCCGCTGTACGGCACCATCCGCCCGAACAGCAGGCCGGCAGGGCGTGCTGAAAGCGCGTGTAGCTCGCGAACTCGGGCCACCAAGGAAAGCCAACAGGAAGCATTCTCCGAGTCACATCCGCAAACGGGTCATCCGTGGTCTCCAAAGAGCCAGGGGAAGGTCTGCGAACTGGGGAGTAGGCTGGAGGGAGTGAGGTGAAAGGTCGTCGCACCAGGAGCACAGTAATCGCCCTCTTCCCTCGTAGCCGGGCCGAGTCGAAGGTCTGCGAGCTGTAGCAAAAACTTCTACTGTTGTACTTAAGAACCTCTGGCGGCGAGGGCTCGCCGCCCAACCTCCAGACATGGAGGAGTGGGTGCTCCGGGTACGGGTGTAAAAGCGATTGACGCGGTCGCTTGAGCACCGTACGGGGTGCCGCCATGGGGGTCCGTGGCGAAGCTGAGAAGGTCGGTGGATCAGGACCGGTTCCAAGAGAAAAGAGGCGACCTGAAGGAAGACCGCATTGCATCCCCGAAGCTTGAGGGGTCTTGGGGGCAAGGGCTGTCTGGGGGGGGGGGGGAGGGGTGCACGCCACGAGGAGCCCGTCCCACGGGATGGACAGAGCAAAGACTGTCCAGGACAGAGGGGCTGGGAAAGGTTAGTTAGTTATTTGGGTTTAACGCCGAGCAGGCGACTAAGGCCATCTCACGGCGGGATAGGTAAAAATCTGGTCAGCCAGACTAAAAGCAAGGTCTTAAGACAAGATGTAAATATAGATTAAAAATCTCAGGCTAAAATGTCGCACGTCTTTAAAAGAAATGTCTACAGACTCTCAAAAAGGGCAAAATAAAAAAGATTCACATAGTCTATGAATGCTCAAATCTTGTTAAAAATATTGCATGCTCGCAAGAAATTGAAGATTTTGTCCGGGGGAACATCCCGGAACAAAACCTTCAAGGAGTCTGCTGTAAAGTGTTTATATCTGGTGTCAATTAGCTCAGCACAATACAGCAAAAAGTGTCGAACAGAAAACTGCTCATCACAGGCAAAACACCATGGACGCTCATCCTGTTTAAGTAAGTAAGAGTGCGTAACATACGTGTGCCCGATGTGGAGCCGAGCAAGGACAGTCTCCTCACGGCGGCTGCCGCAGCGGAAAGGTAGACTGTCAGACAACTTAGGAAGAGCTTCATGAAGCTTGTTCCCTTCCTCTTTGTCCCACTCGGACTGCCACTCGCGGGCAATGTACGCACTAATCACAGGTTTAAAATCACTATAGACAGTCTGTGTGTCAGGGACAGGGTCACTGCGGGCACTGTTGGCAGCAGAATCTGCGATTCTGTTGCCTTCGATGCCCACATGGCCTGGGACCCAAATAAAAATGATGTCATAATATTCCTTCATCAAGTCTGCGTAAAGCTCTCTAATCTGCACCAGCAGTGGATGGTCTGTTCCCGCGCCCTGAAGGGCCTGCAGGGCAGAAAGAGAGTCAGACAGAATCAGGAAGTTCCTTTCCCGAGACTGATAGGCATGCTTGAGTGCCAGCAGAATTGCCTGCAGTTCTGCACTAAATAACTCCACCAGGGAGGCCCCTTTGGGGGCTTAACTGCCTGTCCCAAGTCAGGATAAAGGAGGAGGGTTAGGCGTGGGGCTAGCGACTCCACCCTGTAAAAAGAAACTTGCTACGGAAACGACAACAGTCGCCTCAAGCACCAGACGGCGCAGAGAGGACTGAATGAATGAATGAATCTGCACTAAATACAGAGGAATGGTCAGGGAGACGGAGCTTAAATGGGCGTTTAGGATGGCGAGAGGACACTGCAGCCGCAGCCACCCTCCCATCCTCAGACTTGGACCCATCCGTATAAAGACGACAATAGCCAGGAAAAATTGAAAGGAGTTCATTGAGGCTCTGTTGGTATATGGCTGGTGGAGTACAATCCTTCTTGTGGGCAGTCGAGTCCAGCAAGATGTCAGGAACTGGTAGTAGCCAGGGTGGAGTGACGTGTTGCAGAGATTCCGAAACTTTGTCCAGGTCCACTCCGGCCGCCTGCAGATGAGGTCGGACACGGAAGGAAAGTGGACGGACAGCTCCCGGATGGGCATCGTAAATCTCTGCAAACGACGGGTTAAAAACACAATCATAGGCAGGATTTTCTGGATGGGCCTTCAGCTTCAGAACGTAGCTGAGCGTGAGGCGGATGCGGCGGAGCCTGAGAGAAGGCTCCCCTGCCTCTGCATACAGACTAGGAACTGGAGATGTCCTGAAGGCTCCCAGACATATGCGCAGACCTTGATGGTGAATTGTGTTCAGACGCTGCAGAACAGACTTGGAAGCCGAGCCATAGACCACAGAGCCGTAATCCAGTTTGGACCGAACAAGGGCCCGGTACAGTCGAAGTAAGACGATGCGGTCTGCACCCCAGTCAGTACGACCAACGACACGAAGAATGTCGAGGGCCTTCCGACAAGAGGTTCTAAGGTAGTTAACATGGTTGCAGAAGGTCAATCTTTTGTCAAAGATGACCCCCAAAAACTTTGCCTCTTCGGCCACCTTAATTGGCACTCCAGCAATGCTCAGGTTAGGTTCTGGAAAAAATTTCGTCTGGTTAGTAAAATGCACACAGACTGTCTTGGAGGGCGAGAATCTGAATCCATTGAGAGACACCCACCCCTGGATTCGATCAACGCACAGCTGCAAGCGCCTCTCAAGGGACGCAAGTCCTCGACCTCGTGCACACAAAGCAAAGTCGTCCACAAACAAAGAGCATTCAGAATCATCCTTGACGGCCTTTACAATGTTATTTATTTTAATGTTAAATAAAACAGGAGATAGAATACTGCCCTGCGGGACACCCATCTCCTGTTCAAAGGAGTCGGAGAGGGTGGAGCCCACACGGACATGGAACGACCTGTTGGACAAAAAATTGTGAATAAAAACGGGCAGATGCCCTTTAAAACCCATGTCCGACAAATCAGACATTATACCATGCTTCCAGGTAGTGTCATATGCCTTTTCAAGATCAAAGAAAATTGCATAGACATGCTGCTTGTTGACAAAAGCATCTCGGATAAAAGACTCAAAGCGGACTAGATGGTCAGTTGTACTACGGAAGCGCCGGAAACCGCACTGGAGGTCTGTGATGAGACCCTGTGACTCAAGATGCCACACCAGTCGGGCGTTGACCAAGCGTTCCATAGTTTTACATAAACATGATGTCAAAGCTATTGGCCGGTAGTTGCCCGGGTCGGAAGGATCCTTACCCGGCTTGGGAATTGGCACAACCACAGCCTGGCGCCAAGATGGCGGAAAATGACCGGTTATCCAGATATGGTTAAAGGCCTTGAGAAGTACAAGGAGTGAATCCTCAGGCACATGTGTTATGAGCTGATAATGGATGGTATCTAATCCAGCAGCAGAGTCAGTACATTTCTGCATGGCTTGCTGCAATTCTAAAAACGTAAAAGGGGCATTATAGTCTTCCAAGTTATCCGATATAAAATCACAAGCACAAGATTCTCGCTTCTCCTTCTCTCTCTGGAAGAAAGGTGAATAATGCTCTGTTGAAGAATTATGGGCAATGGTGGAGGCAAGCAAATTGGCCACAGCCTTTTTATCTGTGACCAAACTGGCACCATCTCTAAGATGGCCGACAGAAGCCGAGCCACCCCTGCCCCTAATTCTTCGAACAGCCTTCCAGACTTTTTGGGACGGAGTCCTAGAAGATAAAGATGAGACGAAGCGTCTCCAGGAAGCACGGCGTTCACGTTTAAAAATGTAACGGGCTTTCGCCCGCTGTCTTTTAAAGGTTAAAATATTTGCTTGCGACGGATTACGAAAAGCACGTCGCTGAGCAGATTTGCGCATTGTTTGGGCCTTGCGGCACTCTTCATTGAACCATGGTACTCTCGGCTTCCGAGGGAGTGATGTGGAAGTTCTAGGGATGGTTTCACCTGCAACCTCCAACAAAATAGAAGTAAAACAAGAAACAGGTTCTTCAGCTGACATGACCACCTCCTCTGTAAGACGAGACTGACAGAGAGAGGCAAACAGAGACCAGTTAGCTTTCTTGAGATTCCAGCGCCCCACCGGCGAATCCTCCTCACAGCTGACCGATGACAGGACTACTGGGAAGTGGTCACTACCACACAGGTCGTCGTGAACCTTCCAGTCAAAGTCCAGCATGAGAGAAGGATCACACACAGTGAGGTCTAGAACAGAACTAGATCCAGAACCTGAGTTAAGAGTATGTAGGTGAGCCATCGTTAAAGACACATAGGTTAAGTTGAGAAAAAACATCTTCTAACATCTGACCTCTGCCATCATAGTGGTCACTACCCCAAAGGTGAGCATGACCGTTAAAATCCCCCATGAGAATAAAGGGAGGGGGCAGTTGATCTACTAAGTTAAAAATATCATTGCTACAGACCCGCAGTGATGGTGGCAGGTAAATACTACATATGGTTATGGTCTTTTTTAAGGTAACCCGAGCAGCGACAGCCTGTAGACAGGTGTCGATGCTAACGGGGCTACATAAAATTTGGCTACTAATGAGAAGAGCCGCTCCACCCGAGCGCCTCTCCGAATCAGAGCCTTTATGTATAACATTAAAACCATTAAAAGACACTGGGTCAGAAGTCTTCAGGTAAGTCTCCTGAAGAGATATTACTGAGGGGTTATAGAACTTGACTAAAAGACGTAATTCCTCAAAGTTAGCTCGAAAACCACGACAATTCCACTGAAGCAAAGAGTCCATGATTAAGTCTTATCTGGGGGTAAGGAGTTTTTCCCCCCTTTTTCCTTTACCTTGGAAGGAGTTGAAGAAACAGAGGGGGGCCGGCTCCCGGGCCTCCTCTGGTTCTTCGGAGAGGAAGGGGGTGGAGCTGCCGCAGCATCAGCAACAACAACTTCCACTCCCTCCATCCGCTCCTCCAGTGCAGCATATTTGTTTTGAAGGGGGACATCTGTGTTCCCTTTCTGGGCCCGTGCACACAGCGGTCCCATAGATTTCTTAGACTTCTGGTCCTGGGCAGCGTTCCTGCCGCTAGAGTTAGCGGCCTTAGAAGGCTGACCAGAGCCAGAAGCCTTTGGAGTTGACTGACTAACAGGTTTAGGTGGGGGCTGAGGCTTAGGGGCAACAGAAGGCGGCACAACCGGACCGGCAGTGTCCGCCTTCTGCGTTCCCTGGCTCCTTGTCACCACCGGAGGAGGGTTACTCTCCAGGGGCGAGATGAGCCGAGGCTCCGCCCCCAACCAAGAAGTTGGGGTCTGACATGAAAAGTCTTTGGTGGGGCGCTTGCCTGCCACCGCTGCACTAAAAGTATACACTGAGGTGTTAGAGGTTGGGGCAGCCGCAGCTGCACCAGGGCCTTCAACCAGTTTTTTGGCATCCAGAAAGGACAGCCCCTTCTCCACACGCACCTGCTGAATCTTGCACTCGGATATCCAACGAGGGCATTTCTTATCCGAAGCCATATGAGCCCCCTGGCAATTCACACACAGGGGGGTGGCTTTGCAGGACTCAGCAGAGTGTCCGGGCCTAGTGCAACGGGCGCATGAAGCCTCTGCCTGACGGCATGTCTTCTGCCCATGGCCATACTTTTGGCACTTAAAGCACCGGAGGGGAAGAGGGACGTACTTTTTCACTCTCAGGGAGTAGTAACCTCCCCAGATGGTAGTAGGAGGGGTGGGGGTGCCAAACGTCAGGATGATGGTAGGGAGACGGATCTCCCCACCACCTCGCTTGGAAGCGAAGCGCCTGACGTAAGTCACCCCCTGAGACTTAAGGTTCCTTACAAGTTCATCTTCTGACAGTTCTGCCAAAGCTTGATCTTTGATTACGCCTCTTGACGAATTCATAGTTTTGTGGGGTGTGACTTCCACAGGAGTGTCTCCGATGGAAGAGAGCCCCAGTAGCCCGCTGGAGTGTGCCCGAGTACGGCACTCCACCAGCAAGTCACCAGACCTGAGGCGCTGGGCGTCAGGCCTGCCAACACGGCTCCTGAGGGTCTCCCCCACCAGAAAAGGATGCAGCTTGGTAACTGGTTTCTCCTTCACCTTGCTATGGACAATGAGGAAGCGAGGCCATACGGCCGACGCCTGAGGCATCGCTTCCTCACAGTCTGAATCACTGTCATGTGCAATGTCGGTGTCTATGTGCCGTTTCTGTGCTAGTTTTGGTTTTTTGGTTTTATCCATATTATATTAGTAGAGATATTCATCCCCCGGGGGTCCCCGCCCGCCACCGAGCCCAACAAGGGAAAGTGCAACTGTCGGCGGGTCTCCAGCCGACGCACAATGGAGACTGCCCGAAAGATATACTCAAGGGGGTAAGCCCGATTGAACCGTTTGAGCCACCGCCTTCTATCACACCGTTGAATGCAGGGGAATACTGGCGTAAAGCACCTAATCAGCAGCAGAAGCTATAGCATGATGCTCCGTATAGCAACCCGCATGTCAACAGTGGGATAGGGCTCAACGTGACAAGAGCCGATTGACTAGGCCGGTACGACTAGCCTCCCGTTTAGGTAGAAGTCAAGGCCGAAGTGGAGTGTTGGCACCAGTGAGCCGCAGCCCAAAGGGAACCTCAGCCACCAGGATCCTCTTCTCCCCCGAAACGGGTCTCCAAGCACGGCAAACACTTGGGATCCAAAGGACCAAAAAGTCACGAGTATTTTTAAGGACCAATCCAACATGGTACGACCTAGGTTAGCACAGCTCCTTAAAAACCGGACCAGTGAAAAGGCTGAACAACATATCTGCTGACATCAAGTCCTAATCCTGGACAAAGATGGCACCCGTCCGCTAGCCCACTCAGTCAGGGACTGAGCGGACTACCCACCTACGCCACGTGGAGGCCGGTGCCGGGTAGGCGGCTGGGAAAGGGGCGACGAAAAGGGGGAGCTGGTGATCCACCTCATGTCGAAGAGGTCGACAGTGGCGTCTCCCATGCACGCCGATCAACCACAGGATGTCCTGGAGTAAGGTCCGCAAGTGTAGCCACCAGTCGCGTCAGGCGAGAGGAACGACGAAGACCTTCAGTCAGCCAGAGAAGAGGTGAACACGGAGGGAAGGTTGAGGTTCTAGCACCAGCGTAACAGACGGCAGAGGAGCATGCCGTGGTCGGGTGAGGACGCCCCACTTCGCTCCTGGATGTAAGCCACCACTGTAGCGTTATAGGTGAGGACGAGCAGTCCATAGCGACTGAGCTGTTCCTCCCACGCGATGAAGGTTCGCCTGATCGCTTAAGGTTCCAACCCGTTGATGAGCTTGTCAGCGAACTCAGCAGGCACGGGGCCGGACGTCACGAGAAGGCACAGAGGCTGGTAGGCTCTCCCACCAGAAAGACCTGCCTCGCCGCGCAAGGAGAGTCATTAAGGCCAAGCGGTCAGGGGAACTCTCGAAGTGAGACACGTGTCAAGTCCCTCGAAGAAGACGGGGGCGAAACAACGGAGACATGGGCACCATGGAGGAAGATCTCCTGTGGAGGGGTGCCAGAGAAGCACAAAGTGCAGCTGTAGTGCCGGGCGTAGAGACAACCGAGCGAAGTAGATCCGCTGCCTAAAGGAGCTGCGAAGGAGCAGAAGCCCGACTCTGCCAGAGGCTGAGTCCTGCTGGGCTACCTGGCCGGCTAGCAGCCAACTTAGGATCCGTGGCCCCAGCAAGCACCCTGTTAAGGTCGAAGGCAACTCCATGCCGAGGTGGACGAAGAACGGTGGCCTCCATTGTATGCGTCGGAAGAGGTCGTCAAGGAAGCTGAACACAGGGCTGAAGACGGCTGCTGTGGCTAAGTCGCCACTGCGTCCCAGATGCGGTGAGGAACCACAGGCCGAGGTTGGGTCCGCACGGCAGCGCCTGAACTGATACCACTCCGTCGCAGGTGAACCGGAGAACTTCCTGGAGCTTAGCGCGTGGGGTCCTGAGACCTTGGTCGCGTGGCACTTCGTCTCTGAGAGCCGGGCGCTAAAAGGCGGGCTCCCTGCCGGCAAATGGACTCCTCATAGGAGTCCGCAGGCGTGAAACTGCTGCGGCGAGAACGGAGAGGGGCGTCCAGCCGGGGGGAGTAGGGAGAGCAGCTACGAGAACGGGAATGAAGGTGACCGTCCCGGCGAGGGCTCCGCGCGGAGCGACGCCTAGGGGAAACAGAAGGACGAAGCGAAGAGCGATGGGGCGAAGACCGCCGGTAGCGCGAAGAAGAACGCGGCAACGCCGCAACCAGGCGAGGGGGGGCTGGTGGGTGTCCGACGAGAGTGACGGTGCCGACGACGAGATTCCCACGGAGAGCGAGATCGCAGCGAATAGGGAGAAGCCCTAGAGTCCTGAGTCCTTGGTCGCGTAGCACTTCGTCTCTGAGAGCCGAGCGCTAAAAGGCGGGCTCCCTGCCGGTAAATTGACTCATCGTAGGAGTCCGCGGGCGTGAGAGACGAGCGAGAACTGACCGCAGACAAGGGGCGGCGAGGGTCGCGTCCCCTTGGGCCGGGCTCAGGGAGGACGGCACTTGGGGTCTGCATAGCAGGGTCAGTTGTCCGAACAGTGCTGGGTGTATGCGTTCTAAGCGGCGTCCTTTCCATGGGGTCCGTACAGACAAGCTTGGTCCCGGCTCCTGACACACTGGGGGGCGCCCGGACGGGAGGGTACTCAGAGGTAACGGCCGGTCCCGCCTGTAAAAGCTCCAAAGCTGCGACCACTTCAGTTCTGGCCAAGTGGAGCAGAGGTCACAAGAGCGGTCCGAGGCGCAGCCAGAGCAAGGGAGGCATACAGCATGGTTGTCCGTTGGCCACTGGAAGTCGCCGCAGGGGGTGCAGGTCCGCACTTGGCAACTGCAACACAGAAACAGACGTACGAGCGAGAGCATGTGGCCGCGCCCAACAAGGGGAAAAAGGAGACTAAGGTGACAAAGTCAACATACACAAAGTGAAAACAAAATTCACCCCCCCCCCCCCCCCCCCCAAGGTGCGAACGCCCAGGCACGTGGCCTGGCAAGCTAAGAGTCCGCAGCGCGGCAACGCTCCGCCAGCACCCAGCGACCCAATACAACCGCAAGAGACAAGGCGTAGGCCCCAGGGGCCAGGCCGAGAAAACAAAGAGCGGCATCAGGTTAGACAATCAGAGACTGAGAAGTCCTCACGACCGGCGACCCGCTTGGAGGCCGGCCGAAGGCCAAACCACTACCTTACCTCTCCGCAGCAACAGGGACGGGGGACGACACCTCCATACCACAACAGCACCGAAGGCGGGAAAGGAGGCCAGCTGAAGAGGCGAGAAGGCAGCAGTGGCAGAAGAAGAAGCAGCCGAAACAGTAGAGGAGGAGTAAGAGCAAGAGTAAGGGGAAGCCACAAGGTCCAGCTGTCCCGGTCGCATGGCACTTTTGTCTCTACGAGCCGGGCCCCGTGGGGCGGGCTCCCTCCCGGCAGAAGGACTCTCGTAAGAGTCCGCGGGCGTGAGAGACAAGCGAGAACTGATAGCGGACAAGGGGCGGCGCGACGCGCGTCCCCGTGGCCGGGCTCTGTGAGGCCGGTGGTAAGTGTCCGTGAAGCTACATCAGTTGTCCGAGAGTGCAGGCCGGAGTGGAGTCTGTCCCAGGTTGGTCCGTTTCGTGCGGAAGAACGCAGTGTCCGGGAATGGCGCCTTGACCTGATTCGGATCCCACACAGGAGCCGGTGGCTCGCGTCTGCACACTCCATAACTGCAAACCGCAGCTCAGGTCCGGGGGAGTAGGTGTCGCAAGCGTGGTCGGAGGCGCATCCGGTGCATGTGAGACCGACCTCTGGTAACTAACAGCCACTGCCCAGTCCGTCTTGCGTATGGGTGAGCAACAGGTCCCTGCAGCAGACAACAACTTCGAAGGCACGTGGACAAGGGCCTGTGGGCCCCCGTCCTGTTAAGGAAGCCTTCGCAAGACAAAAACAAAGGCACAAACTGCGAGGTACAAGCCTGTCAGCAAGCCTGGGTCTGCAACACATCCCTGTAAGCTAGCGTGCAGGCAAGCGGGTCCTGGCGAAGCTAAGGTAAGCCCCCTACCCTTGGGACCCCAACAACAACAAATGTGGTGTACCCATCTTCCCAGCGTGTCACTTCCTCCGCAGGGTACCACCCTGTATCTCATCCGAAAGGCAGACACCCTGGTCTGGAGGGCATAGTGTCCATCACTCTAAAGAGAGCATACGACATGTACAACAAAGTCAAGCAAGTCATGACTGGTACAGGCATGAAGCAAGCGTCAAATATAGTAACATTATTAACATAATGGAGACCGGGCGCGGGCAAGCGGGGCCCCGCCAAGCCAAGGAGAGCATATGACGCATGCTGTACAACAACTCAACATGTGAAGACAAGAATAGGCATGACACCAACGTCTGGGACCGTAACATTACCACGTAAAGGCGACAGGACGCGGGCACGTAAGGCCCCTCCAAGCCCAGGTAAGGATATGACGCCTGATATACAAGTCAAACATGTGAAGACAAGAATAGGCATGAAATAAGCGTCTGGCACAGTAACATTACTCGTAATGACGAAAGAGCGTGGCCCTTTTTTTTTTTTTTTTCTCATTCCTACTCTCTGTTCCTCCTCCCTCTATCACCATCTCTGAATCTTCTTTGTCTCCCCCCAAGGAACCCCGCCAAGCTAATCAGGCCATGAAGCCTAACCAATCCTCCAAACCACACAAGGCACAAGTGCGTGACCAAGCGCCAACACCAAACCACACAACTCAACCGAAAGGTGAGCGAGCGCGGGTGTGAGGGAGCAAAGGGAGAGAATTGGCGTGCAAGCTACATCGAAGATGAAGACTGTCTTCGTGCCTGCTCCAACCGGTGCCCAGGCCGGGGACCGGCCGAGGGCCAAGCCAGCTACCTTACCTTTCCCCGGAGCGGGACCGGGGGTGGGAAGTCCCAGCGAAGCTCACTGAGCAGCCAAGTGGGCAGCTGCCAATGAAGAGGGGACACCAGAGCCACGCAAAGGCACAGAGAGGACCGACGAAGAAGAAGACAAGTGAAGAAAGCAAGTCCGCAAAAGACCGGCGAACCGGTCGAAAAACCCAAAGTCCGTAGGCTAGAGCAACATGTCTGAACAGCGTGAGCCTAAGTAGACTGACTGAGGAATTATGGGAGGACTCGGAACCGGATGGGCAGTAACGGGAGACAACTCCTGGCCCTCCTGGGGTTCCCCGAGTGCCTCCCGGGTTGTGTGGTAACACAATGGATTTCTTAGGCTAGAATTGTGAGTAAGTAGACACTTCCTATTTGTCATGTCATCGGTAATGTTTTTGAGGAAACAAATAGCCTCATACAATACTTGTCACCCTACTTATTATTTTACCTGTACTATTTTCAAGAATTCTGTAAAACATGAATAAAATTGAGCATTTTCCTGTAAAAGATATGGAAAAACCATACCTGCCGAGCAGCTGTTGTGGGCACCTGGCGTCTCTCCTCTCTATCACTCTTGTTTCCAAGAACTATCACCACAGTGTCAGGCTGGGAAAACTGAAACAATAGTATTTGATTCTGATATAGTAATAACAACATCGCATACAATAAAACAACACTTTTCACACTGAACACAATATGGATTGATTGATTGTACATTGCTTAACGTCCCGACAGCAACAAGGCTGAACACAATATGGAAAACTGAAAGTGAAACCAAAGTAGTTAACTAATAAAACTAATAATGCATGTAACATTGTTGAATACAATAGCAGTTATATAACAATTTCAAATCAAATACAATGTATTATAAGTCATATAAAACAAAACTTGAAAACAAGTCATACTAAACAACATTTTTTATACCAAATACAATACAAGATGGGATGAACCATAACCCACAAAGTCCCTTCTATATTAGAGCTGTCCTCGCTGTCAATGGTCTCTACCTTTTGTCTTTGACCTGATGTTGAATTATCTCCTAGTCCTATTGAAAAAGTCTCGCAGACCAGCCAATGTGTCAGTGAGTTCTATAAGGGGCGCAAGACATACGCATCATTGATTTGTCAAACGTCATTTGTCATGATGTAAGTTTTAGTTTTTACGTAATTTTATATTTTACATGATATGAGTTTCACTTTCACTTCATAGCCTTGAGGAAATGGTGACAAAACTGGAACTTCACGGTACAATTTCAGTCTTGCTATAATTTGTGTGAAAGCAGGTTGACTTTACCTAGCTACATGATATACTAAGCACACGGGTCACCTGCATGCTCTTCTGAAAGCATGTCAATGTGTGTGTGCCTGTTAGTGCATGCGTGCACCCCCAAACATCTCCAAGAGGCATAGATCCTCATGCACCTGGAGGGTGCATGAGGATCTATTCCTCCTGTAGATGCGCGCACGTTTGTGTGAGAGAGAGAGAGCCACGCGCACGAGAAAGAATGACCACAATTTTAGTACGTCAGTGTCTGGGTGGTGATGGAGTTGCCTCTTTTACGTCACCATCTGACTTTCTTTAGAAGTAAAGGTTTTTTAGTGTTTTAATTCTTTTCTGAAAAGAATTAATTTTTACTAAAGAAGTTGAAAGGATACAAAGCTGGCTAACGAACTCATCCAATGTCTTTCTCCAAACTAGCTAATGCAAAAGTTCAAGTAAATATGACAAAAATTACGGACTCTAATCTGGGTCAACAGACTTCCTATAAACGGTTGTTTATGTCTTCAATGAGACATTCAATTACAAAATGCAGAGGCTCTCTTAGCCACCTACTTAAGAAAGTATTTCGCCAAGTTTCAAGATTTTGTGTATAGAAATATCGGAGATTCTCTTGTTTACATACATACGCAAAGACATACATATATTATACGCACACGGCGCTTCGCGCCAAATGTTCGTTCAGCAGCGAGGTTAGCATAACTAGACATGACGTAATTTTTATCTTGTTACTTCAATTGTTAGAGGTTTAGCCTGCCTTCCTTTGACATCATGGACATGCTATTAAATTCACCCCCACCGCGACCCGTCCTAAAAAGTCCCTTCTATAAATAGAAGGGACTTAATAAGTCATGTAAAACATTAACTCATTCAGCTCGACACACGTATTGCCCAAATTGTGGAGGCGTCATCTAACGACTATGCACCTGTTGCAGGAGATGGATCGACCATGATAATTCAAGGGTAGTGCCAGATTAGCTTGGCGCCAACAGGCGCCAAGCTAATCTGGCACTGCCCTTGAATTATCATGGTCGCTCCATCTCCTGCTGTAGTGTGTCAGGGCTGAATGGGTTAAATACAAATCACATAAAAGAACACTTTTCACATCAAACACAAGTCACATCATTATAGTGAATACAATATTAGTTATACAAAAGAATACTTTTCACATCAAACACAAGTCACATCATTATAGTGAATACAATATTAGTTATACAAAAGAATACTTTTCACATCAAACACAAGTCACATCATTATAGTGAATACAATATTAGTTATACAAAAGAATACTTTTCACATCAAACACAAGTCACATCATTATAGTGAATACAATATTAGTTATACAAAAGAACACTTTTCACATCAAACACAAGTCACATCATTATAGTGAATACAATATTAGTTATACAAAAGAACACTTTTCACATCAAACACAAGTCACATCATTATAGTGAATACAATATTAGTTATACAAAAGAACACTTTTCACATCAAACACAAGTCACATCATTATAGTGAATACAATATTAGTTATACAAAAGAATACTTTTCACAATCACATCAAATACTGTAAAGTGTACATCATGTACAAGAACAATTTTCACATTGAACACACTATATAAAAAACAACTTTAACATCGAATACTGTATGGCATATAAATCGAGACTTTCCACACTCAATACGTAAGTCACATAAACTAACATTTTTCAAACTGAATACAAGATAAGTCATATAAAAACAACATTCTTCAGAGGTCCCCATCACAAAACACACTAAGACAGTGTTAACGTGACCGTGCCATAATAGCCTGTCACCTGTAGGTGCCAACATATTCTGGCACCACTTTAGTACTATCACTATGGTGCCAAGCTATTTGGGCACAACCCAGTAACTATTATGAGTATGACTGATCATTCTCCTACTGTAGTGTATTATGACAAAAAGTGATAAAACAACACACAGTTCATAATACAAAGTCTACATACCTGTCGCACAAACAGAAGCCATTTGGCCAAAGACTCAAATGAACTGCGACTGCAAATGTCAAACACTAATACCACGCCCTGAAGAAAAAAACAAATAGTACATCAGGTCCAACATCACTGATAATTGAATTATTGAACTATGAATTGAATTATGGTACTAAAAATAATAACCAATGACTACCACATTCCTTAGTTTTCTTTAGCCAAAGTTCAGCCAGTACTGTTCACAATAACATGTTGAACCATTTAACTGTCAGTAGTGGTTTGCATCATGACGATTCCTGCTGGAATGATCATAACAAGAACTGCTACCAACAGACAAAGGGCTAACATTACTAATTTACTTACAACACAAGATACATGAAATGAAGTGCCTATAATTTAAAAAACACCTTTTCCCAAAAATATTCCAGTTTTCCAGAAATCATCTTGCTTTGGTAAAAAATACAAATGACTCCCACTATGGCGCAGGCACAATAAGTATTTCGTACTTAACCCGTTCAGACCATTTAGGCCGCATCGCCCAAATTTTAGAGATGTCATCTAACAACTATGTACCAGCTGCGGGAGATTGATCAATCATGATAATTCAAGGGTAGTGCCAGATTAGCTTGGCGCCTGATGGCGCCAAGCTAATCTGGCACTACCCTTAAATTATGGTTGATTGATCTCCTGTTGTAGGGCATTGGGGTTAAATGGGTTGAATGTAAGAAACAAGTTCTCTACTCCTTGTACAATTCACCATGATGAGCAAGCAACTCAGTATGGTATGGTATGGTACGATGTCTCCAAGGCACACATATCCATCTAATTAAAGATGCTCAAGGCGCCGCCATAGGGATGGAAGCTGGAGCTTTGAAAGCCTGCTGCTACTAAGCGCTACTTTATGTGCAAACTTCCACCCGTCTATAATTAACTTCGGTGCATGTGAAATATTTCTGTTTCCATTTCACCGGCCCTACCGGGCCTTCTCTTTTCAATCAGTGGTAATGGGATTTTTAACGTGCGCACTTGATGATTATGCGTGCTGTGCACACGAAGGCGTGACAGGCAACCGTAAGCCGAGTCTGTACGTAAATTTGACTCGATGGGAATGAGGAAAAGTCCACATCCCATTCCTGCCCACCAGGGGATTCGAACCCAGGATCTTACGACTGCCAGCGCAGTGTCTTATCCACTTAGCTACGTCCCCACGTAAGTCTATGGATGTAGGCTTGGCTGATCCATGTCAGCAAGACACATACATTCTCATGAGATGCAGGGGTTTGGAATGTAATATTACATTGCAGATGGTGGAAAGAGATGTGTTCTGTCTGAACCAAAAAGCTGAAATTCACTTTTCTGAGATTTAAAAAAGTTGAATTCGTAGAAAACAGTAGAAATTTCAAAAATCGTACACCCAAATTTTTTTTATACAACTGAGTTACTTAAAACTGTTCACCATACTTTTTAATGGTTCTCAAACTTTTACTGAACTGTTTACCATTGAGCGTCTTCATAAAAGGGAGACTGATGTGGTATTCAGCATTCATACTGCCGGTTTCAAATTTAAATTATGCGTAAGTTATTGATTGTTTTGCTAGTTTTCTGCTAAAACCACTTGCTTTTACATTTATACAATGCAGACGTACCTGTGCTCGTCTGTAGAACTGTTTTGTAATGGCTTCAAATCGTTCCTGTCCTGCTGTGTCCCTGAAACACGTTGAGTTGATCATGAATTTAAACGTTACTTTTTTAAAATAATATAATTACTATAAAAGTAAAACTCACTGCCTGTGAAAAGAACATTTAAACATATATTATTATATAGTGAAGACCTGTGAAGTCATAACGTGCTTTTTTAACCCTCCTGTGCACGCAGCCGTTGGTAAACACTACAGATTCATGCATGCACACGAAGATTTACCCATTTAGCCCCAACGCCCTACAGCAGAAGATGTATTCACCATAATTCAAGGGTAGTGCAAGATTAGCTTGGCACCTGAAGGTGCCAAGCTAATCTTGCACTACCCTTGAATTATCATGGTCATGCAGTCCATCTCCTGCAAGTGACACATTTGGGAAATGTGGCAGTGGAATTAAATGAGTTACACACTGATCAAAACAAAGTTCTTTCTTCCAAAGACTGTGAGGAAATGTGGAATGAAGTAACATGCTTACCAAATTTGCATTTTCACTGCCTTTCCCTCTATCTGAGTGGTCTTCATTTTAAAGTCAACACCTGAAGCAAATCCAAAATAAATGTTTATAAATAATTTATTTAAATTCAAAGGATTTAAGTTAGAATACAAAAAAAAACATGAAAAGTACACCAGGCTTTCCATTAGGATTTAAAACTGTCGATCATCGGGACAGACAGCATGACAAAAACTCCATCCAAGGCGCTCTACAGTCCGTCGTGTACTTGAAACACGTCAGAAGTTCTAGTTTCTCAAGATTTGTCAGCCCCAGTGATGGAAGGCCTTCCATTTTTCTGTCCATGTCAAAATTTGTCTGTCAAATACAGAGAATTTTCCGTGAATAGAAAGCCTGGTAGACATACAATGGTACACTAGTACCCACAACAACAAAAAATGCAACGCATTATAATGAAACAATTTATTGTGGTCAAGGATTATGATTTTTTTTTAATATTTACATGTTAGAGAGGCATGGTATGACAGTACATGTATCATAGCCCCAATGGCTAAAAATTTGATGTTCATAAGATAAAGTAAAAAATTAATACTGTAGGCAAAACAGGAAAAGTCACTCAGTTACTAATAGTAATACACAAGTTTCTATACCAATTGTAGTGATGTGGTTTTCGTTAAATTCATCCGTTGCGTATCTGCAGATGAGACATGTCTTGCCGACCCCAGTATCACCAACCAGCAAAAGGCGAAGCAGCACATCATACCGTTTGGCAATTGTGTTTGGTACTTCAATGGGGTTACCTGTGGTACATAATAAAGTCTAAGAAGGGTGTCAGGTATCTGAATGGTGAAAAGTGATGGCATGTGTTCGACAAAGTGCATGTTATTGTTAAGCATGTTTGGTAGTGCATGACTTATGCTTTCTCATGGTGTAACTTCCTCCAGCTTATCATTGTTTTCATTACAATGACTGAATGAGACTGCTGCCCCCAAACAAAAAATCCTAACTAAAAATAAAATACATGCTTTCAACATGCTGCATTTTAATTGTATTTCTAGGATTCTAATTTTCTAATTTTACACACTCAACTGAGTGCAGACAACAGGAACTTAACTCATTCTACCCCAACACCGAATTCCTTAGATCTTGCCGTTGTCCTCTGAAAACTGCATTGCAGTGCAGAACACAGATCGACCATGATAGTTCAAGGGTGATGCCAGAATAGCTTGGCGCCCATAGGCGCCAAGCTATTCTGGCATCACCCTTGAACTATCTTGGTCGATCCTTACCTTCCTGTGGTGTGTCTGGGGTAGAATGAGTTAAAATGCTAGTTTTATGTGGATGACAATGAATAATTATGGCACTTTACTCTTCTTGTTCAGATGAGTGGATCAAAGCAGCAAATGACGAAAATTGCTAAGCTTCTCTTGCAAGAAATAGTTTCCAAATGAAGTTCATCAAACGTGTTGATGGTATATACCTTACTTTTGTCTACACTCAGTTGGGAATGTTGGTCAGATAAAAATGTCCATCATTCTCATAGCAGCTGAGTGCATTATATTATTACATCTTATACTTCTCTCGCATGTGCTCAATTCATTATGGATAAATCCAGCATGCAAAAACAGTTGCAAAATGCTGATTTAACTAAAGGAAAAGTTAAGAAAAAATTAAGTACCCGGTATGTTTGAAAAGATGATGCCTTGATGGAAATAAGATTAATTCAATTGGTGGAGATTTGCTTAACCCACTGGCTGTTAGCAGTTTTTGTGACAATAATTCCTGCAGGAATCATTACAACAAATATTGCTACAAGTACAAACAGTCAAAAGATTAATGGAAGTGCCTCAATTTTAAGCCAAGCTCCTCCATCTTATTCACAGTATCTCTCCAAACATTTAACTGAACATACAGTTTTTATTTTTTTAACATGACTGGAAGCTGTGCTAATGTTATGATTTAAATTTGTAATTGTAGCTCTCTGAACAAATGAACTTTCAATTTCATGTCATGTAACTACCTTCTGTCCATTCAGACTGAGTACATTTATGTCTAAATATAATATGCTCACAAACCAGATAGATGAGGCTAGCGCTGGTAGAAATTAGAATAGCACACAAACCAAGGGGAATTACTCAGCACTGGACAGACGAACAGTTAGACCTGCCCCCTCAGATAATAAATAAATAAATCAGTGAATTAAATAGGCGCTTTATCCAATTGCCAATCGGCTCAAAGCGCTGTTGAGAACTTAACCAAACAAGCACGCTCACGTGAATCACGCGCATTCACTCACACACTGTACATAAACACAGAACATTTACCTGGTGCTAAGGGCAAGCTCAAGTGAGGTACTGAAGTTTTGGAAATTCAAATCATTTTTTAAATTTGATTAAGTGGGCTGAAATTGATACCAAATAAGGAAGTAAATAACAAGACGATCATATACATCCCATTTTAGGGATGTATTTGATCATCTTGTTATTCACCTGCGTATTTTTCTGTGAGCTGGCGATTGGGTGCAATGATATAGTGATAGGAGGGGGCAGCAGATCTGTAGTGTAACCATTTGTCTAGCGCTGTGCAATTCCCCTTGGCATGTGTACATGGATGGAATTGTGGCATTTACACTGAAAGTGAAAGCATTCGTGCCTGATTTGGATTTGCGCTGGATAGATTCATGCTTGTTGGCATATATATATATATATATATATATATATATATATATATATATATATATATATATATATATATATATATATATATATATATATATATATATATAATATACTATTTATAGACCCTTTCAACTACCCACAGTGAAGGTGAACTTTTTACTGAGTACAGGTACAACTAAATGCCAAACGTTCGCTGTGTGCAGTTCTAAGCAAGTACGCTATTACTGAACAAGGTAACCCCTGACTCACCGCTCTAAATAAGCCAACTCACTTAAGATACTTACTCTGGAGGTGGTCCATTGTTGCAGTAATTGTACTTCAAAACTAGTTTCCGTACTGAAGCGAAGTTGTGAAGAGCAAGGTGCTACTGCTAGCCAGCAAAAGCCACTGCAACTACTCCAAGACCATACAAAGTTGTTTTAGCAGTAGTTTATACTTCCTAAAGACTTCAGACATGCATTCTCTAGAGCATAATCTGTTAACTGCAGCCAAACAACCAATTTCGGAAATGAGCACTTGCTCTTGCATACCGCTTGTTCCGTCCGCCTAATCCTTAAATTGTTCGAACGGAAAATCAAATTGTTCGCTTTATCGTGTTTTATTTTCAAAGGGAAAGTAATCTCACAGAAATTATTATTGTACATGTAACTTACAGACAACGTTGCAAAGAATAATTAAATATAGACATATAATTGAAATGTGTAAAATCGGAGCATTCTAAAAAAAATTAAATTGTCAATTCTTAAACAGCATATTTATTTTGTCCTTCCATTTGTTCATCCTTTTACCAAAATAAATACAAATTAAATCAAATAAACCCAACGATACCAATATGAAAGCAAATAATACCCAATATAATATCCAAAAGAAATCAAAATGGTACTTCTATATGTGTGTGTTCGCATAGCAGTCTGTCGACTGTGTGTGTGTGTGTGTGTGTGTGTGTGTGTGTGTGTGTGTGTGTGTGCCGGTGTGTGACGGCCCGTGTGTACACGTGTATGTGTCAGTGCACGTGCCTCAGCCTGCATTGCATGAGTGTGGGTGCATGCCTCTGTGTGTGTCACTGTGAGTGTGTGTGTGTGTGCGTGCGCACGCACGCGCGCACTTGTGTGTGTGTGTGTACACGTGTGTGTGTCAGTGCCACTGCCTGTGCGCGAGTGTGTGTGTGTGTGTGTGTGTGTGTGTGTGTGTGTGTGTGTGTGTGCATGCGTGTATCCGTGCGTGCGTGTATCTGTGCGTGCGTGCATCCGTGCGTGCGTGCGCGCTCGCGCGCGCGTCAGTGCATCAGTTGTACACCCACACTGACACACACGTACATGCTCACCCAAAAGACATACCTAGACACAGACTGGACACACACATATACCACATTGATACTTTCATTTGGGTTCATTTAGGTATCATTAAGAATTTGGGGTCATCATCATCATTCGGTTTTATCTGAATAATTTTTCGTTTATTTGAGTAAAAAGATGGATCGCAGGGGAGGTGAATCTTCAGACCTGTTGCGTGACCGTCCTCTCCAACGCATTGCCCATGGCACTTTCGCTCTTCGTGAGACGGTGTTGCGTCAGAGGCGAACAGGAGCTGAGGCGACATTTTTGCTCGGCTGCGGCTGCTTCAGATCCAGAAAATGCAGACATTGTCATTGCTGGCGGCGGGATGGTTGGAGCTTCCATGGCTTGTGCGCTAGGCAAGTACCCGCTCTCTGCCGGCGTCCTTGCAAACGAGACGAAAACATACCGGCAGGGCCTCATGAGAATCTATATGATGCTTTCAGATAAGAAGACTTGGCAGACACAACTGCAACACAAATAATAATCAAATAAACATAAATAATGCCTTTAATTACTGTTTCTGCCAGCATGTGTCTAGGCCGTTTGGCTCCGGGCCGTTTTATATATCTTGGCTTGACTTCGCGAACGAAGATTCTATAGGGCTTGCCCACGTCGTCTGCAAGCATTTTCGTGGCTGCGGAGGCCAATCCGGGACAGGCAGGTTCGACCGCAGTGGCTGCAGGGGAAGGTCTGGTCAGGGTTCTGAGTTACGACAACTCTGTTTTTTCTTCTGAGCCGCTTGTCCTTAAGGTTAGCTCTGCGAGAGTCCTCAAAGGAGACGAATGCCTTGTGAATGGTGGAGCGCCAGGTGTCACGGTCCGCAGCAAGCGAAGACCACTGGCGGTGGTCGATTTGGCAGGCACTAAGTGACTTCTTGAGACTGTCTTTGTATCTCTTCTTTGGTGCCCCTCTGTCTCGGTGTCCAGTGGCGAGCTCGCCGAACAGTGATCTTGGGTAGGCGATGATCCTCCATCCTGGAGACGTGCCCCGCCCAGCGAAGCTGTGTCCGCAGCAGCAAAGCCTCGATGCTCACAGTTTCCGCCTGTTCAAGGACCTCGACGTTGGTGACATAGTCACTCCAGTGAATGCCCAGGATGGTACGCAGGCAGCGCTGGTGAAAGCGTTCGAGGAGTCGTAGTTGGCTGCGGTAGAGGGCCCAGGACTCGGAACCGTACAGCAGGGTGGTGAGGACCACAGCTCTGTACACGCTGATCTTGGTGCCTTTTTTCAGCTGTTGATTGTGCCACACCCACGCCGTTTTATATGCTTTTTATATGCTTTTCGCGTTTTATATTTATTGATAAATAGTAAATAAGGAATCATGTACAGTTGTATTAACAACTAAATAAGGAATCAGTCTTCACATCTTTTCCTCACTATATGTGTGTGTGTTGTATGTAGCTGAGGAAGGGTTAGGTGGTGGGGAAGGAAGTGGAGAGGCCCAGCTGCTAAGTGCTACGTTTGTGGTTGTGCAATTCTTTGAGAGCATGTGTGTGTTAATCATAGGAAAGAAGGCGATATTCATTTGAGTTATTTTGGATAAGAATTATGTACCTTTTTAGTAGGATTCATTTTCTTTTGCATGGAGAATTGCTATAGTTTTTTGTTGTGATGTGTAGTTTTGCTACGATTGTTAGACAGGAAGGTTCGAGCAGGGTCACGATCTTTCTAGTGGCCTCAGATGTGACATCAAAGTTGAAGGCAACATTTCGTAACATTGTATCAAAGGCACTTAGAGGGTAGTGGAAATTTGTAGTAACTTCTAGAGAGGTCCTTTAAATGAATATTAATGAGTTTTGGTTACGTTTTCTTTTCTGATCAGTTGTGTTGGGAGAATTTGCTGGATTGTTCTGGAAATCTGTATTAGTATAAAAGACCGTGTTAGGAAGCATGTGTGTACATTGTATGAGAGATGCATTGATGCATTGTAGAGGAGACAGTGTATCATTGTTGGTGCATTTATGGATCTTGTGTGGAGATCACATCGCTGCAATAAAATATTGTTGGAACTGTTACTCCAGTGTGGTCTACAACCTTATGCCACGTGTGACGGGTTGCAGCTCAGTGAAGTTTCTTTACAAAAACCCTACATGTGTGCATCTGGTGTGATTGCATCATACTATGACTATGACAACCACGAAACACCAACAATTTTTTTTTTAATTTATTTTGTAATTGCATTTTGTAAGACAAAATGGTGATGCAATATTGAAGAAAGTTGTGGTGATTGGAAATGTGTGGACTCACACTGGTTACCTCCCTCAATCCGCTATGTATCATGCATTGTGGATTGATGAAGATGAGCGGTGCACATAGGGACCCTCCTCTGAATGCTTGGATGTTACTGACGATCAGTATCTGTCTTTTTTTTCTGGCCTCAGCTTACAATGACTGTTTTTTGGACAAGCGCATAGTGATGCTAGAATCTGCTCCAGACAAAGGAGATTTCAAGCTGCCAACTCGCTACAGCAACAGAACGTGCGCTCTCAACCCTTCTACTGCAACACTGCTGTCAAGTGAGTCTGTAACTGTTTCACTTCTAGTACCAGCTGCAGAGGATTGAATAACTCATACATGATAGCTAGATAAGATACGATAAACTTTATTGCCATATGCATAATAAACATTAGGAATTTTTTGCGACATAACTGATGAGCGTCCATGTTAAGATCAACACATAAAAAAACATACATACATCACAATCAAGCAGACTCTAAAATACCAAACCACACATATGTATAGCAGTCATTCTACTAAATATGCACACATATCTAAGTAAGTAAAATAAGATAAATCTATCACATAATAACCATATTCTGACAACTAAAACCGCCAAGTGAGCCGCAACAAAAACAGATTAGCTAAATTCATATGTATTTGTAAAACTGTACATCCTGTCTAAGAAATGGTTAAGAGAACATATAAAGAACTATAAACAACTAAGATGGGCTGTAGGTAATTCTAAAGGGACTTTAAGTCAATCTGCCGAGTTAAATCATATCACAGCCACATTAGACAGGGCCTGGACAGCCAAGGATAAAAGCACAAGGATAGTACAAAGAAGGTGCAATATTTACATAAGTGCTTCAATTCATTTTCAGTTTTTAGTCGTATAAGTATGTACTTTTGAGCTGACAGGTTTAGCCCATTTAACCCCTGCGCCCAACAGCAGGAGATGTATTATTTGACCATGATAATCCAGTCATGAAGATGACCACAGAGCACAGACGAAGTGGAATAACGAAGTGGAATACAGTGGACACTGTGGACACAGCTTGACGACCTCGATTTTGCAGACGACTTGGCATTACTGTCCCACACTCATCAACAAATGCAGGACAAGACCACGAGGCTTGCTGACATCTCGTCCCAAGTGGGCCTCACCATTCACAAACAGAAAACAAAGACAATGAGGCTGAACGCAACCAGGGAAGAACCAGTCTTGCTTGCTGGCACCCCGTTGGAGGAGGTGGAGTCCTTCACCTATCTCGGGAGCATCATAGACAAAAAAGGCGGCACTGATGCAGATGTCAGAGCACGAATTGGTAAAGCCAGAGCAGCCTTTCTCCAGTTGAAAAAAGTGTGGAGTTCCAGAGAGCTGTCACAACACACCAAAGTCCGGATTTTCAACTCCAATGTAAAAGCAGTTCTCCTATATGGAGCAGAGACATGGAGATTGACAAAAACCACAGTCAACAGAGTACAGACCTTCATGAACAGTTGCCTTAGAAGAATTTTGAAAATCCACTGGCCAGAGAAGATCAGCAACGTCAGACTCTGGGAGAGAACAGAGCAGATAACAGCAGAGAATGAAATTGGGCGAAGAAGATGGGGATGGATCGGTCACAGTCTGAGAAAGCCAGCTTCCAGTATCACTAGGCAGGCATTGTCATGGAACCCACAGGGAAAGAGGAAAAGAGGTAGGCCGAGAAACTCCTGGCGTCGAGACCTCCAAGCAGACATCAAGAGACTGGGAACCACCTGGAGTAGAATCGAAGGAGAAGCACAAGACAGGAGTTGCTGGAGGTCTCTCGTCGACGGCCTATACCCGGGTAGGGGTGACAGGCGTAAGTAAGTAAGTAATGATAATCCAAGGTTAGTGCCAGATTATCTTGGCGCCTGAAGGCGCCAAGCTAATCTGGCACCATTATCATGGTCAGTCCGTCTTCTGTAAGTGGTACATAGTCGTTAGGTAACACCTTAAAAATTTGGGAAATGCAGATATGGGGTTAAATGGGTTAAAGTTGGGATAACAGTTTTGTTAATGATTTTGTTATGATAATGTAAAGGTTAAATTGATGACTCATTTGTTACTTACTTACTATTTTTTTTTTATTTACTAATATAGTATGTCACTTATTTACATCTCAATTTAGTTATTAATTCAGCATTTCACTGCTTTCTCTCCCTCTGTTACTATGTGTGTACATTGCATTACATCTTTCACAGGGTTTGGTGCATGGCAGGAGATAGAAAAAAGGAGGTGCCAGCCAGTCAGACGAATGCAGGTACTGTATGCAAAACCAGTACATTCTGGCCCTCTTACACATCCCAACCAAATCGTTCTCCGTCAAAAGTCAGCCACAGTTGATGTGCACAAATTAAAGGTCATCAGACTAGGTCAGCTTTCTTTGTTTCCTCAAAAACATTTCCGATGACATTACTATTAAGAAGGTACACTTAGCTTACCGATTTCAGCCTCCAACTGTTGTGTGTTGCTACACATCCAGGGACGTAACTCTGGCAAGCAGTTACCAAGTACCCTGGGTATCCTCCCTTCCTCCTCACGTGAGCTGTCTACTCACGCCAGTCTTATGATTAGCTGCCTTGTGAAAGGATTGCCAGTTTCAGTCTCCGCAAGTTTCGTCGACTGGATTATCTTCTACCCTTGGTCAAAACCTTCGCTAGGATATAGCGAGGTAAGGCCTCGGATAATGCCTTTGAGCCGCCGGGTGAGGTTGGCCCCTGGCGTTTTCTGAGGGGTTGCGGCTGAATTCTGACTGGTTGGTCACCTCGTGACTCGGAACCGGATGGGCAGTAACGGGAGACAACTCTCGGCCCCTCTAGGGGTTCCCCGAGTGCCTCCCGGGTTGTGTCATAGCACAACAGGTTCTTAGGCTAAAATTGAGTAAGTAGTAGACACTTCCATATAGTCATGTCATCGGTAAGTATTTTTCGAAAAAATACATTTTAGAGGAAAAATTCATTTTGCCATTGTAGCTCGACTTTGCAGCTTAGCAGACCGGTAGTGCGCGCTGTTCACATGGCCTTAGGCGCCACGCAGGGTGGGTTTCACATGTTTGCTCTACGTTGCGGTGCAGGTGTCATCCTGCCCCTTGGTGGGGGCTGAGTGTGGCTAGCGCGATGGATGTTGGCGCACCACGCATTGGGGCGGACGGGTGCCCACGGGTGGAGGAGCCCTGACCCCAACGGTGGGAGGTCTACTGGCACGGGCGGCTAAAGTCACCACACTACGCGGCCGATGAGGTACTGTATCCTTCCCCCCGCCAGCACCTACCGCCGCTCCAGAGCCCTGGGCAGGAAACGCATGTGCTCACACCCCAGTGGGCGAGCTTACTGGTGAGACACCTTATCTCAGGTTCTAGGAACTAGACTTGGGCGCCGCGTCGAGGCCAGCTCCCCTTGACCGTCGCCTCCTCCACACTACGGCCATGCCTCGTTGGCACTACTCCTATAATCCCAGCAGGAACCATTCAGGGCACTGTAGATCTGCCTCCGCTGGTCAAGCCCCTCAGGAGGGGACGTCCCCGCCTCTTCCTGCTGTTGGCGCGACATTCTTCCCGGACTATCTCCGCCTGGCTAGCAGAGTCATCTATCTATCTATCTATATCCCGTAGTCTTGCCGACCGTTGGGGCACCACTGATGACTTAACAACCAGCTCCCTCCATTCCTCTCTGTTCTCTGCCATTCTCAGCGTATCGCCCAGCTTCAGTCCTGTCCACTCTGAGATATTGTCCTCCCATCTTTTCCTCTGTCTTCCTCTCCTTCGTCCTCCTTGCACAGTGCCTTGCAGGATTGTTTTGGCAAGCCCTGCTGAACGTGTGACATGCCCATACCACTTCAGTTTGCGTTTTCTCACAATGGTTAATAAGTCTTCATAGGGCCCGATGGCTTGCCTGATTCTGCTTCCCACTTCCTCGTTTGTGATGTGATCTCTGTATGAGATGCCAAGCAGCCTTCAAAAACATCTCATTTCAGTGGCTTGTATAATAATAATAATAATTACGGTATTTATAATGCGCTTATCTTATAATAATTATAACTCTAAGCGCACACTCACAACTCGCGCACGCATGCGCACGCTTTAGACAATGACTCATGTACCACAAACAGTGAAATACATTACGACGGTCAGCTTGGGGTGGGGAGTGCGGTGATATAGTGCTAAAACTGTTGAAAGAGGTGAGTTTTGAGGGCGGACTGGAAGGAGGAGAGAGAGTGTTTCTGACGGAGAGAGAGTGGGAGAGTGTTCCAGATGGATGGACCGTAGACGGAGAAGGTCTGCTGTGAGGGTCCATGACTCGCAGGCATACAAGAGCACTGAGATGACTAAGGAGCACATCAGTCTGATCTTGGAGCAGAGTGTGATGTTTCTGTCCTTCCATATGGTCTTCAATCTTGTCAGTGCTGTTGTTGTCTGCGCAATCCTGGACAGTATTTCTGGTTTTGATCCCTCATCTGTCACAATGGCTCCTAAGTATTTGAATTTCTTAACTGTTTCCAGTTTTTGGCCTCCAACCATGATTTCAGAGCCAATGCCACTGGCGTTATTGGTCATCAGTTTGGTCTTCTCTGCATTGATTTCCATCCCATATGCAATGGATGTACTATCCAGCTTTTCCACCAGCTGAGCTAGCTCCTTCTCTGTTCCTGCAAGGCCATCAATGTCATCAGCAAAGCGAAAGTTCGTGATTGTTCTGCCTCCAATACTGACAGTTCCTTCATGATCTTTCAGAGCGTCCGTCATGATTCTTTCCAGGAAGATGTTGAAAAGAGTAGGTGAGAGCAAGCAGCCTTGTCTGACTCCAACTGTAGTCCTAAACCAGCTTCCTATTTTGCTGTTGAAGCAGACTGCGCTAGTGGCCTTGTTGTAAAGGTTTGCTATGACTTTGATCAGGTTGGCATTGATGTTGTATAGCTTCATGGTGGACCAAAGGGCTGCATGCCACACCCTGTCAAACGCTTTCTTAAAATCCACAAAGACATGATAGAGGTCTTGCTGGTGCTGGAGGTATCTCTCACATAGAACTCTCAGGTTGAAGATCTGCTCAGTTGTGCTGCGCCCTGGTCTGAAGCCTGCCTGTTCCTCATCTGTGATTTCCTCTGCCTGTGGCTTTAGCCTGTTCAGTAGGATCTTTAACATGACTTTCATGTCATACGTTCCGCATATGCAGACCTCGGTCCAGAGGGCGCAAGACGCTGCGATTCAGGGCTCTTGAGGTCGGAGCCATTGCCACGAGCCTCGCTGTGACCACTATGGCGTGGTGGGGGACATTGTAACGACTGTGGCCTGGCGGGCACGATCGACTTCGCCCGCTTCTACCTCAGGGACCTCTCAGGAGAGAGCCTGGCCCTAGTCGGGTGCAGCACGCCGGTGCAACACTCCCTCCGGGCGCTGGGAGCGCCATGGATAATGCTTAGCTGAAATCGTCGGGAGTATGCGCAGAAGAGCGGCCTTGCTAAGCGTTGATGCAGGAGTAGGTGGTAGTAGGTGGCACCCTACTCCTCCTCGCAATTCTTCCTAATAGTAATGTCATCGGTAATGTTTTTGAGGAAACAAATGAATTTTTCTCTAAAATGTATTTTTTCGAAAAATACTTACCGATGACATTACTCGAACGTCCCTCCCGCCTAACCCGCTTGCCACCAGTATGCTAAGATAAGACTGGCATGAGTAGACAGCTCATGTGAGGAGGAAGGGAGGCTACCCAGGGTACTTGGTAACTGCTTGCCAAAATTAACGTCCCTGGTTGTGTAGCAACACAACGGTTGGAGGCTGAAATTGGTAAGCTAAGTGTACCTTCCTAATAGTAATGTCATCGGTAAGTTGTTTTTTAAATACATTTTAGAGAAAAATTCATTTTCATTGGATACATGCATTTACTTGTAAATTAATTGCCTTTTAAATGTCAAATTTTCAAAGACAAAAAGCCTTACTTTGCACTACTATTTTTGTATAAATTTTTGCAACTGTGAAAGTATGTTTTTTGGTTGTTGATATTTTATCATGGGTGACATCTTTTGCCATTTGCATCTCATTTGAATAGAGGTGTATTTGTGATATGCAAAAAGTTGTCTTTGGTGAGAATGGCTTTGTGCAACGCAATACATGTGTGTGAGAGAAAGAGAGGGGACTAATACTTTCAAACGCAGACATGCATGTAGTAGCCTAACAAAAGAAGCTGTTGGTGATGATAACGTCTCAGCCACTGGTCTGGCATTATCTTGCAAGATTAATCAATACATGTGATTATATTAGTGCGGCTAAATCATACATAAATTTTTGGCAGCAATGCATTTGGCATACGCAGTTATAGAAAAAGTGAGTGCAAATAATTCCTAAAGCTGAATTAGTGAGTTGTCTTTTAAAGTGTACAAATTATTAGCAATAATCCCTAAAGCTGAATTAGTGAATTGTCATTTGAAGTCGGCATAGAGTTCAGGAGGCAGATTGAGTACCCGGTATGATAGTTCAAGGGTAGTGCCAAAATAGCTTGGCACTTAAAGGCACAAATGACAACCCTTTGACTGTATTGGTCTGTCCTTAACTTGTGGTAGTGATTAAGGGTTTAATGGTTTAAAGTGCAGCATTTATTAGACAGTTATCAACCTCAGAATTAAAGGCTCCTGTACACTGCAGTATTTGATTTAAGGTACACAGGCATCTGGCTCCCAGTGTTGATGCCTGTTGAGCAAAAGGTGCTCATGTTGACGTCAGCATTTGCTGGCCCATGCACAACTATGCATGGGCCAGCTGAGGCTGACATCAGCCCGTGGACCTTCTGCCTACCAAGTGATTCTTCTTCACAAGCCTGTGTAACTTTAGGACTGCAATAATGTGATTAACTCATTCGAGACGTGCCGCCTCCAGATATGCGGCTTAAGCTGCATATCCGGAGGCGGCACGTCTCAAATGAGTTAAGGTGACTAACACAGTCTGACTTTATGATTCCCAGGTATTGCGATACACCGCAGCTCACCCTTATCTATAAGATGTGATCACGCACAGTCACTTATGTTACATCTTATTTCAGGTGTGGGACTCTTGTTCAGACTCCATGATTGCGTTCAGTCAAGAAGACATGACTGATCCCCTTGCCCACATTGTTGAAAATGATGTCATTCTTGGTGCAATCATGCAGCAGTTACGGAAGGCTCCAAACAAGGTGGAAATAAAGTTCCAGTCATCAGCAAAATTGTACAACATTCCCGGTGTGACAGAGACACGTGAGAGCACGAAACGTCCCTTTGTCAGAGTGGAACTGAAGGACGGATCGTTCCTGAATGCACAGCTTCTGGTGCGTAACGCTTATTCTTTCTCTGTTGTTTCTTTAAGTTCAGCATTAAATGCAAGAGATCCCATACCATTTTAGAGAGTACGCTACAGATAGATCTAATACACCACAAGTACACTTCGCATCTCATTTGAATAAAAGTGTACTTGTGGTGTACTTCCTGAATGGACTATCCAGAGAGTACTCCTGTAAATGGTACAGGCTGGATCCACCGTGATGATATGTTGACCATAAGTAGTTCATAGGTGGTACCAGAGAATCACGACACTTGGGGAAAAAATGCTGTGCGCTGCATATACAGTACTGACCTCGATAGTACAGGATAGTGTCTGATAAGCTGGCAGCAACACACTATTTTTATTTATAAACGTTTGGCTGTTTGTAGGGCTTAAAATGGACATCATTGATTGAACAGATTTACTGTTTCTTGTCATGCCAGGTTGGAGCAGACGGGGCCATGTCAGCAGTGCGATCTGCAGCGGAGCTTCACACATTGCAGTGGTCGTATGGACAGTCCGCAGTAGTGGCCACGCTCAAGCTTGCTGAGGTAAGTGTTCATTTACCATAAAGTTAACCCATTTAGCCCTGGGACCCTGCAGCTGGAGATGGATTGATCATGATAATTCAAGGGTAGTGCAAGATGAGCTTGGTGCCTTCAGGCGCCAAGCTCATCTGGCACTACCCTTGAATTATCATGATCAATCCATCTCTTACAACTGGTGCATAGTTGTTAGACAATGCCTCCAAAAGTTCAGAAATGCGACCATGGGGTTAAGAGGGTTAAACCCCCAGCAACCACCTGCGCTGTACTCAGTACCATTGGCACAAGGGGGTTAATGTTCTTCTTTTTTTTGCTCATGTTAAAATTGCAGACTTAACCCTTTGGCTGTCAGTAGTGGTTTTTGTCATAATGATTCTGGCTGGAATCCCCGCTACGAAAACCGCTGCTGACAGCCAAAGGGTAACATTGGCACAAAGATAGTTTGTGACGAGATTTTACCATATGTGCAATATGCACAGTTTAGGGACCATGCAAAAAGCGAAATTTGCTAATGTCATGACATTCGTAAGCACTCCCAGTTTCATGGCCACAGGTTGGCTCATCCACACCTAATAATTACTTTTGTAACCAAAGGTTGTGTGTTTCAATAAATGAAAAGAAAAGGGGAGACTGCCAGTGCTAATATTTTAGGAAGATTACAAAGTAAGGTATGTAAGAGCACTGTCAGGGGAGAGAATTGTGCAGTATTGACCAATGATCATAGATCAAGTTTGGTCGAAGCACACAGAAAAAAAAGGGATATGAAAGAACGGTGCGTTAAGTAAGTGACTGGAAGCAATGAATACGTTGTTTCAGTTTTGATGCCTGGAGAGGCATAGCTTGCAAAATTGGCTTTTCTGCAATGCCAAGCAGACAATTTGAAGTGGGAGCAGTTTGCCTTAGAGATCATACAGAGAAATGTTTTATTTTATTTTGCTTACATTGTAAAAAGTTAACCCATTTTACAGCAGGTGATGCATGATAATTCAAGGGTAGTGCCGGATAATCTGGCACTACCCTTGAATTATCACTGTCTATTCATCTCCTGCAACTGCTAAATAGTCATTAGGTTATACATCCAAATCTGGGAAATGCACCCATGGGGTTAAATGGGTTAGCACAGGTACTTTTACTCACAGTAGACCAGTCTTTTTATTTACTTCTGTTTTCCCTTTCAGGCAACTGACAACACAGTAGCATGGCAGAGGTTTCTGCCGACAGGGCCGATAGCATTATTGCCGGTAAGTAAGTACCTAGTGTCCTATACTGTTTGTTTTGTGGCTTAATGCATATTAGAATTGCAGTTGGTACTTACAGTGTGGAGATGTAGTCATCGTGGCTGTACAAGGATGGACCAAGGGTGGAAGTGGGGGGCTGGGTTGACTTCGGGGAAGGAGGGTGGGAAGCAGCGAATCGAATGCCCTGCTCACCTAACCCCATCATATGCCACTGTAAAATTAATTTTTCTCTAAAATATATTTTTTCGAAAAATACTTACTGATGACATGACTAATTGGAAGCGTCTACTACTTGCTCAATTTTAGCCTAAGAACCCGTTACGTTACCACACAACCCGGGAGGCACTCGGGGAACCCCCAGAGGGGCCTAGAGTTGTCTCCCGTCCCTGCCCTACCGGTTCCGGGTCACGTGGTAGACCAACCAGTCGGAATACTTAGCTCACCAGCGGCAAGCGGGGCAGGTGGGAGGGTCCTCCGAGTCATGTCATCAGTAAGTATTTTTCGAAAAAATATATTTTAGAGAAAAATTAATTTGTTTTCTCAAAAACATTACCAATGACATGACTAATTGGAAGAATTGCGAGAAGGAGGAGGGTGCTGCGCCCAAAACACCCCCGCATAAGGGCTATAATCAGAGCCATCCTCCGTGCCGCAAACTCTCGACAATTTTAGCTAAGTGCGTACCTATGGCGTCAGGGGCGCCGGGAGGGAGTGTTGCGCTGCGGTGATGTCCCCCACCAGTGCGAAGTTGTCTCGCTGGCCTGCCAGATTCCTGAGGTAGAAGCGGGCAAGGTCGATTCTGCCCTCCAGCCCACGGCCGCCATGATGTCTTTGACAGCACAGTTCCGGTCGAACACGACGCTCGTGGCCATGGCTCGTACCTTGTGTGCGCGTATCTTAAGCCTCTTTGCTCCCTGCGGGGAGAGGTCCTGGTAGGCGGACCGTATGACCCAGCGTAGCCAGGAAGATATCGTCTGGGCTGATATGTCATTTCTGCCTGGGTTCAATGGTAGAAAGAGGCGTGAGCGTCCTCTCCGGACGGCTTTGGATCGGCGTAAGTAAACACGCAGAGCGTGCACAGGATCTTGTTGCCGGGTCTCCTGGGGAAAGTTCACATTTCTCAGCGGCCGTAAGGCGCGGTCAGGTGACACCTGGTCTTGGCAAGGGAGGCAGGGTCCGTGAGGAGCTGCACGGAACCATCCGTTTTGAACTGTAGGCAGGCAGGACACGCTGACAGCGCGTGTAGCTCGCTAACTCGGGCCACCGTGGCAAGAGCCAACGGGAAGCATGTCTTCCCAGTCACATCCGCGAAGTGGGCCAAGGGCAGCGGTTCGAACCTGGCAGAATTAAGTCACGTCAGTACCCAGGGTAGGTCCCAGCAAGGAATTAGCGAGCGGGGGAAACTGGCCACTGCAGGCTGAAGTGAGTCATGAGGTCGGCGAGGTCTTTGCAGTTGCTGGGATCCGGGCAGCCGAGGTGCCGGTATGTGTCGGCAATCATGGACAGGTACCCCCTGATGGTGATAGGGGCCAAACCTTGGTCTACGAAGAGCCAGAGGAAGAAGTCCGTGAGCTGGGGATTCGTCAGTTCGGTGGGGGAGAGGCGCTGGTCGTCGCACCAGGAGCACAGTACTCGTCACTTTCCCTCGTTGACGTGCCTGGTCGAGGGTATGCAGGCAGTAGCAATCGCTTCCACTGCTGCACTTGAGAAGCCTCTAGAGGTGAGGGCTTGCCACACAATCTCGAGGCGTGAAGGAGGAGCCGCTCTGGGCACGGTGGAACAGCGGCTGGCGGGGTTGCTTGAGTATGGTGCTCGGCGTAGGCAGCAGCAGGGGGGGGGCCAGTTGCGAGACTGAGGAGGTCGGTGGTCCAAGACCGGTTCCAGGAGAATGGGGCGACCAACAAGACAACCACATTGCATCCTCGAAGCTTGAGGAGGACTTTGGGCACGAGAACCATCGAGGGGTAAGCGTACGCGATGAGACCGTCCCAGGGAATGGAGAGCGCCTCAACTTCCCAGGCAAGGGGGTCTGGGATCGGGGAGACAAAGAGGGGAAGCTGGTGATTCCACCTCGTGGCAAATAGGTCGATCATAGGCGTCTCCCAATGATCACAGATCATCCGAAAGATGTCCCTGCGGAGCGTCCATTCCGTATGTAGTAACTGGCCGTGCCAGGAGAGAGAGTCGGCAAAAGCGTTCAGGTGTCCTGGAATGTGTCGGGCACCAGCGCATCAGACGGTAGAGGAGCATGCACAGGTCGGGGGAGCGCGTTCCGCCCTGCTTCTGAATGTAGGACACCACCGTCGTGTTGTCCGAGAGGACGAGTAGCTCCTGGTGACAGAGATGAGCTTCCCATGCCATGAGGGCTTGCCAGACTGCTTGCAGCTCCAACCAGTTGATGTGTTTGTCCGCCAAGTCCAGAGGCCAGGGGCCGGACACCGTGAGGAACCGCGGTAGTAGTGGGCATCCCACCCGGAGAGACTCGCATCGACACAGAGGGAGAGCTGCGGGGGCAGAGAGGCCAGGGGGACTCCCGAAGCGAGCCAGGAAGTGTCCGTCCAACGCCAAAGATGGGGACGCAGCATCTGAGTCACTGGCACCAGGGCAGCTATGTCGCTGGAGGACGGACGCCAATGGAGCAGGAGGTGCTTCTGCAGCGGTCGGGAGTAAAGACGACCGCGGGGGAAGAGATCCGCCGCAGCATTCATTAAGCCGAGAAGCTGAAGCCACACTCTGGTGGGGGCCGCATCCTCCTGGGCTAACTGGCCGGCTAGGGCGGCAATCTTCTGGATCCGCGACTCTGGTAAACATACTCGGTTGAGGTCAGTTGCAAATTCCATGCCAAGATGGACAAAGCGGCGTGAGGGAATGAGGTCCGACTTGCCCGCGTTGACCAGCAGCGATAACAGCCGAAGCAATGCATCCCTGTCCGTCGCCAGGACGACCTCCGACTGGTTGCGTAGGAGGAGGTCATCTAAGTAGTTCGAAGTCGGACTGGAAGACAACTGTCGGGCCTTGGCAACTAAGGTGTCCACGATGCGGGTGAACACCCAAGGACTGAGGTTGAGACCAAACGGGAGGGCCCGAAACTGGTAGACCACACTGTCCACTGCGAAACAGAGGCCAGGTGCATCGGGACGTAGAGATACACGTCAGACATGTCCAGGCTGACTGTAAAGTATCCGGGCTGCACGGCGGCCCTCAGGGCCCTGGCAGTCTCCATACGAAAGGTCGGAGCCGTGATATACTTGTTCAGAGCCGAGAGGTCGATGACGGGTCGCCACTTTCGGCCGGCTTTGGCACGGCGAAGAGGCGGCTGTAGAAGGCTGGGGAGTCGGGGCGACGCACTACGTCCGTGGCGGCCTTCTGCAGAAGGGAGGCGACCTCTCCGTGCAGGGCGGGGGCCTTGAGCTGGTCACTCGGAATCTCGGTCCAGAGAGGGGAGCGTCGTAGCGGCGGAGGCGAGCAAAAGGAAATCCTGAGGCCGTCGGCGATAGTGGAGTGAATCCAGGGGTCGCTGGGAAACAGTGAGTGCCACCTCTCGCTGTAGAGGGCTAGCCTCCCGCCGACAGGAGACCCCAGAGCGGTCTGTGGGGGCTGAGGAGGGGAGAAGTCAGGGGGCCCGCCCGCGCCCAGGGCGGCAGGCAGGGTGGGGCCAGGCGGGGGCAAGGGACCGAACAGGTCTGGACCGGCCGAAGGCGGGGGCCCGCTGGGGGGCCCGAGAGTGAGCGGGAGCCGAGGAGGGTCTTGACACGTTTGTCACACACAAAGGTACAAAAAAAGTACAAGCGAAACGAAGCGCCTCTGAACAAAGCTGGCGCTAACCACCCTCTAACGACGCTGGCACGAGGGGCCCCGCCAAGCAAAGACGAGCATCGGGCGCAAAGGTACACAAAGTACAAGTGAAAAACGAAACGCCCCAGACGCAGCTCGGGTCGGGGGCCACCCGAGGGCTGTTACCGCTACCTTACCTCTCAGACGAAACGGAGAGGGGGGGGGGGGGGGGGGGGGGCAAGAACCTCCATCACATCCTCACAGCGCGACGGTGGGGAGGGGAGGTCCCAACCTAGACAGAGCCGCGAAGACCGGGCCACACCAGGCAGGCGCAGAAGAGGCAAAACGGTAGCACAAGCAATGAAGTCCAACCAGCAGAAAGAAGCGGCAGTGGAGAAGCTCCCAAGTCCGAAATGAGCGCAAGCAGGAAGACTCGGCGAACCGGTCGCAGCAAACACAGAGTCCAAGGCTAACGCTGAACACGTCTTCACAGCGCGAGCTAAGTATTCCGACTGGTTGGTCTACCATGTGACCCGGAACCGGTAGGGCAGGAACGGGAGACAACTCTCAGCCCCTCTGAGGGTTCCCTGAGTGCCTCCTGGGTTGTGTGGTAACACAACGGGTTCTTAGGCTAAAATTGAGCAAGTAGTAGACACTTCCAATTAGTCATGTCATCGGTAATGTTTTTGAGGAAACAAATTTACCAGTCTGAAGTGAGAGCTCTATTGCGCATGTGAATGTTTTTATAAAATGGGCAATAAGTGTTAATGACCACTGTCACAGTTTAACTCCTTCACTGCCAGTGGACGCAGACTTTCTTCACAGTGAATGAGATGAAACTTTATCTGCCTCTGGACGCATTTCTTTTTTCTGAAGTCTTTGTTAATTCAACAACCAAAATTCACCCGTCCAAGGAATATGGATACAAACTGGTCTCAGCAAGAGGCATAGATTCTCATGAGCCCCCACAGCAGCAGGGGCTTATGAGGATCTATGTCTCTTGCAGTTGGATTGGTTCACTTTCTTTCGGTGGTGAAGATGTTAAATGACTTTATTACTGTTCGTGTTCAAAATTACTCTACTCTTTACCCTTTGCTGTGTTTTTGCTGTTCAGTTGTTTTGTTCTCCTCAGATTTTAATGTTACTCTTTATGTCTTGCCTGTTTACAAATAATTGTTACTCTTTATGTCTTGCCTGTTTACAAATAATTGTTACTCTTTATGTCTTGCCTGTTTACAAATAATTGTTACTCTTTATGTCTTGCCTGTTTACAAATAATTGTTACTCTTTATGTCTTGCCTGCACCTGAAACATTAAAGACCAGCAGGCAAAGGTCCTCGGGCCTACAATGGCCGCAGTGGGCCCACACACAGCTGTGCGCAGGCCCACTGCAGCCATCATAGGCCCAAATATGTTTTACTGATGGGAAATTTGTTTTACTTGCTTAATAATGGGCTTTGCTCTGTGTTTACTGCCAGCTGTCTGACGAGTTCAGTTCTCTTGTGTGGACCACCACATCGGATCAAGCCAAACATTTCCTGCAGATATCTGAAGAGAGTTTTGTGGATGCTGTCAATGATGCCTTTGTAAGCTACAGTCACAGTTTATTCATTTCAGTCCACTTGTTTCAGATGAAGTAAATAGGAGCTCAAGGGTATTGTGCATGATCAGCTTGGATAAGTAGTAGCTCAAGGGTAGTGTGCATGATCAGCTTGGATACGTAGTAGCTCAAGGGTAGTGTTCATAATCAGCTTGGCATTTAAAATCTTTACAGTCACATATCATTTACTCTAGAGCAGCTTTGGACATTTACTTTACTGTCTGCTGTCGATGATCTCACATTGCTGTCGATGATCTCATAGGACAGTGACCTCAAAGTGCCGTGTGTCCAGTAAAGTCATAGGACAGTGACCTCACAGTGCCGTGTGTCCAGTAAAGTCATAGGACAGTGACCTCACAGTGCCGTGTGTCCAGTAAAGTCATAGGACAGTGACCTCACAGTGCCGTGTGTCCAGTAAAGTCATAGGACAGTGACCTCACAGTGCCGTGTGTCCAGTAAAGTCATAAGACAGTGACCTCACAGTGCCGTGTGTACAGTAAAGTCATAGGACAGTGACCTCACAGTGCCGTGTGTCCAGTAAAGTCATTTTCTTTACCCCTTCACTGCTAGTGGATGCAGATTGTGTTTGTTGAAACCATTGTACATTCAGCGCCAAAAGATCCCCAGCTGTCAAAGGAACATAGATGCAAAGTGGCCTCAGCAAGAGGCAAAGATCCTCATGGGGCCCTGCAACTGCAGGGCCACATGAGGATCTGTGCCTCTTGCAGTAGGGGGGTGGGGCTTGGCCGTGAAGGGGGTTAACCTCCTTGTTCATGCATTACCAGAGAGTTGGAAGCATGGAAGCATGCTCTTGTTGCTCAAGGGTAGTGCTTGATCAGCTTGGCACCGTGGTGCCATTGTCCGTTTGTCTCCTGCTGCTCACGTAACTTGGTGAGTCGGTGGAGACGTTTTCCCAACTTGTGTAACGTCTGCAGTCATAAGGCAAAAATTGTAATGACAAGATATTATACAGCAGAACCCGTTTTGAGCAGCCATCTTAGAAAGACAGGTGCTCTCTTAACCCTTTTCATCCTGACACCCTATTGCTTAGAATAAATTTGACTATGATGATTCAAGGGTGGTGCCAGAATAGCTTGGCGCCTCAGGCGCCAAGCTATTCTGGCACCACCCTTGAACTAAAACGATTGATCTCCTAATCTGTAATGTAGCCTTCATAGGACAGTAAGCAAATTTTAAAATATTCAGCCTCAGGATGTAATGGGTTAAGAGAAGTCTTGAAGAGCAATAGTGTAACCTGTCAGTACAGACCACAGCTAATTGATGGTCTCTTAAGACAGGTGATCCCTCATATGGGTGTTTGCTCAAAACAGGTTCTGTTGCATGTTTTTTTTCCTTTCAGTGGCACGATCGAGACAAAAATCTGCTTGCAGACAAGGCCCTTGATGCTTTGTCAACAGTTCTTCAGAATGTGGTGCCAGGTAAGGACATTTTGCACAGCTCAGCTG
This sequence comes from Semisulcospira habei, assembly GCA_036245525.1. Lineage (NCBI taxonomy): Eukaryota > Metazoa > Mollusca > Gastropoda > Semisulcospiridae > Semisulcospira > Semisulcospira habei. The sequence goes on along the minus strand of BTPG01000004.1, from coordinate 50,593,624 downwards.
TTACTGACGCTATGTTGAAAACAAAGAGAAAATCTATGTTTGCATTGTAAATGTCTCGTAATGTTAGTATCACTGGAAAAAAAAAATGTGAAGACACAGTTTACAATGAGAAAGAGGTGGCATAGAAGAAAGGTAAAGCCTGAAGCACACACATGCACAGCAAGTTCCACGTTGAAGTATTTAAGGGATCAAGCTGATCTAACTGTTGAACATGTTGGATATGTTTGATTTGCCTATTGCAGCAGGTGCACGATGTTTGGAGGCTGTGTCAGATTTAGAAAAGACAAATGATGCACTTTCCAAATTGTTGCACTGGTCTGTGATTTTGGCCCTTATGACTGCAGCTGTAAGGTCCAAAATCACAAACAAGCATATACATTGATCGGGGGGGGGGGGGGGGGGGGAGGGGGGTGTGATAACTGCATTTTCTTTGCATAAATCATGCACTTTTGGGGAGGCCTTATGTATTTGTGTTGGGTGTTTGCATACACACACGCATCTTAAAGATGATCCCCTAGTTGTGTTTAGGTCCAGTGATAGGTCCGCTATACACCGCCGCTCAGTCAATATGGTGACTTGGCCTGTGCTTGTTCTAGAAATAAGTGGTAGAACTGGATGTGAATCAAAACCTGTACTGTCAGTGAAACGACAGGCAAGCTTTTCTTCAACGGGGGGAAGAACAGAGTCTCAGAAGAGAAATAGACATGAAAGTGTCTCGCATTTTTGTTCATGTCATGACACTTTTTTTTTCCGAGCCCGTGCTTACATGCAAGCAAAACGCCAGTGCGACCTCTGCCATGAGTGTCAAAAAGATGGAAATCAGCCAATTCCCTAATAGCAAAACGTCTTCAAGCCCACGACTGCTGCAGTGGGCCCGCGCACAGCCATGTTACTATTCAGCCCTGTCTTGCACTAATATCACCCAAAAAAAATAAAGTCAAAATTGCAGGAGACACTATAAAAATTGCTTGGAAAATGCAAAACCTTGGTCTGCCTAGTTGTATTTTCAGAATTGCCAATATTCGTCCATTCATATAAAATCCATTTATAGGTGGGACTGCCATGCGACAGTTGCCACCAACAGTGATAGGGGTGGAGAACGCATCCAGAGCATCTTTTCCCCTTCAGCTGGTTCATGCCTCACACTACGTGCGACCAAGAGTGGCTCTCATTGGGTACGTTTTAACTTCTGTTTATACCAAGTTTGTGTACTCAGAATGTGTAATGGTCTGAGATTTTGGAGATTGCGTCCTAGAACCATAAGTTCCAAAATCACAGACCAGCACACAGGTGAGAGTAATGCACATGGTGCAGCCTCACCTAGATGTACATCATTGGTATGCAATAAGAAACAAATTAACAACTTTATGTTGTGAGCAGGCGGTGACTACCTTTTGCATGTCGGTAGACGTTTTTGTCACGATGATTCCTATAGGAATCATCGTGACAAAAACTGCTGTGAACATGCAGAAGTTAAGCAATGTAGCTGTTGGTAGCAGTTTTTGTGTCCATGATTCCTGCAAGAATCATCACGACAAGAACCATTACCAACAGCCAAAGGGTTAAATTGTTTTGTCGTTGTTTTTGTTTCTTTGATAAAAATAACTTGGAAATTTGCAAATGTAGACCTTGCAAATCAATGTTGTGGTGCTGTGTGCTTTTGGACTATTGGCTGTATGGTTCCAGGTCACAGACCATCACGCACTAAAGAATGCATGCTACAGTAGAAACTGTTTCTAGCAACCATTTTTTTGGGGGGGACAAGAAAAAGGTGGTCGTAAAAGACAAAAAAAAGTCTCGAAGGGCAATATCCAAAAGCTGTCACGTGTCTAACTCTTTATGAACTAAGTAACTTTTCTATATTATGTACTGGGCCACTGAGTAATTTCTGTAACTCATTCAACCCGACGGCCATATTTGTACAATTTTGGAGGCGTCATCTGATGACTATGCACCAGTTGCAGGAGATGGATCGACCATGATAATTCAAGGGCAGTGCCAGATTAGCTTGGTGCCGACAGGCGCCAAGCTAATCTGGCACTACCCTTGAATTATCATGGTCGACCCATCTCCTGCAACAGGTGCATAGTATTTGATGACGCCTCCAAAATTTGGGTCGGGCTGAATGAGTTAATGACAGGTGATCTCCCAAGGGTAGTCACTCAAAACAGGTCCTGCTGTGTGTAACTGATGCTTTCATTGCAGTCGACTTCTCTTGTAAGAAAGTCTGACATAGCCGAAGTCATGTTGACAGGGGTCTGAGAGATACGTCTTCTGAATCTGTGATAATTACATCGCTTGTAACAATCTTCAAACACAACAGCAAGACAAAATGTTCGATTCCCTGGCAGTTTGTTATATGCAAAGTTCACTGTATTCTCATTGTTTTAGTGTCTGACTTTGTGCAGTGATGCAGCCCATCGCCTGCACCCATTGGCAGGTCAAGGGGTCAACCTGGGGTTTGGAGATGTGGAGTGTTTAACGCGTGTTTTGGAGCAAGCTGTGAACAGCGGCAGCGATCTTGGTATGTATGCAAAATGGCGTTTAGACAGTAGGGACCAGCCAAGTGGGTTATGGAGGGTTTCTCACTTAATGGAAACTCTTTTTTAGAGAGACCTTTTATGAACATTTATTAACAAAATAATAATACCAGAGGGTGAAAAAAATCAGCTAGTAACAGAAAATCGTTGCTAGGTAAATCACACATTGTTTCTCAACTCCTGAAAATGCCCAACTAGTGGTATGAGCTGTTTTTCACCACACATGCCCTGACACCACACAGCAGGACACAGAACGACCCATACTCCACACAGTAATTTTCACCACCCTGCCTTCAATCCCCATGGGTGAAATCGAAAAGACTGAAAAGGGTCCACAGACTAACAGGGTCATTCTCTGGAAAGGTGGTCAGATTTGTTACATGGGGAGCGAAAAATGAACTTTAATAAATTGGAATAAAATGTATATATTCTGATGAAAAAATGATGCTTTTGTCCATGTGCAGTGAAATCAGAGCAAGAGGACTGTCTTTTTTGTGTGTAATTGGTGTGTGAACAGGTGGCTCGACAAGTGTCTCGGTTGTAACACTGGACACAAAAATGAAGTTTGATTCAACCAATATTCAGTGCAATTCTTTCCATAAGTATTCTAAAACTATTAACTCAGCCAAACTACACACTTTGAAGAGCTTCCAATGGTTTTTTATGCGATTTCTGATATTTGGCACTTGCAAATGAAATCTCTCCTTAGCACGCGTAAATTTGGGAATTTTTCACTTTTAGCTCACAATATAGGGAGCAGAGGCAAAAGTCAAATAACACTATTGTGTATAGCACTGACACCTAACCTTTGCTATGACAAAATATGAAATAAGTTGTCACCATACTGTGGCGGAAAGAAGTGCATAACTGAATCATGACTTGGTTGTAACGCAGACACCGTCTATGTTGTAACGTTGACACCACATAAATAAAAGGGAGCAAAAAACCAAAAGTAATGTGGAAAAATCACTCTTCCCATCCAAAGCAACCAAAAGTAATGGAAAGCAAATATACCACAAAAAAGAAACATGTATTCAATAAACAGGCACTTCTGGGACTCTAGGTTCTGCAGTTGGTCTTGGCTGACTTTTCCCAGCTGCTCGTGGTCTGCCCCTTGCTGCTGATCTTCCCCTTAGTGCAGATCCACCTGGACTTCGGCTTCTGCCACCACCAGGTTGTTCAGGTGCCGCACGGGCCATGGAGTGTTCCTTCCACTCTCCCACGACGGCAGTGTTGGGGCAGGCTCCTTCTCCATACAAGCAAAACTCACACATGCAAGACAGGTGCCTGCTGATCAGCCGACCCATACCACCTGACTTGATATTGTGGAACTCACGTGACCCAGGGACCGTCTTCATCACCCTTTCTGGGCGGTCCCTGTTCACCATGCCTTCTGGCACCCAGAAGAATGTTCTTCGGAAATGCTGGCAATGGTTGGTGGGCTGCTTGTTTAGGGTGCTTGCTTGGGCATAAGCAAAAAATTCCTCAGCGGTCGTGACAACAGCACGCTTTCCTTTCATAGCTGTCGCGACATGGTGCTTGATAACTGCTGCCTCACCATCACATGGCCCCTTGCCATGCCTGCTGCCAAAATAGCTCCTCTCCACCCTTGTGCCGAAGTCGTCCACACATGCAGTGATATCTGCAAAAGGTCCCTTAGATTTGTATTGGCTGGAGCACTGCAGCACAGATTCCTCTCCACACGCAGGTGCTTCAGCGCAAGGGTGAAAAATGTGTGGACGGCGTGGTGGTCATGCCGAAGGTCAGGACTGATAAAGATGCGAGATTCATACACGCCGCCATCGCAGCTGTTACACTTGTAGTAAGTGGAAATTGGGTGAAGCGTCACTTGTTCCTTGTTCCAGTGAGCTGATTGGACTTCGTCCTGCAGCAGACACGAGTAGTTCTCCGCAAAATCCATGACAGCGGTGATAAGGTTTGATGGGAATGGCTTTGGCGTCCGTAGTTTTTCAAACTGAGAGTGTTGCCACGCAGCTCGGAACAGATGCCCTGATAAGAAAGCTACTTCCTTTTTCAATTCTGTCACCATTTCCGTTACGGTGCCCACACACTTCAAAAGTACTTTTTTGCTAATCTCCTTCCCCTTTCGTTCTACTTTTTTGTGGTCCAGAAATACCAGGTGATCTCCCTGCGATTCATCAATGGAGCCAGATAGTCATCAAGTTTATCCAAGCCACAGTCTCCACATTGGTGGGATTGGGACAGGTTGTGATTTCTACAGCATGGTACACATGCCGAATCTTGCATGCAGGGGTGGTGTTGATACTGTTGATAGAGAACAGCTTGTTTTCGACATTTGCACAATACTCGCATAAACACTGCCTCAGCTGGTTTGCCATCATTGTACGCACATGTGCAGGCATCCTCCTTGCAAAAGTGCTAAAAGCAGCCTTCCCTCCCTGCTTAACATAGTCGTTGTGCAGATCTTTGAGCGGCCTGTGCAGCTCCTGCCGGGCCTTTCCTTTCCTTACCAGCTTTTTGTCTTGGGACTTTTCTTCTGCCTCTGTTTTTTCTTGTCTTTTATTCTTTTCATGACTGTCTTTCTGTTTACAGTCAGAAGTTTGCTTCTAGAACGGATGGATCCGTACTTCTCACATAACTTCATCACCACCGATCGGGTCGTTCGACTCTCCTGATCGCATTTGTTCTTCAGGTGTAGCATAGCTTGCTGTAGCGTTTCTGTGACCAAGCATTGTTGGGTTTGTATTACCTCGCAGCTCCTGTATGGCCTTTTTTTCCTGGGAGTCGCTTTATCAGCCAGTTGGTTCCAGGTCTCTGCATACTGGTATGGGTCAGAAGGTATTGCTTGTTTAGCACGAAACAATGCAACGCACTGTGCTCGAGGGGTACGTGTATACTGTGGACTTTCGCTAGTGGTCTGGGGACTATCACTGGTAGTCTGTGTGCTTTCAGATCTTTGACATGCAGAAAATTGTCTTCTCTTTTCCTCCTGATAAGCTTGTCTTCTATTCCGATTTATTGCAGCTTTCTTTTGGTGAGAGTAGTTCTCCCGCTGCTTCTGTTTCTGCAGTCTCCACACCTCCCTCTGTTTTTCCTGCTGCTCTTTCTCACTTCTCCCACGCCTTCAATTCTTTGTGACAACTGTGACAAAATGCACTTTACATCAAAAGAACATTTATATATCAAAATAAATAAACACAAAACATGCATGTAAATTTTGAAACACTCTAAGGAACTATTCTGCAAAATATGAAATTTGTAATCTCTCTGCTTTAGTTAAAATTCGTTTGCAATTACGAATGTTCAAAGTGGGGGGCTGAAATTGGCTTGGTCACGGCACACCAGTCAATCGATTCTTTTTTGCTACAAAACTTTGCAAACAATAGCTGTGAACACATAAAAACAGTAAAATAAGCATTCAGGTTTTGTATTCAATAATTCAAAACATAACTTACCGGCGCAACTCTTCATTTTAAACGCTTTTCAGCGTGCCGACCGAAGGAAATGGCGCCTATATCTTAGTCGTAAACATGGACGGAAAACGCGGACACTACCGTTAAAAGTCCCCAGTTCTGCCTCCCAGCACACACAGTGTATCGTTTTCACACAGCGATCACTCACTGTGTCATTCCGCATCAGGTCGGCACTATCCATTCAAGCGTCCGTAAACTCGGTCGTGAAAAATATAGTCCATTAGACATCACATTTGTAACGCGAATTCCGGACGCGAAGATACAAGTGACGCAATTTTGTTTTATTTCTACCATCATTTCTTCCATTACAATTGCTTTGTTTCATATATCAGTTAGCTAAATATTTTGTTTGGCGAAGAACACTAAATTAGGTCCGTTCATTTCCGTATTAATTTTTCATTGATTTATTTTTATCTTTACGTCAGTGGACACGATTTGTTACAAATCAGACGTGAAATAAAAATTACTTTTTATCTCACAGAAATGCGTAGTATTAGAAAAGTGATGATGGCGAGTAAAGTTTTGGATAAATACATCCTAATTCAACCGTTTTTCCCCAAAACTGTGAGGTATTTATGCTTTATTTTTTAACTCAAATGTAGCCACTTGTCTATGTAACAAAATGGCGATCTGAATTGTGTGATTTTCGTCAATAAAACCACAGCTGTAAACCAAACTTTTACAAACAAGCACAATTCACTGTATCATGGTGTTCATTTAACATATCTGTTGCTTAAAAATATAAACATGAGATATCCTTACACTCTTAATATTCTGGTATATGCAATTTTACGGTGCACCCCCCATCGGTCCACCTTTCCAGAGAATGACCCAACAATGAGTATGCGCCATAATCCATGGCCAGCAAGAGACATAAATTCTCATGAGCCCCTGCATCCGCAGGGGCTCATGTGAATTTATGCCTCTTGCAGAGGGTACAGGCTAGCTGAAGGGGTGTTGATTCTGAAACAAAAAGCTGAAACTCAGCTTTTTGGGATTTTGGAAAAGCTGAATCGGTCTCCAAGACTGAAGACTGTCACCCATGAATCTGCTGCAGTTAGTTGTGCGTTCCTGTGCAAAAGTTGTCCATCTCTTTTCCTTCTCCTTAAATAAATGGCTGAAACAATGAATGCAGTTGCAGTTTGCAGACATGTTAGCTGAAAAAATGGTCACCATCTACTCAGAACGTTGTTGAAGGGATGATCCTAATTTATGCTCAATGTCCTGTCAACAAGAAGTTTCCAGTGTTTGCTATTGACTAAAAACGACTCCAGTCAGTTTGTTCCCTAGCTACAGTATAAAATAGGGGTGTAGGGGGGCTCTGGATAGAGGTAGCACCTTTGCTGTTCGGCAGCTGCGTCCTACATAGGACGGACGGGCATCACTGGTCCTCATCCATCTCCTTAATCTCTCTCGTGTTGGCTCCAAGTGCCACACCCTGGCAAACCACCTCAGCTGGTGGGCTAAACCACGTGAGGGGGCGGTGTTCACATTGCACCACTAGGCGGATGAGCTGTTTCTGACAGCCAACGGCTAGAGGACGGAGGAGATCAGGTTGGATCCAACGGCCAAATGTGGGGGAGTAAACCCTTCAAATCAGGAATGGAGCCCCGAAGGCAGACAGTTGCCTGTATTCACGCACTGTTCTGGCAGCTCCTGCAGCCAAACTGGTGCCAAACGTACTGCTTTGCATTCCTTTGGATACATCAGCGAGGCCGAGAGGGGGATCTTGACGACTGGGCACCCCATGATCTCCATACACTTTGCCCAGGCTTGCGCCCTGGAGAGGTCACTCCAGTGACTGACCCAGCAAGCGCATATACTCCATTGTCTTCCGAGACAGGATGCCAAACAGTATAAATGCAACAGCCAGGGTCGCCATTAAAAACTGAATTACTACCTTGAATGTGTACAATATCCGCAGTTGACAGGGGGATTTTTTTTTTTTCGAAACTACAATCATGTATATGAGGCTAGCGCTGGTAGAATTGTACAACAAACCAAGGGGAATCACTCAGCGCTGGACAGATGAACAGTTAGATCCCCTGCCCCCGCCTATCAGGCACCCATTCGCCAGCCCACAGAGAAATACGCAGGTATAGAACAAGACGATCATCTACATCCTTAAAAAGGATGCATCAGGTCTCTTATATAACCCATGTCTTTCTCCGGAACTTAGGAAGTAGGCAGGAGAAACATACATACACAAACACGAAGGTGCATTACTATATGTGGTCGGGTAAATACCCTGAATTCCCACAGTAGATGCACAGAACATTACACAACAATGTAACGATACAAATTTGCCTCGAGTTATACTGAGATACTCACAAACCAGATAGGTGAGGCTAGCGCTGGTAGAATTGTACAACAAACCAAGGGAAATCACTCAGCGCTGGACAGATGAACAGTTAGATCCCCTGCCCCCGCCTATCAGGCACCCATTCGCCAGCCCACAGAGAAATACGCAGGTATAGAACAAGACGATCATCTACATCCTTAAAAAGGATGCATCAGGTCTCTTATATAACCCATGTCTTTCTCCGGAACTTAGGAAGTAGGCAGGAGAAACATACATACACAAACACGAAGGTGCATTACTATATGTGGTCGGGTGCCTGATAGGCGGGGGCAGGGGATCTAACTGTTCATCTGTCCAGCGCTGAGTGATTCCCCTTGGTTTGTTGTACAATTCTACCAGCGCTAGCCTCACCTATCTGGTTTGTGAGTATCTCAGTATAACTCGAGGCAAATTTGTATCGTTACATTGTTGTGTAATGTTCTGTGCATCTACTGTGGGAATTCAGGGTATTTACCCGACCACATATAGTAATGCACCTTCGTGTTTGTGTATGTATGTTTCTCCTGCCTACTTCCTAAGTTCCGGAGAAAGACATGGGTTATATAAGAGACCTGATGCATCCTTTTTAAGGATGTAGATGATCATCTTGTTCTATACCTGCGTATTTCTCTGTGGGCTGGCGAATGGGTGCCTGATAGGCGGGGGCAGGGGATCTAACTGTTCATCTGTCCAGCGCTGAGTGATTCCCCTTGGTTTGTTGTACAATTCTACCAGCGCTAGCCTCACCTATCTGGTTTGTGAGTATCTCAGTATAACTCGAGGCAAATTTGTATCGTTACATTGTTGTGTAATGTTCTGTGCATCTACTGTGGGAATTCAGGGTATTTACCCGACCACATATAGTAATGCACCTTCGTGTTTGTGTATGTATGTTTCTCCTGCCTACTTCCTAAGTTCCGGAGAAAGACATGGGTTATATAAGAGACCTGATGCATCCTTTTTAAGGATGTAGATGATCGTCTTGTTCTATACCTGCGTATTTCTCTGTGGGCTGGTGAATGGGTGCCTGATAGGCGGGGGCAGGGGATCTAACTGTTCATCTGTCCAGCGCTGAGTGATTCCCCTTGGTTTGTTGTACAATCATGTATATGGACTCCTTTTATAATTATACTGACTTTTCATGTGAGTGCATCTAACAAATTTAAATTATGTATTGTTTGCTCATTTTTACACTTTCTTTCTGTTTGCCAATTACCTGCATGCAGGATCCTTAAACCACTTGCTGACTTATGAGACACAGCGACAGCGTCACAATCTGCCAGTCCTTGCCACCATCGATGGCCTGCAGCGTCTGTACAGCACAGATTTCACACCCCTAGTCATGGCCAGAGGCCTGGGTCTGTCTGCTGTCAATGCTCTCACAGGGCTGAAGGTACAGTGTCCTGTCAAGTCACTTGCACAGCTCCTTAACCCTTTGGGTGTCAGTAGCGGGTTTAGTTGCGACACCCAAAGGTTTTCTTGAAGTGCATTTAGATTGTATGGTGCCTGCAGGGGCTCACGAGAATGTATGTCTCTTGCAGGATGCATGGGCTTATGAGAATGTATGCCTCTTGCTGGTCATGGATTATGGGACATTATGGGATGTAGTCCATGGACCGTTTTCAGTTGTTTCAATTTTTGGCACTGGCACCCATGTGTTGGTCAGGACGGCTGATGTGTAATACCTCTGTGGTTTCTTAGTTTGATTTTATGACAGAGAGGAAGAAAAGAACATCCCAACGAAGCAAGAAACATGCTTAGAAAAAACAGTCTCATGTTTTATGCAGTTTCATCAGCCCGTACTGTTTGCAGGAGCACTCCCCGGGCAGACCTGCTTGGGGAGTATGCCACAAGTAGACTTCCATTCAGTTAAGATGCTTGGGCCTGAGGACCTTTGCTACTGGGGGTAGCATCTAATTTGGATAAAAGTGTACTTGTGACATACTCATCGAGCTGGTCTATCTGGGGAGTACCCCCACAAATGGTACGAGAGCTTTCTTGCAATCTATCTGGGGAGTGCCCCCACAAATGGTACGAGAGCTTTCTTGCAATCTATCTGGGGAGTGCCCCCGCAAATGGTACGAGAGCTTTCTTGCAATCTATCTCAGGAGAGCCCCCACAAATGGTACGAGAGCTTTCTTGCAATCTATCTGGGGAGTGCCCCCACAAATGGTACGAGAGCTTTCTTGCAATCTATCTGGGGAGTGCCCCCACAAATGGTACGAGAGCTTTCTTGCAATCTATCTGGGGAGTGCCCCTGTAACTGGTACGAGAGCTTTCTTGCAATCTATCTGGGGAGTGCCCCTGTAACTGGTACAAGAGCTTTCTTGCAATGTGTTAACTTTATCCGTTTCTAAACATGCAATTTGTTTTCTCAAAACCCTTACCGATGGCATTACTATATGGAAGATACCCCTTTTGCCTACTGATTTCAGCCTAAGCATTTGTTGTGTCCCCTGCACAACTGGGGAGGAGTCACCGGGGATACATGCCTAGGAGCCCCGGGTGGCCTCCCCTTCCCTCCCTATCCGGTCACGTGCTGGGTGGAAGCCCGCCAGTTTTACCCTTAGCTCGACCGTGTTCAGTTGTGTTTCGGCCTTCTGTGGTTTTTCGGCTGTGTATGGTCCTGACCTGCTCGGACTGCGTGGTGGTTTTTACCGTGGACTTTTTGCATTGGCACCAGACTAGCTTGTTTCACTTTTGGGATAACCTGTGCTTTCCTGCATGTGAAGTGCCTTGGACTTGCGTAGTTTTGGCGGTATGGTGAGTGCATGGATGAAGATCTGTCTTCGTTGTGGGGACTTTCAGTGGCCCACGGACGCCCACAAGGTGTGCCTCCCGTGTTCGGGCTGTGCTTCCGGGTTGACGTGCAAGATTTGTGCCTCTTGAACCCAGAGCCCCCGCCTCTCCTCCATCACTATCTTCCTGCAGGACAGGCGGTCCTCGGTCGTCGACCCCGACACCCTCAGCCTCCTTCCGGGAGACTCCACATCGGCTATTTTCCTCGAGGACTCGCCCGCCAGATCTCCCAACGCCCAGTCCTCCTCCTACACGCTTGGAGGTTGTCCGGCAATCCCTGGCCGCTAGAGGTTTCTCAGGTGCAGCAGTGGAGGCAATTGCAGCAGCCCGCAGACTTTCTACCAGAAATTTCTACGAGGGGAAATGGCGGGTCTTCCAGTCCTGGTGCGCCGCCCAGCGGCTCCCCCTCCCCCCCCCCCCCACCCACGGATCTGACTACCCCCCAACGCAGATTTCTTCCTGTGGCTCTTAGCCGATCACAGCTAGCGCCGATTACCATCAGGGGATACCGGGCCATGATTGTGGACACTTACCACCACCTGGGCCTACCAGATCCGGACGCATGCAAGGACCTCTAGGACCTTATGGCCCACTTTGAGCTCCGGCGGCCAGTCTCCTGTTCGCTTATCCCTTTTTGGGACCTCGCCTGGGTGCTGACTTGGCTGAACTCGGACCGCTTCGAACCTCTGCCCTTGGTGCGGTTCTCCGACCTCACCCGGAAGACGTGTTTCCTCCTGGCCCTCGCCACAGCGTCCCGAGTGAGCGAGTTACATGCGCTCTCTGTGCGTCCTGCCTGTTTTCAGTTCAGGTCCGATGGCTCGGCACTGCTCCTAACTGACCAGTCCTTCTGGCCAAGAACTGGCCTCCCTCAGCTGCACCCCAGGTGCTTACCATCCGTCCGCTCAGAGGTACAGATCAATCCCGCGGGTCTCAACAGCAGGACCTGGTCCGGGTGCTGAGAATTACCTGCATCGCACAAAAATGCACCACCAGGGGCGCTCCCGCCTCTTCCTGCCACTATTACCGGGCAGGCCTGATATCTCAGCACAGACGATTTCGTCAAGGCTGCGGTGGGTCATTCGGTCAGCATACAAAGACCTCTCTCCTGATGGAGATAAGAGGCTGCATATCAAGGCGCACGAAGTGAGAGCGGTGGCCACCAGCGTGGCATTTGACCGCAACTGCTCAGTGAAAGACACTGTGGCAGCAGGGGGCTGGCAGGCCGACTCCACCTTCGCCCGCTTCTACCTCCGCAACCTATCCGGCCAGCGTGACTCCCTGGCCCTGGTGGGGGACATCTCCGCGACCCAGCACTCCCTCCTCGCACCGGAGGCGCCCTAGGTAACTCTTAGCTGAAATCGTCGGGAGTGCTCCGCATGGGGCCTTCGGGGCTTATAACTCACAGGGTGTTTAGGGGGCGGCACCCTCCTCTTCTTCGTTATTCTTCCATATAGTAATGCCATCGGTAAGGGTTTTGAGAAAACAAATGAATTTTTCTCTAAAATGTATTTTTTCGAAAAATAATTACCGATGGCATTACTCGGAGGACCCTCCCTCCTGCCCCGCTTGCCGCCTGTCGGCTAAGAGTAAAACTGGCGGGCTTCCGCCCAGCACATGACCGGATAGGGAGGGAAGGGGAGGCCACCTGGGGCTCCTAGGCATGGATCCCCAGTGACTCCTCCCCAGTTGTGCAGGGGACACAACAAATGCTTAGGCTGAAATAAGTAGGCTAAAGGGTATCTTCCATATAGTAATGCCATCAGTAAGTATTTTTCGAAAAAAATACATTTTAAAGAAAAACGAATTTTTCACCACTGCAGACTTTTTTTTGTTGTCTAACATGTTGTTTCCATATCACCGGGAAGAAGGTTCTTTGATCTGAAACATCGTGTTTCATGTTTCACACTTAAAGGGTTTTCAACCTCTATTTTCTGTTTTCCTTTCACATGAAACCCATAAGGGCTGGCTTAACTGGGCGAGACAAACCCGAACCTCGTCTCGGCGAGACACCCGAGACAGTCAATGCGAGATACCCGACCCACCCTTTAATAGGTTCGGCGAACTCTCCGAGACAAGATCAGACGTGCCGAACCTAATAAACGGGTGGAACGGGTATCTCGCATTGACTGTCTCGGGTGTCTCGCCGAGACATGGTTCGGGTTTGTCTCGCCCAGTTAAGCCAGCCCTTTACGGCAACAGTTTTATTTCATTTGTCTAACATACCGTGTCTTTTTTTTTGTTGCAGAAATTCATTATATCAAGAGCATCAGCATGAACAGGTCCTGCCCAGTAGCAATGTATCTGAGCTGTTTTATATGGTACATTTTCACAGTTGATTCAGTTTAACACTTTCAGCGCCAGTCATTCTGCAGCACAGCATTTCCCAGGGCCAGTCATTTTCTGGCTGACTTCAGCTACTATACACCTCTCATTTTTAAACGCTTGTATCTCGCACACTACTGAAATACTTCACATTTTGGCCAGATGATAAAGAATACATTGAAATTATAGAATCTACAGTTTTGTTCTAGTGACTCACAGGAAGTTTGAAAACAGTGTTAGGTGTTGTGTGTTATGCAATGACAAAACATCACAGACCTGTGTTGAGTCCAGTCTGCCACTGTCCGCGTTATGTGAACTGGCAACAAGCATCGGCCTTGACTGCACATGAATGCTCTTTGTCGGGATCAGCATTATTTCTGGACTAGGTTGGTTTAATCTCCTCAAAACTTCGTCTCTGCTGATGATAATGGTGATGTGCCTTAGGCTCGGACCTGGTTTTTCTGCCATATTGGACAATGACCGATGTAAAAAAAAAATCCTCAAAAACATCCAAACAATTGCAACATTCTCGCACCGAAAGCTCAGACAGACACTGAATATAGCACCGAGTGAAAAAAGGAGGATAACCTGATCATGTGGTGCCTATTTAGACTGTCTTGGACTCTACACTGATGAGTCACTTGCAAGTGCAGTGGACTCCTTGGTCATGCTTGCCAAAATAAGAGATCAGCGCTCTGCCAGGCACTCGCCAAAATGCAAGAACGGCACCAAAAGGTTTACTCATCATGATTTGCCTGAACTGTGTTTGTGTGTGTATGTGTTCAAAAGAGATAATGGGATTAACTCATTCGAGACATGCCACCTCCGGATACGCGGCTTATGCTGCGTATCCGGAGGCAGCACGTCTCGAATGAGTTAATTGTTCATGAAAGAGCTGTTTTTATTTTGTTTGTGCATGTTCTTCTCATTACATGTGTAGTACATGTATACGGCAGTGTTTGCAGCATCTTGAATATGAACAAGACTTTGTGATGGTGCTCATTGCTCGACTTGTCAAAGAGCGCTGTTTTATTTTATGCTCAATAAATAGACATAGTAAAGTCAAGTGTGTTTTTTTATGTTAACTCGTTCAAGCTATGAAGAAATTTGATATAGATATCTTTACTGCCAGTGGATGAAGTATGTACATTTGAATCCATAACAGCCTGAAAGCCAGGTAACTGGAATAGAGCCAGCAAGAGGCATAGATCCTCATGTGTCAGTGCAGATACAAGGGAGTCATGAAGATCTATACCTCTTGCAGTTGAGCCATGTGGGCAATGACAGGGTTAAAGAAAATGCGGTTGGAAATGGAATGGTTTATTTGTTCACTTTGTGCATGAGAGAAGATCTCCAAGTCAGGTTGTGGCCACCTGCATGGTGGAGTAATTAGAAGCAGGTTCTCAAGTGCTGGGTCCTGTTGGGAGTGTACAGCCCAGGAACGTGCACAACAACGACAACCACAAAAGATACATTTGAGTATACTGTAAGGTGTGTTGTGGCAAGTTCGCCCAATTAGTACTTGGGGGAGATTCAACTATCAAAGGGTGATCAATATAGTCCATCCCCTTTTGCTTTTGCGAATAAATTCACACAACATAAAAATCAGGTGCACACAAAGAGCAATGATCAGAGATCAATAATTATGGGCAATGTTTTTCTCAAATACGGACCCCCTTGTGTGTGCAGCTGCCGGTACTGTAAACAGTACCAGCAGCTGCCTGCACAAGGGGGTTAATCGTGCAAATCGATACAATACACTACAATAATACATTTATCCCTCATGGGGAAATTCACTGTCTGCCCATACAACACATGGCATCATCATTCGCTCGATGAAATAATTAAATAACTCTCAGAGATGAACTGTAACAGACGTATTGTTTACCTTTGTAAGACTCTTGGCATCAGAAACACTTATGGTAGATTCCCCCTGTGCTTCTGGTGTTGGCAACGTTGCAGTATACTACTAAAAGGGCTAGTACTAAAGAATGTTGACAGACACTATCTACTGATATTACTGTTAAAAAGGGCCTGAGGACAAAAGAGTTGCCATAACGTGATGTACTACTTTTGGGTACTCGACGTCTGCCACTTCAATACTTCTGCTGTCAAATTCATATCTAAGCGGATGTGTTTTGTCATCAAGACTGTCAGCCAGTTTGTTCGTAATCTGTCTGTTGTACAATGTGTCCAATGTATCCTGTGCCCTACCAATCACTCCGCCCCCTTTCTGGATTACTTTGTTAAGACGATCTTGATCTCTTTTACATAAATTTCTATCCCAGCACGTCGGTCCAAAAGTTAGAACACTAACAATACTGGAGCAGTAAAACATCTGTAAAAGCTGTGTTACGATTGTGGTTGTGTTCTGTGAGAGCATGCATTTGTTAATCGTAGGGGAAACGATCCGATATTTATTTGAGCTATCATGGTTGTGAATCACGTACCTTTTCTGTAAGATTCTTTATCGTTCACGCAGATAGCGGAATTGGCTTTGTTATGATATGCTAAGTTTAGTCCGGAAGCTTCTAGCAAAGTCGCACGGAGAATAGCGGTCGATTTTTGTTATGCGTAGATTCGCTGAGAATAAACCAGAACTTTCGAGCAAGGTTGCGCTGTCTAGTGACCTCGTATGTGTTACATCAAAGTGTAGAGCCGCTCTATTTGTTTTCTCAAAACACATTACCGATGGTATTACACATAGGAAATAGCTCTTAGCTAGCCTAATTTTAGCCCAAATTTGGTTGTGTCCGTATACAGTATCGTTGGCAGGGGTGGGGCGCCATAGACCAGGTCACAACCCGAATAGCCTCCCCTTCTTCCCATCCGGTACAAGATTACCCGGCATACATCAGTTTAGTTCTTAGCTGGTGCCGAGTTAGGTTGTGTTCGCTTCGAGCTCCGCTTATGCTTTTTGGACCAGTCGTTGGCGACCTTGGATGTTAGTTCGTTTGAACCTTGGAACGTTGTTACTGTTTTCAACGGGTTTCCTAGCCATCGCCTGTGACGTTTCTCTTCACCGGCCTTGGGGTTTCCTGGCCTTCTGGGACTTTGCCGTGGGGACTGCGAGTTTGCGGTTTTGCTGGGCGCTGCTTCGACTCTGCGTTCCTGCCCGGTCGTACCTTGCGGCGAGCTACCACGGCCTGCGGTCGGTGTCTTCACTTCACTGGAGAGACGTGGGTTTGGCACCTTTCCCGCCATGGACAGGTAATATCTCGGTGCAGGCCCTCGACCGGCGCTCTGGGGTGGGAAGGAGCGCCGAGCGTCGGCACGTGCTGTACACTCGTTTCGGTTGTTTTCGATTAGGTTCGATTCACATCGTGTGCGGTTTATTATTGCGTGTCCTCAGAGGCCACGCTCGCTCGTTTTTCATTACACACTCTTTGTTGCAGATACCAGGTTCGTACCTGCACGATGTGTGGGGATTTCCAGTGGCCTTCGGACGAGCATATGTTTTGCCTACCCTGTTCCGGCTGCGAATCGACCCATACTTGTGATGTGTGCGCCCCATGGCCGGAGGAAACATGGTCACAGATGTGGCGCTTTTACTGCAGAGAGCGTCCGACGCCTATCAGAGTCCGCCCGACAGAGACGGCCAAAAGTGACAAGATGGGACCCAAGTCAGTAGCAGTGGCTTTGTTGTCCCACAGAGAGTGTATGACGCCTCTCAGAGATCGCCTAACAGAGGCGCCCAAAAGTAACAAAGGGGGACCCAAGTCAGGAACAGTGACTATGTTGTCCCGTACCAGTCATACATGTACGTCGCAAACCATCGCGGAGGGCCCTCCTCAAGTGACCCTTTTCTTGGCGAACAAGATACCTGATTCTGAAAACTTGTCAGCGGGAGTCGTAGCTGGCAATACGATGTTTCAGAGAGCTAGAACCGATGATACTCCAAGGCGGGACACTGGCTCCCGTTTGGCGGACAAACCTGTTTCAAAGGCGCGCTCCTCATCCAGATCGCAGGTTAGTGGGGCTTTGTCTGTTTCTCCCTCTCGTGTACGGGTCTACAGCCCACGCGCCAGGCGCAGCTTGGAAAGACGACGGTCTTCCTCTCGTAGGGATCCTGATCGCCGCTTTCGTTCCCGAGAGGTTAGCTCATCGGACTCGAGTTGTTACCTTATTCCACGCAGACTCCATGCCGGGAGTCCGAGACGACGGACCAGTACGGTGGGTTCACTGCGCCATAATAGTCCTCGTGCATTTTGTGGTCCCGCTTCTCAGGACCGCCAGTCTAGGGGTCGCTCGGCGACGCGGACGACGCCGGACGTACATCGGACCCGACGGACTTCTCACAATTCCCGCTCTTCGCATCGCAGCCGCTCTCCGCGGGATCGTTTCCGTGTTCCGCACGATGCTTCTTACGCTTCCCCTGTTTTGAGGAGGTCGCCTCGTAGACTCAGTGGACGACAGCCTGTTCCTAGGACTGCCTCTTCGCCGCAGCGCTCCATGACAGCCCATGCGCCCGTTGGTCCCGTGAATGCTTCCGACAATTCTGGTCTCACCGCTCGTGTGGAAGACGCCATCAGCCTGGTGACTCGGTGTCGGCCTGGCTGGACGCCTCTCCTAGTCATCGCTCGCCTTCACCGGAAGAAGCGGAGATTCCCCCAGCGTCTCTCGGACACAGATTGGAGACGGTGCGAGCTCTAGACGAAGCTGCTCGTCTTATTGCGGCTTCCTTACCTGCTGAAGACTGCCCTCCTTCTCCCCCGGTTAAGAAGAGAGCCTCGGCGTTTGTGGACGCGGAGCTGCACGCTAAGTGATTCAAGTCTCTGCCGCAGCCCCCTGGGTTTCGGGACATCCGTGACGCCCTTTCTGCACACCTGCTTCAGGGATCCCTCGGGGATGCTGGATTCTTCTCCGACAACAAGTGGCTGGCAGACCTGATGATAACCTTCAGGCAGAAGTGGTACGCAGGTCATTCTCAAGCCTTCGCTTGTCCTCTCCTGCCGGTGGATCCTTCGGCGGTGTCCTGTGCCGGCCTGCTCCGACGATCGGTCTTCTCTCCTGGACTGACTCAGACGGCGACACTCATCCGCAATGCACTCGCTTCTGCAGGATTTTTGGATTTGGCAACTCAGGCCATAGTACGACGGGTCGAAGAAGCGTGGAACCCTACCATCGCCCCTCTCTTAGCCGACATATTAGCTTTGACTGTTTTCTTGCAACCGGGCGGCTTACCACACCTCCGTCAACGCTATGACGGCGGCGGCAAATTGTGACCTGATGCGTCGAGATGCAGTATTACAAGTCTGCTCCCTTCCCTTGGAGATTAAGAACCAGCTGCGCCGTGCCCCTCTCGGCAACGAACTCCTCTTCGGTCCACACTGGCAGTCGGTCAAGGAGTCAAGTAAGGATTTGTGGCCCACCCGCGTCACTCCACCCCGCTTTCCTCCAGCCCGCAGGCCTGTGGGTAGAGTCTTGCGGACCTCCAGACCCTCCGCTCGCCCCTTCACTAGCCGTGGACGTCTCCCCCCCCCCCCCTCCCCCCACGCCCCCGTCCCTGCTTGGCCTAGACCTGCCCGACGTCCCTTTGGGCGAGGTAGGGCCCGCTGACTGCCTTCCGACCACGCCTCCGCGGACCGCTCCCGGGTCTCCTGTCGGCGGGAGGCTAGCTCTACACAGCGCCGCTTGGACGTTGCTGTTTCCCGACGACCTGTGGATTCTGTCGACCGTTTGCCAAGGACTACAGCTGTCGTTCCGGTCTCCCCCGCCACTGCGCCGGTCTCCACTTTGGACGTCGGTGCCTGCGGATCCGCTGAGGGCCGAGGCGCTACGCAACGAGGTGGCCGCGTTACTCCAGAAGAACGCCACGGAGGTGGTCAGACGGAACGGTTCCCCAGCCTTCTACAGTCGTCTGTTTGTCGTTCCCTAGCCGGAGGGCAAGTGGCGTCCGGTAATCGACCTTTCCGCCCCGAATAAGTTCCTCGTCGCCCCGCCATTTCGTATGGAGACCACTTGAGCCCTTCGTTCCACGGTGCAGCCAAGGGACTTTGCCATCAGTCTCGCCCTGTCCGACGCTTACCTCCATGTTCCCATGCATCCGGCGTCCAGACGCTTCCTTCGCTTCGCCTTCTCCGGGGTCGTCTACAAGTTTCACGCCCTGCCCTTCGGTCTCAACCTCAGCCCGTGGGTGTTCACCAGGATCATGGACGCTGTCGTTGCCAGGGCCAGACAGACGAGCTCAAGTCCTACATCGAACTACCTCGACGATCTCCTTCTTCGAAACCAGGTGGACTCCGTTCTGGAGAGGGACCGAGATGCACTCCTAGATCTGCTAGACTTCCTCGGGTTCATCGTCAACGAGGGCAAGTTCGACCTCTCGCCGTCCCGCTGCTTTGTTCACCTTGGAATGGAGTTCCACACCGACCTCAACGTAGTCCGGCTCACGGAGGCGTGTATCCGGAAAATCAGCGATCTGGCGCGGCAAGTGGCACATCAAGACAAGGTCTCTGCACGGGTGTGGCTACAGCTACTGGGCTTGATGAGTGCAGCCGCCAACCTGCTTCCCCTGGGACGCCTCTACTCCCGACCTCTGCAGTTGCACCTGCTCCTTCATTGGCGACCCTCGAAGGACGACATCGACGCTCTGATTCCAGTGCTCCCGATGTTACGTCCACACCTGATGCGTTGGGCGGACCCCACCTGGCTGGCCTCGGGAGTCCCGCCTTATACTCCGCCTCCCCAATTGTCCCTCTGTGTCGATGCAAGTCTCACCGGTTGGGGAGCTCACCTTCTGCCGTCGTTCACAACAGCATCGGGTTCTTGGCCCCATGATCTTCTGACCCGTCTCATCAACTGGTTGGAGTTGAAGGCGGTTTGGCAGGCCTTGCTGACGTGGGACTCTCAACTCCGGGGACAGGAGATACTCGTGCTGTCCGACAACTGAACAGTTGTCGCCTATCTACAGAAACAGGGCGGTACGCTCTTGCCCTCACTGTGCATCCTCCTTTACCAACTGCTTCGCTGGTGCGAAGATCGGGGCATCACTCTGAGGGCCAGACACATTCCGGGGCATCTCAACGTACTCTCCAACTCCCTGTCACGACGCGGACAGCTTCTCCACACCGAGTGGACGCTACGCCCGGACATCTTCCAGATGATCGGGGCCAGATGGGAGCCTCCCATGATCGACCTTTTCGCCACTCGTTGGAACCACCAGTTACCGCTGTTCGTCTCGCCGGTGCCAGATCCACTAGCTTGGGCAGTCGACGCGCTTTCCATTCCCTGGGACGGGCTCGTCGCCTACGCTTATCCCCCGTCGGTACTGGTTCCCAAAGTCCTCCTCAAGCTCCGCGGCTGCAACACGATCCTTTTTCTGGTGGCGCCCTTCTGCTGGACCAAGTCGTGGACGACGGACCTGCTGAACCTAGCCACGGGCCCGCCACTACAGCTCCCCACGCCTCGCACGATGCTCAAGCAACCACGACAGCCGCTGTTTCATCCTTGCCCAGAGCGGCTCCTCCTCCACGCTTGGAGGTTGTGCGGCAAGCCCTCGCCAGAAGAGGCTTCTCTTGTGCGGCTGTGGAAGCTATCGCTACTGCGCGCAGACCTTCTACCAGACGAGTTTATGAGGGAAAGTGTAGAGTGCTTTGCGACTGGTGTGGTGACAACAACCTACCCCCCACTGATTTGACGATGCCCCAGTTGGCGGAGTTCTTCCTCTGGCTTTTCAACTTCCAGAGATTGGCGTCTATTACCATTCGGGGATACCTTGCAATGATTGCAAACACCTACCGTCATCTGGGCCGAACAGATCCTGGTGCCTGCAAAGACCTCGCTGATCTCATGGCGCACTTCGGTCTACAACGCCCGGCGCTGCATTCGCTGTTACCTAGATGGGACCTACCTTGGGTGCTGACGTGGCTCAACTCCGTCCGTTTTGAACCCCTGCAGTTGGCGCGCTTGCCGGACGTAACTCGAAAGACGTGCTTCCTATTGGCCCTAGCTACCGCTTCCAGGGTCAGTGAGCTTCACGCGCTGTCCACACGCTCAGATTGCCTGCAGTTCCGGACAGACGGCTCCGTACAACTGCTTCCTGAATCATCCTTCCTGGCTAAGACGCGGTCGCCCTTGACGACCCCACAGATGATGACCATTCGCCCGTTACGTGTGACAGACTCCACCCGGGAGACCAGACAACAGGACCCGGTGAGAGCCTTACGGGTGTACCTGCGACGGACCAAAACTCTGCGCAGAGGACGTACCCGCCTATTTGTCCCCAGGTAGACAGGACATATCAGCCCAGACCATCTCCTCATAGATCTGCTGGGTGATCCGCTCGGCCTACCAAGACCTCGCACCAGAAGCGGCCCAACGTATGCACATCAGGGCGCACGAGGTCAGAGCCATGGCCACAAGTCTCGCTTTCGACCGCAACTGTGCAGTCAAAGACAATGTGGCGGCAGTGGGATGGCGAGCTGAGTCCACATTTGCCCGATTCTACCTGAGGGACCTCTCCACCCAGCGGCAGAACCTCACGCTGGTGGGAGACATCGCAACGGCGCAACACTCCCTCCCAGCGCCATAGGCGCCGTAAGTATCTTAGCTAAAATTATCAGGAGTTTGCTGCGGGAGGGCGGGTCTGAGGGCTGTGTCGTTGGCAGTAGGGGCACTATGGCGGCACCCACCTCCTCTTTGGGATTCTTCCTATGTGTAATACCATCGGTAATGTGTTTTGAGAAAACAAATGAATTTTTCATTAAAATGCATTTTTTGGAAAAATACTTACCGATGGTATTACTCGAAGGTCCCTCCCACCGGCCCCGCTTGCCGCAGTTCGCTAAGAAACTAAACTGATGTATGCCGGGTAATCTTGTACCGGATGGGAAGAAGGGGAATTGATTGATTGATTGTACATTGCTTAACGTCCCGACAGCAACAAGGCTTTCTCAGGACGTGCCTGCACTGCTTGTGAAAAAAAAAAAAAAACTAAACAGAACATTGAATGTACGTCGCCAGCCGGTCAAATACATTAAATAAACCTAACACATGGGCCTAAATAAAGCTAAGACCATTTAGCAACACACATCCAATATCAAGAGCTACAGGCAGTGCAGACAGTAGGGAGAGTTTTAAAAAGGCAAATACAGGTGAAGGGACAAAGGGTAGACAGAAACACATGCCCCAGAATAGAGAGACAAACCCACCCTGTGGGGCTGACCAGGGTGACCCTGGGAACTAAAAAATACCTAACCCCACCCAAGTCCCCCAGGGCAGACCCGGGTGGGGCCGGGAAGAAGGGGAAGCTATTCGGGTTGTGACCTGGTCTATGGCGCCCCACTCCTGCCAACGATACCGTATACGGACACAACCAAATTTGGGCTAAAATTAGGCTAGCTAAGAGCTATTTCCTATGTGTAATACCATCGGTAAGTATTTTTTAAAAAAATGCATTTTAATGAAAAATTCATTTTTATTTTTAGTCAGTTGTTTTCCGTGCGTGTGAATTTAGCAGCCAGTCAGTGTGTTTTATGAAAGGTCGTGAACTGTCTGCCATACTCTTGTGTGACGTCATTACACACTGGGATTTGGGGCTGAAATTAGCAGTCGAATTTTTGTAGACTATTTCAGTTTATTCTAGAAAGTTCTTTTTATTTAATATTTATGAGTTTCAGTTACGTGTTCTGATTGGTTGCGTTGTGTAAATTCGGTGGATTGTTCTGGAAAGTTGTTTTACTATAAAAGATGGTGCTATGAAGCACGTGTGTACATTGTCATGCATTGTCAGTTGTAGGGACACAGTTTATCGTAGGTACGTGGCCCGTATAGGGTGTACATCGTGAGAGACGCAGCGTAATGGTGGTGTACATTGTATGAGAAATATTGTGTCGCCAGTGTTGATATTTCGCATAGGAGACATTGTATCAGTGTTGGTGCATTTGGGAATGCATTGTGTGGAGATTGCATCGCTGAAATAAAATATTGTTGGAACTGTTACTCAAGTGTAGTCTACATCCTTAAGCCACGTGTGACGGGTTGCAGCTGAATAAAGTTTATTTAAAAGAACCTTACGTGCGTGCGTCTGGTGTGATATACTAGGACTATGACTCAACACATAACAAGCTGAGTGCTTTCATGAAATGATCGGAGCTTTTTCAAACAGTAAAGACGGGTATGCGTTTTTTTTTCACAATAGCCTATGTGTTTTGTTTCCAGTTGAGTGCATTGTCAAAAAGAACACCTAAATACTTGTAGGACTCTATAAGCTCAACTTCTGTTCCCTTGATGACAACAGGATCAGGATGATGTTTGTTTTTCCTGAAAATATATGATCATCTCTTTTGTTTTGCCAACATGTAATTCAAGATAGTTTTTATCACACCAATGTACAAAGTTGTCGATCTCCTGTCGATAGTGTCCGTCGTCCTCATCTGTAATCTGACCTGTCAGTGCCATGTCGTCGGCGTATTTGTCCATGACACAGTCGACATGAGTAGCTTTACAGTCTGCTGTGTACAAAGAAAACAAAAAAGGCGACAGGACAGTCCCCTGTGGTGCACCGGTGTTTGTAAAAAGTACATCTGAGATTAGATCCAAACTAATTTTGACATCCTGTGGGTGGTTAGTGAGATAGTCCAAAACCCAAAGAATGGTAGAGGCATTTATGTTCATGTGAACTAGTTTGGAAGCGAGTATGTGTGGCTGAATAGTGTTAAAAGCAGACGAAAAATCATAGAACATCAGTCGAATGGAGGCTCCTGTTTTTTTCTAAATGAGAGTAGATGTTTACAACATGCAAAATGGCATCATCAACACCTCTTTGCCTTCTGTAAGCAAACTGAAAGGGGTCCATAAAATCAGAAACCTGCATTTGAAAATGTGAAAGAACAGCCCTCTCAAAAACCTTCATGACACACAGGTAAGAGCAACTGGTCTTAAATCATTCCTCACAGATACAGTTTGCTTTTTTGGCATGGGGACAATACAAGAGGTCTTCCACGAACAGAGAATGACACACTGGGTAAGTGACATAAAAATATAGCAAAGAATTCTGTACAGTTGTTCAGCGCATAATTTTAACACATTTGATCTAACACCATCTGATCCATATATGTTACATAAGTTATTGGTAGAAGGAGTTTGCTACACGGACCCTTGTAGGCCTAAGGGAGGTCAAAGTAACCATTGTACGCCAAAGGCCTTCGAGGTACAATGGTTACTTTGACCTCCCTCAGACCTACAAGGGTCCGTGCAGCAAATCCATGCTACCAATAATTAATGTATTTGTTTTCCTTTCTCCACTATGTTATATAAAAGAAATTAAGCTGAAATCTTTTCCAGTATCATACCTGGCATGACTGATGTCAAGTTAATATGTGTCGCATAAATATAATGGGCATATGACGCAATGCAAGATCTTTCTTGACGTTGCCGTCTGCATGACCAGCAGCCCTGTCTACAAAAATTGTCCGAGCAATGCAGTGAAAGAGGTGAGTGACTGTTTGCCCCAAAAGACTTAAGATTTTTTTCAGTAAAATAGTTGCATATGATGCTGATGTGCTGTTGTGAATCAAAAGTTCTTTCTTTAGTGGTTTATATTATGTATGTATTGCTGCAAATGTGTGCTATAGACAACTCCAGTAACGTGCCTATTGTTTCGAACAATGCTAAGTAACTTTGCATTTTAGAAAGATTTGGTGCTCTTTTATGGAACAAACTGGTATCCAGGAAGCATCACAAAGAGGGCTACAAGAAGTCCTCCATTAGTTGCTGCAAGGTTTTTTGTTGCGAGGTCACATGGTACACTTTGCGCTCAAGAGATTGGTCGTTTGACTTAGGAATGAAAACAAAAGGAACTCTTTCAGCAATAACTTTTTTTTCTGTAATCATACATTCCATAATATCACATGACAATCCTATTTTTAAAAAAATCTGTTTAAATTTAAAACGTCTGTGTTAAAACATAAATTTCAAACTAGACGCCATTACTTATACTATATATGGAAAAAATAATACCACTCTTATGGCAATAAGAAGTAAATAATGGGTACCTAATAGTCTCAACGTTTGCGTAAAATAAAATGGGTGCTACACTGTTAGCTCATAAATTTGTTTAAAATAATATGATGCATATGTAAAAATGTGCACTTTTTGTCCCCAAAAGTGACAGCAAAATACCCATTAACACATTAACCCTTAAGATGCCACAGCGAGATAGATCAGTCGTGATAGACTAGCTTGGGACCTGAGAAGGTGCCAATTAAGCTGACCTATCACTGCCTTGGAAGTATCAGTCGGTCCATTTCCTACACCTGACACACAGCCATTATATAAACCTTCAAAACTGACCTATCACTGCCTTGGAAGTATCAGTCGGTCCATTTCCTACACCTGACACACAGCCATTATATAAACCTTCAAAGCTGACCTATCACTGCCTTGGAAGTATCAGTTGGTCCATTTCCTACACCTGACCTCTCTTGGCTTGACTTCGCGAACGAAGATTTTATAGGAGTTGCCCACGGCGTCTGCAGGCTTGTTCGTGGCTGCGGAGGCCAATCCGAGACAGGCAGGTTCGACCGCAGTGGCTGCAGGGGAAGGTATGGCCAGGGTTCTGAGCTGCGGCATCTCTGTTTTTTCTCCTGAGCCGCTTGTCCTTAAGGCTAGCTCTGTGAGAGTCCTCAAAGGAGACAGCTGCCTTGTAAATGGTGGAGCGCCAGGTGTCACGGTCCGCAGCAAGCGAAGACCACTGGTGGTGGTCGATTTGGCAGGCACTAAGTGACTTCTTGAGACAGTCTTTGTATCTCTTCTTTGGTGCCCCTCTGTCACGGTGTCCAGTAGCAAGCTCGCCGAACATGATTGTACATTGCTGAACGTCCCGACAGCAACAAG
Source organism: Semisulcospira habei (assembly GCA_036245525.1). NCBI lineage: Eukaryota > Metazoa > Mollusca > Gastropoda > Semisulcospiridae > Semisulcospira > Semisulcospira habei. The sequence goes on along the minus strand of BTPG01000004.1, from coordinate 50,567,330 downwards.
GCTTTCTCAGGACGTGCCTGCACTGCTTGTGAAAAAAAACCTAAACAGAACATTGAATGTATGTCGCCAGCCGGTCAAATACGTTAAATAAACCTAACACATGGGGCCTAAATAAAGCTAAGACCATTTAGCAACACACATCCAATATCAAGAGCTACAGGCAGTGCAGACAGTAGGGAGAGTTTTAAAAAGGCAAATACAGGTGAATGGACAAAGGGTAGACAGAAACACATGCCCCAGAATAGAGAGAAAAACTCACCCTGTGGGGCTGACCAGGGTGACCCTGGGAACTAAAAAGTAGTTAACCCCACCCAAGTCCTCCAGGGCAGACCAGGGTGGGGGTCTCGCCGAACAGGGTGATCTTTGGTAGGCGATGATCCTCCATCCTGGAGACATGCCCCGCCCAGCGGAGCTGTGTCCGCAGCAGCAAAGCCTCGATGCTCACAGTTTCAGCCTGTTCAAGGACCTCGACGTTGGTGACATAGTCACTCCAGTGAATGCCCAGGATGGTATGCAGGCAGCGCTGGTGGAAGCGTTCGAGGAGTCGTAGTTGGCTGCGGTAGGGGGCCCAGGACTCGGAACCATACAGCAGGGTGGTGAGGACCACAGCTCTGTACACGCTGATCTTGGTGCCTGTTTTCAGCTGTTGATTGTGCCACACCCGCTTGAAAAGTCGCCCGAAAGCGCTGTTCGCTTTTGCCAGCCTGCTGTCAAGCTCCTTGTCCAGCTTGGCGTCCGACGTGATAATGCAGCCAAGGTAAGTAAACTGGTGCACTGACTTTAGTTCAGACTCGCCAATGGTGATGTGAGGAGGGCGATACACTGTCTTGGGTGCCGGCTGATGGAGGACCTCTGTCTTTTTCAGACTGACCTCGAGTCCAAAGAGCTGGGCAGCATCTGCGAAGCAAGACGTGATGCGCTGCAGGGCTCTCTCTGTGTGTGCAACGAGGGCAGCATCATCAGCAAAAAGCAGCTCACGAATCAGTTGGTCTAGGGTTTTCGTGTGGGCCTGCAGTCGTCTGAGGTTGAACAGGCTGCCATCGAGACGATACCTGATGTACACTGCATCGTCATCATCGAGGTCCACTGTGGCCTGCTTCAACATCATGCTAAAAAAGATGGTGAAGAGGGTCGGTGCCAGCACGCAGCCCTGCTTTACGCCGTTGAGAATAGGGAATGGTTGTGAGAGGTCATTGTTGAGTCTGACCTGGCCTTGCTGGTCCTCATGTAGCTGGACAATCATGTTGAGGAACTTTGGGGGACAGCCAAGTCGCTCCAGGATTTGCCACATGCCTTGCCTGCTCACAGTGTCGAATGCTTTTGTTAGGTCGACAAATGTTACGTACAGCCCTTTGTTCTGCTCGCGGCACTTCTCCTGTAGCTGTCTCAGCACAAAGACCACATCGGTGGTGCTCCTGTTTGCTCTGAAGCCACACTGGCCCTCTGGGAGTTGGTCTTCAGCGATGGCAGGTACCAGCCGATTCAGGAGCAGCCTTGCAAGGATTTTCCCAGCAATGGACAGCAGGGTAATTCCCCGATAGTTGGAACAGTCAGACTTCTCGCCTTTGTTCTTGTACAGGGTGATAACGACTGCATCACGGAGATCTTTTGGTAGTGTTCCTTCCTCCCAGCAGCAGAGAAAGAGGTCGTGGAGCTTGTTGTGCAATGCTGGGCCTCCATGTTTCCAGATCTCTGGCGGTATTCCATCGCGTTGGTCCATTTCCTACACCTGACACAGCCATTATATAAACCTTCAAAGCTGACCTATCACTGCCTTGGAAGTATCAGTTGGTCCATTTCCTACACCTGACACACAGCCATTATATAAACCTTCAAAGCTGACCTATCACTGCCTTGGAAGTATCAGTTGGTCCATTTCCTACACCTGACACAGCCATTATATAAACCTTCAAAGCTGACCTATCACTGCCTTGGAAGTATCAGTTGGTCCATTTCCTACACCTGACACAGCCATTATGTAAACCTTCAAAGCTGACCTATCACTGCCTTGGAAGTATCACTTGGTCCATTTCCTACACCTGACACAGCCATTATATAAACCTTCAAAGCTGACCTATCACTGCCTTGGAAGTATCAGTTGATCCATTTCCTACACCTGACACACAGCCATTATATAAACCTTCAAAGCTGACCTATCACTGCCTTGGAAGTATCAGTTGGTCCATTTCCTACACCTGACACAGCCATTATATAAACCTTCAAAGCTGACCTATCACTGCCTTGGAAGTATCAGTTGGTCCATTTCCTACACCTGACACACAGCCATTATATAAACCTTCAAAGCTGACCTATCACTGCCTTGGAAGTATCAGTTGGTCCATTTCCTACACCTGACACACAGCCATTATATAAACCTTCAAAGCTGACCTATCACTGCCTTGGAAGTATCAGTCGGTCCATTTCCTACACCTGACACACAGCCATTATATAAACCTTCAAAGCTGACCTATCACTGCCTTGGAAGTATCAGTTGGTCCATTTCCTACACCTGACACAGCCATTATGTAAACCTTCAAAGCTGACCTATCACTGCCTTGGAAGTATCAGTTGGTCCATTTCCTACACCTGACAGCCATTATATAAACCTTCAAAGCTGACCTATCACTGCCTTGGAAGTATCAGTTGGTCCATTTCCTACACCTGACACGCAGCCATTATATAAACCTTCAAAGCTGACATATCACTGCCTTGGAAGTATCAGTTGGTCCATTTCCTACACCTGACACAGCCATTATATAAACCTTCAAAGCTGACCTATCACTGCCTTGGGGTCCATTTCCTACACCTGACACAGCCATTATATAAACCTTCAAAGCTGACCTATCACTGCCTTGGAAGTATCAGTTGGTCCATTTCCTACACCTGACACACAGCCATTATATAAACCTTCAAAGCTGACCTATCACTGCCTTGGAAGTATCAGTTGGTCCATTTCCTACACCTGACACACAGCCATTATATAAACCTTCAAAGATAGTTACTACCAGGTTAACCCTTTAGCCCCAAGGTCCAATTTCTCAAATTTGGGAGGTGTTGCCTAAATACTATGTACCAGTTGCAGGGGATGGATTGACCATGATAATGCAAGGTTAGTGCCAGATTAGCTTGGGGTGTGAAGGCGCCAAGCTAATCCGGCACTACCCTTGAATTATCATGGTCAATCAATCTCCTGCTGCAAGGACTCGGGGTTAAATGAGTTTACTAAACGAACTTTATGTGGACAGTGCAGGACAGCAGTTTTCTCTGGCTTCGGTTTTAGTTTGCACGGGGAGGGATGGGTGTTATCTGCGCTCTACATCTTACAGCGAGTGTCCGTTTTGAGCAAGATCAGTAATTGTAGCTTCTCACTAAGCAAATGTCTTCGACCCCACGAAAGCCGCAGTCGGCCTGCGCACAGCTGTGCGTGTGGGCCCTCTGTGGCCATCATGGGGCCAAAGACGTTTTGCCACTGGGATCAGGTCAGATGTGCTTCCTTTTTCATGTTGGGGGTGGGCCATGCTAGAGTAGATGCACACTTTGCAGCAGCACATCCTTGAGTGACAGCAGATTTGGTGAAAACACTTTTCACTGGGCAGCTTTTATCTCTTCGTTGGGTATCAGTTTCCTTGCTTTTTCACCTGACTTTCAAAATCTTTTAACAACTTTATGGTGGTAAGCGAGAGTGGTTCTCACTGCTGGGACAACGGTGAACAACATGTATCCCAAACAAAAACAATACAAACATTTACACAGACAAAAAAAGTGCTTGGACAAAAAATAGAACTGTATGGTCGAAAGTCGCAGACCAGCACACATTTGTCAAGATAACAAAAGATCATAAATTCACTATCACAGAATCTCTATATGTTCAACTTGAAAAATACTGTCTCAGTTCAGGGCCGTACCATGAGGTAAGACATTGGTCCGGCCCAAACAATAGGGTGGGGTGGGTAGTGCTAAATCCCTGCAGTTGCTAATAAGGACAGATGCAGTAGTTATTCTGCCCACGACACACCACAGCAAGATTTGGCTCGACCATGACAGTTCAAGGGTGGTGGCAGAATAGCTTGGCGCCTATAGGCAAAAAAGCTATTCTGCCACCGCCCTTGAACTATGATGGTCGATCTGTCTCCTGCGTTGTAATTCAGTCCTGAGAGGATAACTCCAAAATGTGAGCATTTCGTACCTCGGGCACAATGAGTTAATGCAAATATCTCTTCCTCTCTATATATAAACAAAACATTACGTCAGTGAGTTTCAAAAGTATACAGAAGAAGTCATGATAAAGACAACTTTATAAAAATAAAAAAAAGCCTTCAAAAAAAGGCATTCAACAAAAAAGAAAAAAATGTACAACTGTTAAAATGTGAAAGTAAGGAATGGACAGGAATGTGGAAAATCTGCTACCATCAATCGTGGAAACATAAAGTATAAAACTACAAAGGATAAAAGGACGATTATAACAAATTATTAACACATGAACATATTGCAATGTTAACTTTCTGGCTGTGGGTAGTGCTTTTTGTGGAGGTGATTCCTACAGGTTCAAGAAGGCGCAAACGTTAAACGGGTGCATTTTTATGTATTTGTGTGTCCTCATTAGTCTGTAATTCTAAAATGTTGCATGTTCAATGAAAAATAATAGCCCACAAACAATATTATGCTTTCGTCCTGTGAGATCATGCCACAATTTTTCTCTGTTTTCATCCAACCTATTGATCTGTATCATCTTGCTTTTTGTCACCAGTTTCTTCTTCTTGTAGAGCGTCTTTCAATGTACGCAGTGCTTTCTTGGCCTGAAATACACACATGAACACACACACACATGGATAAGAAATTAATGCAAATTTGTTTTGGGTTTGGAGGGTTTGGTAGATTATGAGGCAAACAACGGCTAAAACTACACTGATTATATCCTTGATGTAAGTGACTGAAAGTGGTCGTGGGGATGCTCTACTCAAGATGAAACTATCATGGCTGATTATAACGTACAGCTGGAACGAACTTTTTGAGGACACATTATTAATCGACGAAACTAGACTCTAGGCCTCACGGTGCTTAACACCTTCAGTGCCAGTGGACGCAGATTGAGTTTATGAAATTTTTCATCCAGCCGTCCAAGAAACGCGGGTGCGAAGTGGCGTCGGCAAGTGGCATATTCCTCATGAGTTCCTGCAGTTGCAGGGGCTCATGAGGATCTATGCCTCTTGCTGCTATGTCTCTTTGTGATGAAACTCTATGCTCACGCATAGGGTTCACACAGTGGGTTTAATATGGTACAGTTTTTGTTAGCGGTTTGTTTTGTGCCGATATTCTGTGTGGCACGAGATCCACGTGAAATCTTAAAGGAACGTTTGGCATGGGGAGTTTTAGTGAGTTCTGGTGAACAGAGCTGTATGAAGTTAGTACGGGGCTTTTCTGTCAGTGTGGACAGACGTGTGTGAGATACCATAGCCCGTATTCCAAGACTCTGAAACCCAGAATTCAGGTATGTTTCTATACGTATTATTGATGGTTACTGTGTTAAGGATAGTATGCATTAGTAGGAGTTAATTCGGTTGTGTAGTATTGACTGGTTTGGTTCAGTTATGTTGGTTTGGAATTCATTGAGGCAACCGTTGTTTTTCTATCTAGTTATTTACCAAGATGGATAACTAAGGAATGTCAGGTGTGTATGCCTAAGTTGTTATGAAGGTAGTACGTGGTTAAGTATAGTCTTTTCCAGTGTATGGGATAGCATATAGCGAGAGTTAGGTTATAGTCTGTTTCAAGGTAGTGACAGAATTATGTGGTGTTACGAAAATAGTCGGGATGAAGAACGTGTGTGTGTGAATGAACGTGAGTTATCTGTATCGGCCAGGTTACGTAATGTATCTCATATTATCCAATATGTGTGTGTTTAGCAAGTGTTATGATTTGGGACCTTATTATTTATTCAGAGTGCTTGTCGGAGAGTGGAGCGACGGACGCCAAGACGTCAGTCACCAGGGACCTATTGTGAGGTCATCTCTCTATCTCTTCACTCAGGGAGTGAGCGACCGGTGCCAAGACACCCGGGTCACGTCAAGGACTGCGCTACAGAGCGAGTTACGAGGACGTCCACGGCACGAGAAACGGGATGACTCGGGAGCATACGACAAAGGACTTGCATGCCTAGACGTGAAAGTACTGAACGTATCCAGGCGAGAACACCAAAACAGGTTGGATTGTGAGAGACAACTACCTAGCCTGGCATTTACATTGTGTGTGTGTATGTGGTGTTGAGGTGCTTGTAGTGGGAAAGGTGTGGTGTACATAGTTGTGATAATCTTTTGAGCGTTTTTTTTTTTTTTTTTTGGCTGCTTCCAAGTTTCCTCTGTCGACCTCGGAGGTCTTTCTCCCACGCCGCTCACCCCAATCAACCCCAGTGTGCTCACCCAGGCCTTCCAGTTGTTCCAGCCAGACTCCCGGCCCCGCTGCTGTATATATGTCAGGTAGTAGGGGACTCCCTCCGGAGGAAACTCCACACTACTGCCGAGTCACTTCGGTGGTCTTCCTAATTACGACATTTTTTTTGCTATTCACGGAGTCGACGAGTGAGAGCTCCCCCCAGAGGTGGCGAGTCAACCACTACGTCCTTCCACGCACAGCAGCAGGGTCTGGCCGAAGACAACCGCGCACCTAGGGCTCCTAGAGGCCGGACTGGGCTGAGGTCACCATGAGATGGAGACTTCAGGGGTCAGAGGCGCCTGGAATAGCATTTTTTTTCATTTTTGCATGATGATGAGGATGATATGATGATGCCATGGTGGTCCATGTGGTTAGGGACTGCGTGACAGGGCCGCATTCCACGCTTCCTGTCATAAATATCCTGGTATTAACCAGGCCCGGGACTTGCGGACAACTGCGGTGCCAGCCGTGTAATCATTCACACCTTGCGATGCGTCATAACCCGGGTAACACCCCCAAAGTCGCACCCGTGAAGTGGGTGAGTCTCGGCTGCGTGGCATCAGCCTTCTCATTGGGTCCATAGCACACCCACTCTGGGTAGGAGCTGATCCAGGTAGGAAAAGTCCCGCTTGACTCGGCTGGGATTCGAACCCGGATCTCCCAGCTGCCAGTTTGACGCGCTAACCACTGCGCTACAGAGACCGGTGTTTCTTTTATTATTTGTTATAACGTCGTCATTAGAAAGAAAGCCCATGTGTTGAGTTTTACCGAGTGAATGCGCTCATCTGAGTCAGTGGCGGTGTATGCGTCTGTTGTGCAAGAGTCTGTACATGCGACTGGGGGAAAGTCTGCTTGCGTTACAGTGGTGACCCTGTTTTAGCGGTAGGTTAGAGGACCTGCAGGTGCTAGTTGAGTAGCGATTTTAGAGTAAGGTTTGATATGTGGTTTGCTTGTCTGTATTAATTCCCCGCTCCGATTCTAGGGGGTAAGATCCGTCACTTCAGTAGTTTTCTGGATCTTATAAGGAGGTAGTTCTTGTTTCTTCCTGTTGTATAGCTTGTGGTATACTTTTTCCTTGCTCTGCGGTCTATCGTGGGTTTTTTTCGTTCCATCTGGACGTCAAAGTAGGTCACTGTTTTTCTGCGTAGGTTGTTGATATTGTTGTGAGTTTTCATTTTAAGTTCTTGCCGTTGATTTGTTTGTGTTTTTGTATTTTTACGTTTTTCACATTTTTGAGAAGAAGTTATTGTAAATAATTATGGAGTCGGACCAGGTAGAGGTGTATATTAAGCAAGGTGAGAGGCTAGGTCTTCAGGAGGATAGACCTTTTGACTATGTTGAGAAATGTAAAGATAGAGAGGATAGGGAGCGGGAGAGAGTACTTAAGAAAGAGGAACTAGAGGTTCAGAAAGCCTTGAAAGAGAAGGAATTAGAAGCTCAGAGAGAGAGAGAAGAGAGAGAAATAGTACTTAAGAAAGAGGAAATAGAGTTAAAAGAGAAAGAACTAGCGTTTTAGAGAGAGAAAGACAAAAAGGAACGGGCTTTAAAAGAGAAAGAACTTGAAGTTCACAGAGAGAGAAGAAAGAGATAGAATCCTTAGAAAGGAGGAGTTAGAGTATCAGAGAGAGAAAGAAGAGAAAGATAGGGAGTCGAAAGAGAGAGATAGGGAGGTGCAGCTACAGTTAGCTCGGGACGCGGGGTCTAGAACAGCTTCAGAGGGTGATTCAGTAGGTTGGGGATTACATAACTTCCCTAGATTACCGATGTTTAAGGAGTCTGTGGACTCCATTGATGCTTTTCTGTGTCGCTTTGAGGCTCACGCGCAGGCATTGTTAGCCTTCTGCCAACTGGCCTGTTTTGCTTTCGTCAGTGCTACTGAAAAGGTCAGGCCTTGAGTCTTTTCCATAGTTTGAACGTTTCGGGGAACGTAGATTACGATACTTTGAAGGAGTGTCTCTTGCAGAAGTTCCAGTGTAGTGCGGAGGGATTCAGGGAACACTTGAGAGTTTGTCGGCCAGAGACAAGGGAATCATTTGTGTCGTTTGGCAAATGGTTGTCCCACTTGCTCATACGTTGGGTCCAACTGTCCAAGATCGACCACACGTACGAGGCATTGCGGAACAGTTCTTTGGTAGCGTTTCCAAGGATCTAGCAGTGTTCTTGAGGGAGCGTAACCTCAAGAGTACAGAGGAATTAGTTCAGAACGCGGAGGCTTTTCGGCTGGCGCACCCGATGAAAAACCTAGCGCGTAGAACCGAGTCGCCGCCAGTCGGGTTGGTCGCCGCTAACATGACTGGGGGATAGCAGGGTGTCAACACCTTGCGTGGGGCCCAGCTGGTCAACGGTAGAGGTATTTTCCGTTCTCGCCGCGGGGATAGAGGTAACAGCAATGGCGGTCGCGATCCTTACGCACGAAGAGAGAAGTCTGTGCGTGGGGTACGGACGTGATCGTATGGCTAATTCAGACACTCAGTGTTTTGCGTGTCATGAGTACGGTCATTTTAGTCGTAACTGTCCTAACAGTAGTTCAGGGGCTCAGTGTTTCACCTGTCAGGGGTACGGCCATCTGGCTCATCAATGTCCTAGCGATACTGGTATGGTGGAGGGGGCGGAGCAGCCCACTCACGTGGCCAGTTTTGCAGTCCCAATCGGGGAGGAACCACAGTTGGGCGGAGTGTGTTCAGCCGACGGATGTGGTTGCCTACCTCTGGGGGACGATGTTATAAATGGATGTTTCGTTTCTGTTCTCCGTGACTCAGGTACAACGACCGCAGGGGTCAGACGTAGCCTCATTAGGAAGGATCAGTACACGGGGGAGACGCAGAAAGTGATTTCCTTCGGAGGAAAGGTAGAATCTTTTCCTTTGGCTAAGATAGAGGTTGACATGGAGTTTTTCTCAGGTGATCTAATTTCTTGTCATCGACGAGTCAGTAGTTGATTTAGTTCTCGGTAACATGAAGGGTGTGCAGCCAGTCATCGGTAGGGTCGGCGCAATTAGGCGAGCTCACGTTCCTCGCGGTTCAGTCGCATCAGGCGCGACGAGAGCTCGAAGCAAGCGAAATTGTGATCAGAGGGACCGTGATATTGCCGTCCGGAGTCAGGGGATCAGTCCGCGGGTTTGGCCCACTGGTCGGGTTGGCCAGAGATGGCATAGTTCTGTTGCGGACAGAAATGCCGCTCACCACCCTGTCTTTGGGTAGGTCGGAGACTGTTGAGTTTCGCGATAGTGTAGGCCGGCGTTGGATCGTTTTCATTTCTGGTAGTATTAACGCGTTAGTTCTGTTTTCGCGTTCGCTGTGCAATCCGAGGGTGTACGTTGGGGTTTAAGGCTGTGGTTAATTAATTTTTGAGTTGTGATAGGATAGTGTATTGCATCCAGTTGTCTTAAAAAGAAACTTGGCCGTTTCTTTTTCCTGAGGAAGGGGGAATTGTGATAAAACTCTATGCTTATGCATAGGGTTCACACAGTGGGTTTAATATGGTACAGTTTTTGTTAGCGGTTTGTTTTGTGCCAATATTCTGTGTGGCACGAGACCCACGTGAAATCTTAAAGGAACGTTTGGCACGGGGAGTTTTAGTGAGTTCAGGCGAACAGAGCTAATAATAATACCGTTATTATATAGGCGCTTTTTCTCAATTTTTGGGCAAATCGACTCAAAGCGCCGCGAACTGAAACCCAACACTCGCACTCACGTAACAGACACGGATTTACACCATTTAAGACAAACACAGTACAAGACAAACGAAGGGCCAGTTCAGCTACTGAAGTTACACAGATTTTTGATCGCTTGTATTTGAAATTTGTAAAGTGGCCTGAAACCGGTACCAAAGTGTGGGGGGTGGGGGGAGTGGGTGGGGGGGTGGAAGAACCGGAGTACCCAGAGAAAGAACCCCTGACGGTCCGCCCGAATTAACGGTGACACTTACCAGAGGAGAAAAGTCCGACGCCGGAACCCGTTTTCGAACCTCGCACCTTTGGCATTGGTGGCAGGCGCCTTAACCACTGCGCCATGGACCGCCCCGTATAAAGTTAGTAGGGGGCTTTCTGTCAGTGTGGACAGACGTGTGTGAGATACCTTAGCCTGTATTCCAAGACTCTGAAAGCTAGAATTCAGGTATTTTTCTATATGTGTTATTGATGGTTACTGTGTTAAGGATAGTATGCATTAGTAGGAGTTAATTCGGTTGTGTAGTATTGACTGGTTTGGTTCAGTTATGTTGGTTTGGAATTCATTGAGGCAACCGCTGTTTATATATATAGTTATTTACCGAGATGGATAACTAAGGAATGTCAGGTGTGTATGCCTAAGTCATTATGAAGGTAGTACGTGGTAAGTATAGTCTTTTCCAGTGTATGGGATAACGTATAGCGAGAGTTAGGTTATAGTCTGTTTCAAGCTAGTGACAGAATTATGGGGTGTTACGAAAATAGTCAGGATGAAGCACGTGGGTGTGTGAATGAACGCGAGTTATTTTTATCGGCCATTTTTATTATCCAATATGTGTGTGTTTAGCAAGTGTTATGATTTGGGACTTTATTATTTATTCAGAGTGCTTGTCGGAGAGTGGAGCGACGGACGCCATAACGTCAGTCACCAGGGACCTATTGTGAGGTCATCTCTTTATCTTTTCACTCAGGGAGTGAGCGACCGGTGCCAAGACACCTGGGTCACATCAAGTACTGCGCTACAGAGCGAGTTACGAGGACGTCCACGGCACGAGAAATGGGACGACTCGGGAGCATACGACAAAGGTCTTGCACGCCTAGACGTGAAAGGACTGAACGTAACCAGGCGAGAACACCAAAACAGGTTGGATTGTGAGAGACAACTAAATAGCCTGGCATTTACATTGTGTGTGTGTATGTGGTGAGGTACTTGTAGTGGGCAAGGTGTAGTGTACATAGTTGTGATAATCTTTTGAGCGTTTCTTTTATTATTTGTTATAAACGTCGTCGTTAGAAAGAAAGCCCGTGTGTTGAGTTTTACCACGTGAATGCGCCCGTCTGAGTCAGTGGCGGTGTATGCGTCTGTTGTGCGAGAGTCTGTACGTGCGACTGGGGAAAGTCTGCATGCGTTACACTCTTGCAGTTGCTGTTTTTTCACAACAGTAAAGGGTTAACCCATTTAGCCACACAGATGCATTTCCCAAATTTTGGAAGTCTTACTCAACGACTATGTACCAGTTGCAGGAGGTGGATTGACCCTGATTATTCAAGGGTAGTGCCAGATTAGCTTTGTGCCTTCAGGGCGCCAAGCTATTCTGGCAATACCCTTAAATTATTCAAGGGTAGTGCCAGATTAGCTTGGCGCCTTCAGGGCGCCAAGCTATTCTGGCAATACCCTTGAATTATCAGGGTCTATCAATCTCCTGCTGTAGGGCGTTGGGGCTAAATGGGTTAACCTATCAGATGAAATCAGCCAGGGTATTCAGCCCTGGCATGGTACACACTGACAATGGTAGTTCAAGGGTGGTGTCTGAACAGCTTGGCACCAGAAGAGCAAACTCACCATCTCAGCCAGATTAGGGTTGTCCATTTCTGAGACTTTCTCCCAGCACTCGGCAGCCATCTTGTAATCGCCAGCATGCATTGCTACCTCTCCTGACACGATGACAGCAGCTGGGTCATCTCCCTTTGCGGCCAAAATGGCGGGGAGGTGGGGGTAGGCTTTGGCGTGTTGGCCAAGATCTCGGTATATATCCAAGAGCTTCGTTCGTAGGTTCTGTGAGATGGCAAGGCAACAGTAAGTACAGGTCAGCCTCAGTACATTGTGATACCTGGGAGCCATAAAGTTGATCAGACCGTGCGTTCATGTTAAATCAAATGGATGCGCACCTTTTGTGACATCAATGTCATATCACAGTGCATGTAACACATTTAGAAGTGAGTAACTGGGCTCGGGAAGCTGACGTCATCACGCTAGCATGGAGGCCATCTTGAAAGGATTCGCGACTAAGGCCCTCATAGGGAAATTGCTGTCAGGACAATGTCAGGAAAGTCCTGACGTGCTATAGGCAATAACAGTAAGTCTTGCCATTACCGTTGGAAACCGCTAACCAGAATCTGTTTTTGTTTGTTTCCGAAGAGCAAGAAACATGAAGAAAAACGTGTTGAAACACTACTTCGCTACTATCTGAAGGCTATCCTATCCTCTTAAGATGGCGGATGACGCGCCGACGCTGCTAGGCAACGCGGGGAACTTCCCGAGCCCAATACATGGGTGACAGGCTGATTCAGCTTTTTCAAAATCCCCAAAAAGTCGAGTTTCAGCTTTTTGTTTCAGACTCAACACCCCTTCAGCTAGCCTGTACTCTCTGCAAAAGGCATAAATTCTCATGAGCCCCTGCGGATCTCATGAGAATTTATGTCTCTTGCTGGTCCTGCCTTGGACTGTTTTCAGTGTCTTCAATTTTTCATACTGTCACCCACGGTAAGATGAAAAACTGTTCCCTGCTATCCCAAGGATCTTTACGTGCAGAGAATGTCAGTGTACAAAGGGCCCTCACACAGAGAAACGGCAAGTGGTCATCCCAACAAACACACTTGGCGTGTCCCTGACACTGCACAAGGATATTTGGGTGCCCCATGCATAATTAAATCCAGGGTGTGTTTAATGCTTGCACATCAGTGCACAACAGGTTTCGGTGAAGGCCTGGACCCACAATATGGCAATGCTGTATCGTGGATCCAGACCCTGAAGTGTATTCACAATTTGTAAGATGGCGTACAAAAGGCACACACGAGTATCGGCATCAATGATGGTATACAGTTCTACAACAGTGTTGCAGAGTGTAGTGAATCCTCATGGGACAGAATCTGTAATTAACCCATTACATCCTGAGGCTGATTTTTTTTTTAAATACTTATGAAGGCTACATTACAGATTACAAGACAGATCAACCATTTTAGTTCAAGGGTGGTGCCAGAATAGCTTGGTGCCTGAGGCGCCAAGCTATTCTGGCACCACCCTTGAACTATCACAGTCACATTTTTTTAATAAAGCAACAGTGCATCAGGATTAAAATGGTTAAGGAAAACACAAAGACCAAACACAAATGCAAACCTACCACGTCATCAGGGTATTTCTGAATGCCAGCCTCCATGACTTCAGCAGCAAGGTCATTTCGCTGACCTCCCGCGCACCAATCTGCACCCACTTCATAGGTTGAGGCTGCAAAATCTGGATTGTTCTCTCCCATGTCCGCCAGCAACTTTAGAATGCTGTCAAGGTTTCCTGCAGGCACAGCGTGACACACCATCTTCCTTTGTGTTAGGTTTGGATTTCCAGGCCATCTGAAAGAGATGGGGGGAAAAAAAACAGATTCACATACTGAGCTCTATGGTCGACATTCTTAAATCTGGGGGCTATACACCCATTCGGAATCTCAGACAAGTAATGCATGCTGGGGCGGGTGTTGTACCAAACAGACTCAGAGGGCTCGTGTTTTCAAAAGACTTTCGGAAAACTTGGGCGTTCAGCTTCACTACCTCCTGCATCATTCTCCAGTGCTGGTGACCTCATCACCTTTTAAAAAGTTGCGTTTATCGCTAATCCTGTGGAAATAAACTGATCAAAAATGATATTTAGCCCTTTCTGTCTCATTAGAACAAGTTAGAAGCACTCATGGGGACCCAAAATCATAGGCTCAAAAGTTGTACTGTAACAAGAGAATGAAACACAACGTTGGGTTTTGTCTAGGGTTTCTCATAAAAGACATGTTGCACGCACATTTATCCCAGAATGTTTGTTTGGTATGTGGTGGGGCGGATTACAACAAAACAGACAGGGAGGCCATGTTGCGCCTTGTGGAGATTTTTTATTCCCCACCAAGGAGGCAGTACACAGAGCTGAGGCCCAGTTAGACAAAACTTGTGAAAATAATTTGACGCTCAATTAGGTCTTGCTTCCGTCGTGGTGTTACAAGTGCATTCTTGGCATGGAGACGCTAACACGAGGGGGCGCTACTGGGTCAAGGTCGATGTCTACTACTGGTCTAATTAAATGATTGGTCACTTCCAGCTAAACTTAGATGGGACAGACAAAAGGAAAATCTCTAGGCGGGAAAGGGAAAGGGGAGCCAGGCTAAGACTGGAAGCTAATTAGGTCACCTGTCAGAACCCACACTCAGCAGCTATGTGACAACCGGCCGCGCAAAATCATGCTATAATGTATTGACCATTGACTAGAGGGGTGACGTAATAAAATATAATATTAAAACATATACAAAACACAGCTCGTCACATCCCCTCTTTCTAGTAGCTGCGTCCTCGCGGTAACACACATAGTGCAAATCATGGTACTAAACAAGAAAATTCTCTTATGTCTAGCACCAAAAAAGATAAGAGGAGAGGCGTGGTCTCACAACACTGCTACTGTACATACCAAAGTATCAAAATCACAGCAGCACAAAATCACAACACAACTGAGGGGTACGTGACTACAATCCATACTTAGTTTGACTGTAAATACATCAAGTAGAAAAATTCTAGCAGAACTTCAGCACAAGCTTCACAACCCCTTTGTAACCAAGGAAGACATGGATCTTCTCAACCCTTAATTACACGAGTACACAAAATAAATCCTGGACAACATCAAAACCCTTACGAATTACTCATGCCTTATGAAAAGGTTACACACAAGTAATCACAGGTTAAAACAACACTAAACACAACTGCAGTCTGTCAGCCCAGTCACTAAAGCCTCGATGCTCACAGTTTCCGCCTGTTCAAGGACCTCGACGTTGGTGACATAGTCACTCCAGTGAATGCTGAGGATGGTATGCAGGCAGCGCTGGTGAAAGCGTTCGAGGAGTCGTAGTTGGCTGCGGTAGAGGGCCCAGGACTCGGAACCGTACAGCAGGGTGGTGAGGATGACAGCTCTGTACACGCTGATCTTGGTGCCTTTTTTCAGCTGTTGATTGTGCCACACCCGCTTGAATAGTCGCCCGAAAGCACTGTTCGCTTTTGCCAGCCTCTTGTCCAGCTCCTTGTCCAGCTTGGCGTCTGACGTGATGATGCAGCCAAGGTAGGTAAACTGGTGTACAGACTTCAGTTCGGACTCGCCAATGGTGATGTGGGGAGGGCGATGCTCTTCCTTGTGTGCCGGCTGATGAAAGACCTCTGTCTTTTTCAAACTGACCTCGAGTCCAACGAGCCGGGCAGCATCTGCGAAGCAGGACGTAATGCGCTGCAAGGCTCTCTCTGTGTGTGCAACGCGGGCAGCATCATCAGCAAAGAACAGCTCACGAATCAGTCGGTCTAGGGTTTTGGTGTGGGCCTGCAGTCGTCTGAGGTTGAACAGGCTGCCATCGAGATGATACCTGATGTACACTGCATCGTCATCGTCGAGGTCCACTGTGGCCTGCTTCAACATCATGCTAAAAAAGATGATGAAGAGGGTCGGTGCCAGCACGCAGCCCAGCTTCACATCGTTGAGAATGGGGAATGGTTCTGAGAGGTCACTGTTGAGTCTGACCTGGCCTTGCTGGTCCTCGTGGAGCTAGACATCATGCTGAGGAACTTTGGGGGACAGCCAAGTCACTCCAGGATCTGCCACATGCCTTGCCTGCTCACAGTGTCAAATGCTTTTGTTAGGTCGACAAACGTTACGTACAGCCCTTTGTTCTGCTCGCGGCACTTCTCCTGAAGCTGTCTCAGCACAAAGACCACGTCAGTGGTGCTCCTGTTGGCTCTGAAGCCACACTGGCCCTCTGGGAGGTGGTCTTCAGCGATGGCAGGTACCAGCCGATTCAGGAGCAGCCTTGCGAGAATTTTCCCGGCAATGGACAGCAGGGTAATTCCACGATAATTAGAGCAGGCAGACTTCTCGCCTTTGTTCTTGTACAGGGTGATGATGACTGCATCACGGAGATCCTTTGGTAGTGTTCCTTTCTCCCAGCAGCAGAGAAAAAGGTTGTGGAGCTTGTGCAGTGCTGGGCCTCCATGTTTCCAGATCTCTAGCGGGATTCCGTCATCATTTGGAATACACCAGTGTGTAAAATAAGTTTGACTAAACAGTTCAAGGGTAGTGGCCCTACCCTTAAACTAAAGCCATTGGTCTATATCCTTATCTGTAAGTACTATAATATAGCTTGCATATGGCAGTGTACAAATTTGAAGCTTTTAGCCTCAGTATGATATGGGTTACTGTGTCAAAGTTATAAAATTAAAGTGCACAATATGCTTTTAGAGTTTGAATTAACACACTTACCCTTGGGACACCACAGCAGGAGGACCAGACAAGATAGCTCAAGGGTAGTGCCAGATTAGCTTGGCGCCTGAAGGAGCCAAGCTAATCTGGCAGTACCCTTGAATTATCATTACTGATCCATCTTCAAAGACATCTCTGAAAATTGTGAGGCACTATATGGGTGTGCACAAGTTCACCTCGTCACTGCCAATGGATGCAGATTGTGGCACTATATGGGTGTGCACAAGTTGACCTCGTCAATGCCAATGGATGCAGATTGAGGCACTATATGGGTGTGCACAAGTTGATCTCGTCACTGCCAATGGATGCAGATTGTGGCACTATATGGGTGTGCACAAGTTCACCTCGTCACTGCCAATGGATGCAGATTGTGGCACTATATGGGTGTGCACAAGTTGATCTCGTCACTGCCAATGGATGCAGATTGAGGCACTATATGGGTGTGCACAAGTTGATCTCGTCACTGCCAATGGATGCAGATTGTGGCACTATATGGGTGTGCACAAGTTGATCTCGTCACTGCCAATGGATGCAGATTGTGGCACTATATGGGTGTGCACAAGTTCACATCGTCACTGCCAATGGATGCAGATTGAGGCACTATATGGGTGTGCACAAGTTGATCTCGTCACTGCCAATGGATACAGATTGTGGCACTATATGGGTGTGCACAAGCTGACCTCGTCACTGCCAATGGATGCAGATTGTGGCACTATATGGGTGTGCACAAGTTGATCTCGTCACTGCCAATGGATGCAGATTGTGGCACTATATGGGTGTGCACAAGTTGATCTCGTCACTGCCAATGGATGCAGATTGTGGCACTATATGGGTGTGCACAAGCTGATCTCGTCACTGCCAATGGATGCAGATTGTGGCACTATATGGGTGTGCACAAGTTGATCTCGTCACTGCCAATGGATGCAGATTGTGGCACTATATGGGTGTGCACAAGTTGATCTCGTCACTGCCAATGGATGCAGATTGTGGCACTATATGGGTGTGCACAAGCTGATCTCGTCACTGCCAATGGATGCAGATTGTGGCACTATATGGGTGTGCACAAGCTGACCTCGTCACTGCCAACGGATGCAGATTGTGGCACTATATGGGTGTGCACAAGCTGATCTCGTCACTGCCAATGGATGCAGATTGAGGCACTATATGGGTGTGCACAAGTTGATCTCGTCACTGCCAATGGATGCAGATTGTGGCACTATATGGGTGTGCACAAGCTGATCTCGTCACTGCCAATGGATGCAGATTGAGGCACTATATGGGTGTGCACAAGTTGATCTCGTCACTGCCAATGGATGCAGATTGTGGCACTATATGGGTGTGCACAAGTTCACCTCGTCACTGCCAATGGATGCAGATTGTGGCACTATATGGGTGTGCACAAGCTGATCTCGTCACTGCCAATGGATGCAGATTGTGGCACTATATGGGTGTGCACAAGTTCACCTCGTCACTGCCAACGGATGCAGATTGTGGCACTATATGGGTGTGCACAAGCTGATCTCGTCACTGCCAATGGATGCAGATTGAGGCACTATATGGGTGTGCACAAGTTCACCTCGTCACTGCCAATGGATGCAGATTGTGGCACTATATGGGTGTGCACAAGTTCACCTCGTCACTGCCAATGGATGCAGATTGTGGCACTATATGGGTGTGCACAAGTTCACCTCGTCACTGCCAATGGATGCAGATTGAGGCACTATATGGGTGTGCACAAGTTCACCTCGTCACTGCCAATGGATGCAGATTGAGGCACTATATGGGTGTGCACAAGTTCACCTCGTCACTGCCAATGGATGCAGATTGTGGCACTATATGGGTGTGCACAAGCTGATCTCGTCACTGCCAATGGATGCAGATTGTGGCACTATATGGGTGTGCACAAGTTGATCTCGTCACTGCCAATGGATGCAGATTGTGGCACTATATGGGTGTGCACAAGCTGATCTCGTCACTGCCAATGGATGCAGATTGTGGCACTATATGGGTGTGCACAAGTTGATCTCGTCACTGCCAATGGATGCAGATTGTGGCACTATATGGGTGTGCACAAGTTGATCTCGTCACTGCCAATGGATGCAGATTGTGGCACTATATGGGTGTGCACAAGCTGATCTCGTCACTGCCAATGGATGCAGATTGTGGCACTATATGGGTGTGCACAAGCTGACCTCGTCACTGCCAACGGATGCAGATTGTGGCACTATATGGGTGTGCACAAGCTGATCTCGTCACTGCCAATGGATGCAGATTGTGGCACTATATGGGTGTGCACAAGTTCACCTCGTCACTGCCAATGGATGCAGATTGAGGCACTATATGGGTGTGCACAAGTTCACCTCGTCACTGCCAATGGATGCAGATTGTGGCACTATATGGGTGTGCACAAGTTCACCTCGTCACTGCCAATGGATGCAGATTGAGGCACTATATGGGTGTGCACAAGTTCACCTCGTCACTGCCAATGGATGCAGATTGTGGCACTATATGGGTGTGCACAAGTTCACCTTGTCACTGCCAATGGATGCAGATTGTGGCACTATATGGGTGTGCACAAGTTGATCTCGTCACTGCCAATGGATGCAGATTGTGGCACTATATGGGTGTGCACAAGCTGATCTCGTCACTGCCAATGGATGCAGATTGTGGCACTATATGGGTGTGCACAAGCTGACCTCGTCACTGCCAACGGATGCAGATTGTGGCACTATATGGGTGTGCACAAGCTGATCTCGTCACTGCCAATGGATGCAGATTGAGGCACTATATGGGTGTGCACAAGTTCACCTCGTCACTGCCAATGGATGCAGATTGTGGCACTATATGGGTGTGCACAAGTTCACCTCGTCACTGCCAATGGATGCAGATTGTGGCACTATATGGGTGTGCACAAGTTCACCTCGTCACTGCCAATGGATGCAGATTGAGGCACTATATGGGTGTGCACAAGTTCACCTCGTCACTGCCAATGGATGCAGATTGAGGCACTATATGGGTGTGCACAAGTTCACCTCGTCACTGCCAATGGATGCAGATTGTGGCACTATATGGGTGTGCACAAGCTGATCTCGTCACTGCCAATGGATGCAGATTGTGGCACTATATGGGTGTGCACAAGTTCACCTCGTCACTGCCAATGGATGCAGATTGAGGCACTATATGGGTGTGCACAAGCTGATCTCGTCACTGCCAATGGATGCAGATTGAGGCACTATATGGGTGTGCACAAGTTCACCTCGTCACTGCCAATGGATGCAGATTGTGGCACTATATGGGTGTGCACAAGTTCACCTCGTCACTGCCAATGGATGCAGATTGTGGCACTATATGGGTGTGCACAAGTTCACCTCGTCACTGCCAATGGATGCAGATTGAGGCACTATATGGGTGTGCACAAGCTGATCTCGTCACTGCCAATGGATGCAGATTGCGTTTTTGAACTCACTGTAAACTCAAAATAAAAAATCCGTAGCTGTTGGAAGGAAAATTATTTCAGCAAAAGGCATAGATCCACATGAGCACTTGCAACTGCTGGGGAGAGGGGCTCATGAGGATCGATACCTCTTGCAGTTGGGTGTTTTTCAATTACCCATATTCTCAAGCAGTCAAGGGGTTAACTACACAAGTAAAACTCACATTGTAAGTGCATGGTCCAGAGTATACCGAGGCTCAAGGTCCGTCCGCTCTTCCTCAGGAATCAACGACTGCAGATGGTGCAGGTGGATATAATTCACGGGGTCGCGAGTCACAGGGCTGTTGATGTGGGCCACAGTCACTTCCCGTGCCTTGGCAGAAACAGGGACATGTGCAGAGAGACAATAGACAACGCAAAATGTATCCATGTAATTATCATTCGCAAAAACTCTTAAACTCCCAGAACTAAATGACTTCCATTCGATAGAATGGAAGTCATTTAGTTCTGGGAGTTTAAAAGTTAAAGGACACTGTGCTGACGGTGAGAGAAATTCAATTCCTGTACACACATGGATTAACTCTTAAATTCACAGAACTAAATGACTTCCATTCTATCGAATGGAAGTTATGTAGTTCTGGGAGCTTAAAAGTTAAACTAAGGACACTGTGCTGACAGTGGGAAAAATTCTATTTCTGTACACACATGGACAAATGTGTGCATACAGACAGTCACATGCATGCACAACACCTGAGAAATAACCCTTATCATTCGGAATACACAAGTGTGTGAAATAAGTTTGACTAAAATAGTTCAAGGGCAGTACCAGAATAGCTTGGCGCCTCTAGGCACCAAGCTACTCTGGCACCACCCTTGAACTAAAGCCATAGATCTTTATCTGTAAGTACTATAATGTAGCTTGTATATGGGCAGTGTACAAATTTGAAGCTTTTAGCCTCAGTATGATATGGATTAAATAGGAACTTATAAAAAAAATGTTTAAAAATGTCTTATTCCCATACTCCTTTACCTTGACATTATTGCCAATGTGCATGAGATATTTCACCATCTCACGATGCAAGCTTGGGAGGCAGCGGTCAAGATCATTGTACGTTATCATCGCGTCGACTGTAGACAGACGGAAACCTCAACAAATCAGTGCACACACACAAACAAACATACACATAAAATCCATAGAAAGTGTTTATTCCTGCAGGAAACACCTCACCCAAACTCTGATGGAGGTTGCAATAACAATTTTTACAAGCCAGCTGATATTCATCATTATTTCTCCCATAACATGAAACGTGAGTGTAACAAACAATGCAAACTAGTGACATCATTAGAAGAGAGACACACATGCAGTGATGTACAAAAAATAAATCTAAACTAGTGCAGAAAAGGTTATGTGGTCAACATCAGCCAAAGACCTTGTGCTATCTGCCTGAGTTGGCCCCGCACACAGCTGTGTGTGGGCCAAGGTCTTTTTGCTTGCAAGCAAACAACGTACAAAACCTGGGCATCTCATCTGTGTGGACATCAACTCTGTGTGGCACGTTAACCCATTTAACCCCTAGACCACTTTTCCCAAATTTTTGAGGTGCTAGTTAAAGACTGTGTACCTGTTGCAGGAGATGGATGGACCATGATAATTCAAGGGTAGTGCCAGATGAGCTTGGCGCCTGAAGGCACCAAGCTCATCTGGCACTACCCTTGAATTATCATGGTCCATCCATCTCCTGCTGTAGGGATTTGGGGCTAAATGGGTGTAGTTAGTTACTGGAGTTTCTCACAGTTGACCCACTGGCTGCCAGTAGCATTTTTTGTCATGATGATTCCTGCTGCGATCGTCGTGACAAAAACTGCCGCCGACAGCCAAACAGGCACGTTATGAGGAAACCAGCTACAGCTGACATCGGCCGGATCACCTTTCACTTATTAAACAAACAAAAAAAAAAGAAGCAAGAACAAAGGAAAAATGAAGTTTTCTCTAAAATGTATTTTTTTCAAAAAATACTTACCGATGACATTACCATATGGAAGTGTCTACTAGCTTACTTAATTTCAGCCTAAGAACCTGTTGTGTTCATACACAACCAGGGAGGCAACTCAGGGGACTGAACCAGGGCCGTGAGTAGCTTCCCGTCCCTGCCCATCAGGTCACGTGCCACATGGTGTCACACCAGTCGGAAATGCTGAGCTTACCAGCGGCAAGCAGGGCAGGTGGGAGGGTCCTCCGAGTAGAGTCATCAGTAAGTATTTTTCAAAAAAATACATTTTAGAGAAAAATTCCTTTGTTTCCTCAAAAACTTTACCGATGACATTACTATATGGAAGAATTACGAAAAGGATGAGGGTGCCGCCCAAAAGATTACCCCCTGTAAAACGACTTTAGCCAGACCCGCCCTCCTAAGAGCAACTCCCAACAATTTCAGCTAAATATTACCTGTGGCGCCGGGAAGGAGTGTTGCGCTGCAGCGATGTCCCCCACCAGTGCGAGGTTGTCTCGCTGGCCTGCCAGATCCCGGAGGTAGAAGCGGGCGAAGGTGGATTCTGCCCGCCAGCCCACAGCTGCCACAATGTCTCAGACGGCACAGTTGCGGTCAAAGGCGACGCTTGTGGCCATGGCTCTCTCGTGTGCGCGGATCCTTAGCCTCTTAGCTCCCTCTGTGGAGAGGTCCTGGTAGGCGGACCATATGACCCAGCGTAGCCAGGAAGATATTGTCTGGGCTGTAATGTCAGTTCTGCCTGGGGCCAGTGGCAGAAAGAGGCGGGACCGTCCCCTCCGGACGGGCTTGGATCTGCGTATATAGACGCACAGGGCGCGCACTGGATCTTGCTGCCTGGACTCCCGGGGAAAGTTCACTCCCTTTAGCAGCCGTATGGTGATCACCTGGGGCGCGGTCAAGGGAGACCTAGTCTTGGCGAGGAAGGACGGGTCAGTGAGGAGCTGCATGGAGCCATCCGTCCTGAACTGCATGCAGGCCGGGCGCGCTGAGAGTGCATGTAGCTCGCTTACTCGGGCCGCCGTGGCAAGGGCCAACAGAAAGCAGGTCTTCCGAGTCACATCCGCAAACCGGGCCAAGTGGAGCGGTTCGAATCGGTCTGAATTCAGCCACGTCAGTACCCAGGGCAGGTCCCAGCATGGAATCAGTGAGTGGGGAACCGGGCGCTGGAGGCCAAAGTGTGCCATAAGGTCGGCGAGGTCTTAGCATTCGCCATGGTCCAGACGGCCCAGGTTTCAGTAGGTGTCCGCAATCATGGACAGGTATCCTCTGATCGTGATGGGGGCTAATCCCTGGTCGCCAAAGAGCCAGAGGAAGAACTCGGCGAGCTGAGGGGTAGTCAGTTCAGTGGGGGAGAGGTGCTGACCAGCACACCAGGACCGTAGTACTTGCTACTTTCCCTTGTAGGCGCGTCTGGTCGATGGTCTGTGGGCAGTAGCGATCGCCTCCACTGCTGCATTCAAGAAGCCTCTAGCAGCGAGGGCTTGCCGCACAATCTCCAGGCATGAAGGAGAAGCCGCTCCGGGCATGGATGGAACAGCGACTGGCGGGGTTGCTTGAGCAACGTGCTCGGGGTGGGGAGCAGCGGGGAGGTCCTGTGGCAAGACTGAGTAGGTCGGTGGTCCAAGATGTTCTAGGAGAATGGGGCCACCAGCAACATCACCGCCTCGCATCCCATGAGCTTGAGCAGGACTTTGGGGACTAGTACCGTCGGGGGATACGCATAAGCGATGAGTCCGCCCAAGGAATGGAGAGCACGTCGACTGCCCAGGTGAGGGGGTCTGGAATAGGGGAGACGAAGAGGGAAGTTGGCGATTCCACCTCATGGCGAAGAGGTCGATCATGGGAGTCTCCCAGTGAGCGCAGATCATCTGAAAGATGTCCGGTCGCAGAGTCCAATCCGTGTGGAGGAACTGGCCGTGCCACGAAAGGGAGTCAGCTAGGACGTTCAGGTGACCCGGAATGTGTCGCGCTCGGAGGAAGATGCCGCGGTCTTCGCACCAGCACAGGATCTGGTAGAGGAGCATGCAGAGGTCGGGGGAGCGCATGCCGCCCTGTTTCTGGATGTAGGAAACCACCGTGGAGTTGTCCGAGAGGACGACGAGCTCCTGGTGATGGAGGCGAGACTCCCACGTGATGAGGGCCCGCCAAATTGCGTTTAGTTCCAACCAGTTGATGTGCCTGTCCGCCAGGTCTGGTGGCCAGCGGCCGAACGTCGTGAGGAACCTCGGTAGCAGGTGTGTGCCCCACCCGGCGAGACTGGCATCCATGCAGAGCGAAAGCGGGGGTGGGGGTGAGGTCAGAGGGGGACGAAGCATCTGAGGAACAGGTACCTGGGCGGTGAGATCGCTGGAGGACGGGCGCCAGTGGAGAAGCAGATGCAGCTGGAGAGGCCGGGAGTAAAGACGACCGAGTGGCAGGAGGTTCGCTGCTGCATTCATCAGACCCAGGAGCTGAAGCCAAACTCTGGCGGGAACAGCCTCTTCTCGGGCCACCTGGCAGGCCAGGGTGGCCAGCTTCTGGATCCGCAGCTCTGGCAGTCTCACTCGGTTGAGGTCGGTCGCAAATTCCATGCCGAGGTGTACAAACCGGCGGGATGGGGTGTGGTCCGACTTGCCAGCATTGACCAGGAAGCCCAGCAACGTCAAGAACAGGAGTAGCACATCTCTGCCCATCACAAGAGTGGACTCCGACTGGTTCCAAAGAAAGGAGGTCGTCTAAATAATTTGAGGTCGGACTGGCGGACGACTGTTTGGCCTTGGCGACGACGGCGTCCATGATGCGCGTGAAGACCCATGGGCTGAGGTTGAGGCCGAACGGGAGGGCCCGAAACTGGTATACCACGCCGTCGAAGGCGAAGCGCAGGTACAGTCTGGAGGCGGAGTGCATGGGGACGTGGAGATACACGTCGGACAGGTCCAGACCGACAGCAAAACCCATGGGCTGCACGGCGGCCCTGAGGGCCCTGGCTGTCTCCATGCGAAAGGCCGGGGCTGAGATGTACCTGTTCAATGCCGAGAGATCAATGACGGGTCGCCACTTGCCGCCCGGCTTCGGTACCACAAAGAGGCGGCTGTAGAAGGCTGGGGAGTCATGACGCGACACTACCTCTGTGGCAGCCTTCTGCAGTAGAGCGGTGACCTCGCCGCAAATGGCGACGGCCTTGAGCTGGTCGATCGGAATCTTGGTCCACAAGGAAGAGTGTCGTAGCGGCAGTGGATATTGAAAGGTGATCAGGAGGCCCTCAGAGATGGTGGAGAGGACCCAGGGGTCGTCCGGAAGCAGCGAGCGCCACACTTCGCTGCAGAGGGCGAGCTCCCGCCGACAAGAGACCCCGAAGCGGTCGGCGGGGGTAGGAGTGGGGGAGACGTCAGGGGCCCTCCCGCGCCGTGGGCGGAGAGCAGGCCTGGGCCAGGCGAGGGCAGGGGTTCGGACAGGGCGGGAGTGACTGAAGGCGGGGGTCCGCATGGGGTCCCTGGCGTGAGCGGGGGTGGAGGAAGTGGAGGGTCTGGAGATCCGCAGGGACGCCAAGGGGGCAAAGGCGACGGGCGTCAGGGCCGGCAAGGTGAGGCGTGCAGTGATGCACAGGAGGGTGGTCGCGGATTCGAGGTGCGAGACGTGGTCTTGGACGAGGAGGGCCGAGGGCTGCGTCTGCTGAAGCACTGCGCATCACGGTCCATCCTATGAGCGCCGACAGAACGCGGGGCGCATGGGGCCTCTGGCGTCATGCAATTTATCAGATCTGCCAACATGTAGCTGATGAGGCGACGGTCTCTGCAGGCCGGCCTCAGTGAGGCGGGCACTGTGCCGGCTATATGACTCCCTGTAGGAGTGAGCGGGCTTATCTGTGCGGGACCCGTCAGGACTGTCAGTGGTCGACGGATGACGCGACGAAGATCGCTGCAGGCCGGCCTCAATGAGGCGGGTGCTCTGCCGGCTATTTGACTCTTGGATGCAGTGGTAGATGCAGTCCTGGGGAGGGTGCAGTGGTAGATGCATTCCTGGGGCGTGAACTGTGGTCACGCGTCCCGCGTGTCGTCCGGTCCCAAGGTCGGAGCGGACGCAACTGGTCACTTCTCCGAGCACGGAGGGGGGTGCCATGGTGGACAGGCGGTCACATGCTGGCGTCAAGCGCTCGCGCCGATAAAAACTCCAAAGCTGTGACCAACGGTCCTTCGGCCATGCGGAGCAGACATTGCAAGCGTGGTCGGAGGCGCAGACAGAACAGGGGAGGCAGACCTTGTGGTTATCGCTCGGCCATTGGAAATCGCCGCAATGCGGACAGGTGCACACTTGGCAGCTGCAACACATATCAGACATGAAAGGTGACCTGGCGCGGGCACCCCAAGGCCCCGCCAAACGAATTCGAGCGTTCGACGCCAAATAGTGACGGGCAATACGAAGCGCCCCTGGTCGAAGCCGACGCCCGGCCTGAGGGCTGGCCGAGGGCTGGGACTAAGACCTTACCTCTCCATGGCTGCGGGGACGGAAGGGGGGGGGGGGGGGTGGCCTCCATACCATACTCAGAGCGTGCCGGCGGGAAGGAAAGCCTCAGCAGGCACACCGAAGCCCAGAAATCCACACGCAACCACGTAAGTCCATGGTAGGAATGGGAGCCACAAGTAATCCAAGCACAAGAATGGGCACCCCCATACTCCAAGAGAACACAAAATCCAAAGGAACACAGGTAATCCAAAACTCGATCGGCCCTTTAAGAACTGGTCGCACCATACACAGTCAAGGTCCCGTAGGCTAGAACACAAATGTTCACGGTAAGCTAAGTAAACCGACTGGCGTGACACCACGTGGCACGTAAGCGGATGGGCAGGGACAGGAAGCTACTCACGGCCCTGGTTCAGTCCCCTGAGTTGCCTCCCTGGTTGTATATGAACACAACAGGTTCTTAGGCTGAAATTAAGTAAGCTAGTAGACACATCCATATAGCAATGTCATCGGTAATGTTTTTGAGGAAACAAAAGCCTGGGTTTCAATGTGGGCATTACAGGGGACTGCATAGTTATGAGCAGAATGAATCAAACATATTACAAGACGTACAGAGTGAAATGAATATGGGCACAGCTTCTTCATGTCTGCTCAAGTTTACCAGACAGGTGATCAAGTTTTCAGTTGTCTGACGATATTCTGTTTTTTCCAGCGTCCCTCCGTTACCCTGTACACAGACAGCACAGACATTTGCAGCATGCGTATGGTCTCCAGGCCAACACTGGTCACTGCTGACTTGGAGGTCATTGGGCCAATGGCTGCTGTTGGGACCACAAACAGCTGTGTGCAAGCCAACTGTGGCCAACACTGGCGTGATGACCTATTGCTTTTTTTCACCCTTTTACAATGTTATTGTCTCACAATGGGGCGGTCCGTGGCGCAGTGGTTAAGGCGCCTGCCACCAATGTCAAAGGTGCGAGGTTCAATACCGGGTTCCGGCGTTGGACTTTTCTCCTCTGGTAAGTGTCACCGTTAATTCGGGCGGCCCATCGGGGGTTCTTTCTCCGGGTACTCCGGTTCTTCCACCCCCCCACCCACCCCCCCACCACCCCCCACACTTTGGTACCGGTTTCAGGCCACTTTACAAATTTCAAATACAAGCGATCAAAAATCTCTGTAACTTCAATAGCTGAACTGGCCCTTCGTCTGTCTTGTACTGTGTTTGTCTTAAATGGCGTAAATCCGTGTCTGTTACGTGAATGTGCGTGTTGGGTTTCAGTTCGCGGCGCTTTGAGTCGATTTGCCCAAAAATTTACAAAAAGCGCCTATATAATAACGGTATTATTATTATTATTATTACAAAGTCAACTTTAGGTGGCCTTAACCTGTTCACTGCCAAGAAAAAAATGAACACCACACTACTGAAAAAAGTATAGATCCTCGTGAGCCACCACAATTGCGGGGGCTCATGAGGATCTATGCCTCTTGCTGAAGCCTCGAGGGTCCAGTCAGGGTGGTCAATGTCCAAGGTAAGAGTCGAGGGCTTTAGCCCAAGACTCTTACGTCCCCCCCCTCCCCCCCCCCCCCCCCCCCCCCCCCCCCCGATCAGACCTGAGAGGCAACAAGAACCACTGGCAAAGCCTAACTCGTAATACAATGGTTTTGTCTTCAACTGCAAAAGGTATTAGGCGCGATGTACAACCTTGAAAGAACCCCACCCCTTGTGCGTGTGACGTAGAAATGCTGAGGATGCAAATCTCAATATTTTCGACTGTCGCTCAACAACCTCATGTGAAACGCATTCACCTATAATTCTCTCTGAGGTATTTAAAATTTAACACATTTTCAGTCATTCGTTTTGCTTGAACTTGGTAATATAGGCCAAACACAATGCCAGCATATAGTTATTCTACTGAATAACCCCCTCAATTTTTATTCATCCAGCTTTTTGTTTCTTCGCTGTTTCAGTATAGCAGAGCATTCGGCATTCGATGGAATTTCCTGTAGTTAATATTATCTCATTTATCCAATTATTCAAATTATCTGATTTATCCAATTGTTCAGTAATTTTTTGTATGAAACTGGTACCAACTGTATCACATAACACCTACATATAGTACTGTTTGTTGTGTAACCCCCTAAATTGTTTATTTATTGGTATCTTTTTGTTTTGAGGTTTGACTGAATGAAGATTAGGGCATATTTGTACTAAGAAATGTGATTGGCCAAAGAAGTTGTATTTGGGAGAGAATGCTTTGCTCAGCAAGTAACGCCATCGTAACATGTAATAAGTAACGCCATCGTAACATGTAATAAGTAATGCCATCGTAACATGTAATAAGTGACGCCATTGTAACATGTAATAAGTAACGCCATCGTAACATGTAATAAGTGACGCCATCGTAACATGTAATAAGTAACGCCATTGTAACATGTAATAAGTGACGCCATCATAACATGTAATAAGTAACGCCATTGTAACATGTAATAAGTGACGCCATCGTAACATGTAATAAGTGACGCCATCGTAACATGTAATAAGTAACGCCATCGTAACATGTAATAAGTGACGCCATCGTAACATGTAATAAATAACGCCATCGTAACATGTAATAAATAACGCCATCATAACATGTAATAAGTGACGCCATCGTAACATGTAATAAATAACGCCATCATAACATGTAATAAGTGACGCCATCGTAACATGTAATAAATAACGCCATCGTAACATGTAATAAGTAACGCCATCGTAACATGTAATAAGTAACGCCATCGTAACATGTAATAAGTAACGCCATCGTAACATGTAATAAGTGACGCCATCGTAACATGTAATAAGTGACGCCATCGTAACATGTAATAAGTGACGCCATCGTAACATGTAATAAATAACGCCATCGTAACATGTAATAAATAACGCCATCGTAACATGTAATAAGTGACGCCATCGTAACATGTAATAAGTGACGCCATCGTAACATGTAATAAATAATGCCATCGTAACATGTAATAAGTAACGCCATCGTAACATGTAATAAGTGAGTCTACGTATCACATGTTACCTTTGGTAACTTGTAAGAAGAAGACTTTTGTTGCCTTGAGAATGGGCAACCAGAGACAAAAAATCAAATAGAGCCAGGCCAATGAAAACAACAAAGGCAAAGCTATTACGGCTCATGTGTATGACCGATTTACATAATGCAGCAGCAAAAGTCCATGTTTTCTGAAAATGTAAGCTTTTTTCACACATCTGTCAACCTCCCATGACCCTTGACCTTTGTGATGAGTTGACTAAATTAGTATGCATAGTCTTGTCATCAGCTTTCTTTGTGCCAAATTTGGTTGAACAATTTGCAAAATTGTTCATAATACCTACAATTGTATCAAAAATTGGCATTTTACACACATTTGCCAGTCTCTTGTGACCCTTGCCCTTTCTGAGGGGTCATCCAAATTAGTATGCATAGATAGGTCTTACCATCAGGTATCTCTGTAGCAAGTTTTGGTTTGAAGTTGTGAACAGTATTTGAGAAAAAACATCTTTTGTCAAAATATGGCAATTTTTCACCTTGAGATTTCCTGAGCTCTTGACCTTTTTGAGGGATCAACCAAATTAGTGTGCATAGAAAGGTATCTCTGTAGCAAGTTTGGGTTTAAAGTTGTGAATAATATTTGAGAAAAAAACATCTTTTGTCAAAATATGGCTATTTTCACCTAATTCCTGAGCTCACGTGACCCTTGACCTTTTTGAGGGACCAACCAAATTAGTGTGCATAGAAGGTATCTCTGTAGCAAGTTTGGGTTTAAAGTTGTGAATAGTATTTGAGAAAAAACATCTTTTGTCAAAATATGGCTATTTCGGACCTATTTCC
Source organism: Semisulcospira habei (assembly GCA_036245525.1). Lineage (NCBI taxonomy): Eukaryota > Metazoa > Mollusca > Gastropoda > Semisulcospiridae > Semisulcospira > Semisulcospira habei. The sequence continues at coordinate 50,536,933 of BTPG01000004.1, read as the reverse complement.
TGGGCCCTTGTGACCCTTGACCTCTCCAAGGGGTCATCTAAATTAGTATGCATAGATAGGTCTTACCATCAGGTATCTTTGTAGCAAGTTTTGCTTTGAAGTTGTGAAAAGTATTTGAGAAAAAACATCTTTTGTCAAAATATGGCTATTTTTCACCTATTTCCTGAGCTCTTGTGACCCTTGACCTTTCCAAGGGATCAACCAAATTAGTATGCATGGAAAGGTCTTACCGTCAGGTACCTTTGTACCAAGTTTGGGTTTGAAGTTGTGAATAGTATTTGAGAAAAATAAATTATGTAAAAATATAGCTATTTTTGACATATTTTCTGATCCTGTGACCTTGACCTTTGTGAGAGGTCACTCAAATTGGTATGTTTAGAAAGGTCTTGCAACAAAGTATCCTTGGGCCAAGTTTGAAGACTGGATTGAATAGTCTCCAAGAAAATGCCAACGTTAACGTTTACCACGGACGCCGGACGACCGCGGACAGACAACGCCGGACAGATGCCAGATAGACGACCACTGGCCCAAAACATAGACTCACTTTTGCCTCGCACATGAGCCAAAAAGTGTAAAGAGACTGTAAGAAGACAAGAATGTATAGCAAATGAAGGTGGCTTTTGAGACATTCTGCGTGCATGTGGCATGGTTCAAATACTAACTTCATTTGCCATATGACCGAACACAGCACGCCTAGCACGCTAGCTTCATTGCAGCCTAAGTGTGTGCACCACATCTCGAATGAGATAATCTGTTTACTGCCAGATATCTAACAAAAATATTGCAGAAATTGCTAGACAACACATCTGCCTAGCTCATTCGAGGCGGCACGTATCGAATGAGTTAATCCTTTAAGCTCCACGGGTGCATTTCTCAAATTTTGGAGTGTTACTTAACAACTATGCACCAGTTGCAGGAGGTGGATTGACCATGATAATTCAAGGGTAGTGCCAGATTAGCTTGGCACTACCCTTGAATTATTATGGTCAATCCACGTCCTCCTGTAGGGTGTTGGGGCTAAATGGGTAAACCCTTTGGCTGTCAGTAGCACTTTTTGATGATTTGTAGGAATCATCGCGACAAAAACCGCTGCTGACCGCCAAAGGGTTAAGGAACTTGGAGACGTATGAGGCCAGCAAGAGACACCGATCCTCATGAGCCCCCGCTACTTCCGGGGCTTATAAGAATCTACCCCTCTTGCATGTGGGTATTGTTTATTGTGTTCTGGCAGTGAAGGGATCAAGCTGTCCTTACCTCCAAAATCGCAAGAGCTTTGCGCACAAACTGCTCAGCTGTGGAAAAGTCGTTGCGATGCATGTTCAGAGTGCCCATGTTCATGTAAGCTTTCGCGATGACATCGTGGTCCCAGCCCACAGCTGCTGCCTTCACCTCCAAAGATCTATAAATAACATCACAAAATTGTATGTTAAAAGCACATGCTTCTCATGCGCAATTTTGTATGTTTTGAAGTCTGCCTTTAACTCATTCTGCCCGCGACACACCACAAGAAGATATGGCTCGACCATGATAGTTCAAGGGTGGTGGCAGAATAGCTTGGATCCAAGCTATTCTGCCACCACTCTTGAACTATCATGGTTGACCTGTCTCCTGAATTGTAATGCAGTCCCCAGAGGGTAACTCTAAAATGTGGGGATTTTGTACCTCGGTGTATATCTAGTGCAAACGTAATTTTGGTATGCGATGAGCATATAAAAACAGCAAGACAGGCACATGAATCTGACATAAAAAAGGTGGAAATACAATACCATACCCATTTAACCCCACAGTCACAGTTCCCAAATGTCGGAGGTGTCACCTAACAACTACGTACCCGCTGCAGGAGATGGACTGACCTTGATAATTCAATGATAGTGCCAGATTAGCTGGGCGCCATTTGGTGCGAAGCTAATCTGGCAATACTGTTAAATTATCATGGTCAATACATCTACTGCTGTAATGTATAAGAGCCAAATGGGTCGGTAGCGTTTTTTGTCACAGTGATTCCTGCAGGAATAATCTTGACAACAAGCGTTACCGACAGTCAAAGGGTTTCGTTTGATGCCGACACCTCTCTACTGTCCGACACTGCCAGTATATAGTAACAACTAACATACCACAATCAAAGACCAGCGCGCATGATGCTGTGAATTATTTTTTAAAAAATTACCTCTTATACATGGCTTCTGCTTCGTCCAACTGACCAAGGCGACGATGGCACAGAGCTATATTGGTCAAAAGATTGCCAATGTTTAGCGGCAGGTGCCCAAAGAACAGCCTCTCATACAGCTGTCAACACACGTGAAAAGGCATCAACATAAACTGACACACTCACAAAAGTATACCTGATGTTTAGTCAAGAAATACCCAAGAAAGAAAGAAATAAACTCTGGAAGAAAAAATACAAGAGTCTATTAACCCATTTAGCCCTGGGACCCTGCAGCAGGAGATGGATTGATCATGATAATTAAAGGGTAGTGTCAGATGAGCTTGGTGCCTGAAGGCACCAAGCTCACCTGGCACTACCCTTGAATTATCATGATCCATCCATCTCTTACAACTGGTACATAGTCAGACAACGCCTCCAAAAGTTTGGAAATGCGGCTATGGGGTTAAGAGGGTTAAGTTCAAAATAAACATGCAGTGGACTTCTTCATCATCATCATCAGTCCCTTGCCCGAACTGGGCGTTGGGGGGACTGAAAGGCAGCAGCAACAGACAGTGCTCTCCACTGAGTTCTATTTTGGGCGGTGGCAAGCAAGTCTGGCATCTCGAGTGGACTTCTTATTTCTCCCCTAATTGCACTTCTATACTTAGCAATAATTATATTCACTTTGTTTGTTTGTTTGCGTGCCTTTGCAGATCTTGGATTTAAACAGGCCATTAAAACCAAAAAAAAAACACTCAAATTATTGACCTCGAGAGCTTCCGTGGAGTATTTGATTGCCTTCTCTGGTTCCCCACTCTCAATGAAGACAACGCCTAGATTTGTCAGGGAAGTTGCCACATTCTCCTCATTACCAACTTGTCTGTGATGCTTGATCGATTCCTGGAAATACGCCTCTGCCTGGAGATAAAAACACACGCATGCTTTCACCCCTTAAATACTACTGACGATAACCCTCCATGGATGGGTAACCCTTTGCGTGTCGGTAGCAGTTTTAGTCGTGATGATTCCTGTAGGAATCAGCATGACTAAAACCACTACCGACATGCAAAGAGTTAAGCTAGAGGTCGTTTTGACCGCACAGTATTGTTAGTAGCAGTCTTAACTCATTCGAAACTTTGCCGCTTATCTGTATGAGGCACGTCTCGAATGAGTTAAAGGGATTCAGCTGAATGGTATCATCAGTAGCAACTTTTATTTCCTGCTAGAAAGCCTGTCTCACAACATCATAATTTTCTACAGTCCTACATTTTCCCTTAACAGATTCGAACTTACCTCATCAAGGTACCCCACATCAATAGCTGCAAAAGTGTCATAGAGCATTGCCAGCTGCATAAGCAAGTATTAAAAACAAATCAGCTTAGGATGTAATGGATTAAGTGGACACGGCTCATAGTAATGTAGCTTGGCGCCTACTTCCAATTCATCGGGCACAACCCTTTGAGCTACAGCAATAACTCTAGACAGGAAATGGCTTCTAATTCAAGCTGTGCAGTCATCATAGACTGGCCCATAAACGTACCTCTCCGTAGCGCTTGGTGTGGAGACAGCACACGGCCAGGCCGTTGCAGGTGTAGCCAAGCGTCTGGATGTAGCGTGCATCACCAGGCATCTTCTCCAGCACCCTGCAAGTAGTGCAGCGCCCAACACGGAGGCGATTCACATGGGTGACGATCCACAGATTTCACACAACTACACCCCTTCGTGCGTGAGGCCACTGGTACCGAGGGCAGGCCAGCAGCGGAACGCACAAGGGGATTAACCCCTTCACTGCCATTAACCCATTTAACCCCCACAGCCACATTTCCCAAATGTTGGAAGTGGTTCTGAACGACTGTGTACCAGTTGCAGGAGACAGGTTGACCATGATAATTCAAGGGTTGTGCCAGATTAGCTTGGTGAATGATGGCACCAAGCTAATCTGGCACTACCCTTGAATTATCATGGTCAATCCGTCTCCTACTGTAGGGTGTTGGGGCTAAACGGGTTAAAAAAGTAATCATGACCCAGATGCAACAGATCAATTCTCTTGAGCCCCTTGCAGCTGTGGGGGCTCATGAGGATCTAATGTCTCCTGCCTACATCACTTTGTATCCGTGTATTTTGTTGATGGCTTGGACTCTTTGGCGTTGAATCTACAAAGATTTTTGAGACACAATCTGTTGTCAGCGAAGGGGTTACAAAAGATTCACAGGATGCTATCACACTGTCTTTTGCTAAAATACAACCCATCCGCAAAAGGCAGAGACATGTACTTTAGTGGACTATGTACAAATGTGTGAAAAATATACTAAATGTATCCTTGTACATGTTCCTGTCTGTTCAGTTACTGCTACACTGCTGCAGCAAACGTCTCCCTCGGGGATAATAAAATATTATCATACTGTATTGCATCTTATCACATCGCTTTACATCAAATTGTACAACCCTCACCTGCGGCATGTCTCCATGACCTGTGTGTGTAACCTCTCCCCAGCATCAAGGTCGTTGTTCTCGACATAAGCACACGCCAAGAAATAGCGAGCATCCAGAAGACAGACTTCTCTTTCTGACTCTGCCATGATTCCTTCTGCATTTTTCTGTAAAATGCAGCCAGTAAATGTTCTGCAGTGTGTTCATGTGTACGGCTGAAACAACAAACATATCCTCTCCTCCCAATCCCTAAAAAATGCCTCTAGGGTCTGAAAAATAAGTTTAAGTGGTTGTTAAGCATTTGCTCAGTGTACGTGTGTGTTAGCATGCACGCATGATTGTAATGTGTGTGGAAGTGTGTGCGTGTGACTTCGAAAGTTATGACCCATGTTCTGATCTGTGATGATGGACCTTATGGCCTAAGGCCGTAAGGTCCATCATCACAGATCAGAACATGGGTCATAAGTTTCGAAGTCACACACAAAATCACAGACCATCACACTAAGATTCAACCCTTACCAGAATGCTGACATCTCGTTCCAGCACCTTGATCTGACCCACAGGGTAGCCAGCAGTCGAGAAAAATGACTTCAGGTTCTCCAGCAGTGGTCGCAGCTGCAAATAAACAAGTGCACTTTTGTGCATTTCATGATCACCTACAAGCAAAGTTTTGTGCATTTCACTACGGTCAGACTTGTATAAGGCGACCCATTCTAGGGTCAGGGTCCAAGTGGTCATGCACCTGAGAGAAGTGGTCACCGTACAGATCATCTATGTCAGAAGAGAAAACTTAATCAACATTCAGTCTACCTTGCATGCAACTGAATTACAGAGAGGCAACTACAATGAACCCTGTGCGTGTCAGTAGCGGTTTTCGTCGCGATGATTCCTGCAGGAATCATCGAGATTAAAACCGCTACCGACATGCAAAGGGTAAAATGTAAACATGACAAACACAGTAAAATATAATCATACTGAAATGCATAATCCCCACCATGCAAATTAATACAAGTACGAATGAATGTATGTAAAAATCTTGTTCATATACAAGAAAATGTATCCCAAATAATGGGAGGAACATAGGTACTGTCAGCCAAAGCAATAGAAGTGTAGCCATTTGATCCACGCCTGTTGTTGGCCTCATTTACATCCCAAGTTTGCAATGCTCACCTACGCATGCTAGCAGAATAAATATAAAATGTTAGCAGACTGAAGATAACAAATATATAAAATTAATTGCAACAGTAGCGAATTTTAATGTAGTGGGCTGGGTAGAGGCTGGTCTTTCTTGTTGTCAGTTTCACGAACTGGGCGAATGACAGTTGCGCCGCATTTCAACTTTCAAAAATTAGTGTTTACAGCTAAGGCAGAGAGTTGCAAGTATGATGCCTCTTGTGTTTCACAGCATGCTCATAAGATTATCATAAAGAAGAAATATTCATTTTTCTCTAAAAGGTATTTTTTCGAAAAATACTTACCGATGACATGACTCGGAGGACCCTCCCTCCTGCCCCGCTTGCCGCTTTCGAGCGAAGTATCAGACTGGCCGGTCTCGTGACCGGATCCGGTAGGGCGGGAAACGGGAGACAACTCTCGGCCCCTCTAGGGGGGTTCCCCGAGTGCCTCCCGGGTTGTGTGGGCACACAACGGGTGAGTAGGCTAAAATTGAGCTAGTAGTAGACATTTCCACATGTCATCGGTAAGTATTTTTCGAAAAAATACCTTTTAGAGAAAAATGAATTTGTTTCCTCAAAAACATTACCGATGACATGACTTTGTGGAAGAATTGCGATGAGGAGGAGGAGGGTGCCGCGCAAAACTTCTTAATGGTAAACAGCGCCGTCCTCCCAGTCGCAAACTCCCGACAATTTTAGCGAAGTGCATACCTACGGCGCCGGTGGCGCCGGGAGGGAGTGTTGCGCCGCGGCGATGTCCCCCACCAGTGCGAGATTCTCTCGTTGGCCTGCCAGGTCCCTGAGGTAGAAGCGGGCGAATACAGATTCAGTCTGCCAGCCCACAGCTGCCACGATGTCCTTGACAGCGCAGTTTCGATCAAACGCGAGGCTCGTGGCCATGGCTCGTACCTCATGTGCGCGAATGTGCAGCCTCTTCACTCCCTGCGGGGAGATATCTTGATAAGCGGAGCGTATAACCCAGCGGAGCCAGGAAGAGATCGTCTGGACTGTTATGTCATTCCTGCTGGGTCTCAAGAGGTAGGAAGAGGCGCGAACGCCCTCTGCGGAAGGCTTTAGATCATCGCAGATAAACTCTAAGGGCGCGCACGGGATCCTGTTGCCTGGTCTCCTGAGACAGAGGGTTGGTTCTTAGCGGCCGTAAGGTGATAACCTGAGGCGCAGTCAGAGGAGACCTGTTCTTGGCAAGGAAGGCAGGGTCAGTGAGGAGTTGAACAGACCCGTCCGCTCAGAACTGTAGGCAGGTAGGCCGCGCCGAGAGTGCGTGTAGCTCACTCACCCGAGAGGCGGTAGCAAGGGCCAGCAGGAAGCACGTCTTTCGTGTCACATCTGCAAAACGGGCCAAAGGTAAGGGTTCAAAACTGTCAGAATTCAACCACGTTAGCACCCAGGGCAGGTCCCAGCGGGGAAGGAGTGAGCGGTGTGTTGGGCGCTGGATGCCGAAGTGTCCCATAAGGTTGGCTAAGTCTTTGCAGGCGCCCGAGTCTGGGTGTCCAAGGTGTCGATAAGTGTCAGCGATCATGGACAGGTAACCCCTCACAGTGATGGGGGCCAGGCCTATGTCTCGGAAGAGCCAGAGGAAGAAGTCCGCCAGCTGAGGATTAGACAGTTCCGTGGGGGACAGGCCATGCTCGGAGCACCAGGAACACAGGACTCGCCACTTTCCCTCGTAGACTCGAATGGTCGAAGGTCTGCGGGCCGCAGCGATCGCCTCCACTGCTGCACCCGAGTAGCCTCTAGCTCCGAGGGCTTGCCGCACAACCTCCAGGCGTGAAGGAGGAGCCGCTCCGGGCAGGGGTGGAACAGCGGCTGACGCGGTTGCTTGAGCATGGTGCGTGGGGCGGGAAGCAGCAGGGGCGGGTCCGTGGCGAGGCTGAGAAGGTCGGTGGTCCAGGAGCGGTTCCAGGCGAACGGTGCGACTAACAGTAGGACCGCCGAGCAGCCCCGAAGCTTGAGAAGGACTTTGGGTACGAGAACCGTCGGGGGGAAGGCGTAAGCCACAAGGCCGTCCCAGGGAATGGAGAGCGCATCGACAGCCCAGGCAAGGGGATCGGGAATCGGGGAGACGAAGAGAGGCAGCTGATGGTTCCACCTCGTGGCGAACAAGTCGACCTGGGGAGTCTCCCACCGGGCACAGATCATCCGAAAGATGTCCTGCCGAAGGGTCCATTCCGTGTGCAAGAGCTGGCCGCGGCGAGACAGCGAGTCGGCTAAGACATTCAGGTGTCCAGGGATGTGTCAGTCCTCGCACCAACGCATCATCCGGTAGAGGAGCATACAAAGGTCAGGAGAGCGAGTGCCACCTTGTTTCTGGATGTAAGCCACCACAGTCGTGTTGTCCGAGAGGACGAGTAGCTCCTGGTGTCTGAGGAGATCCTCCCAGAACTGCAGGGCTTGCCAAACGGCCTGCATCTCCAGCCAGTTGATGTGAGTGTGCGCTAGGTCCGCGGGCCAGGGCCCCGACGTCGAGAGGAACCGAGGAAGGAGGAGCGCCCCACCCAGTGAGGCTGGCGTCGACACAAAGCGAGGTCTGGGGTGGAGGAGAGGCCAGGGGAACTCCCAACGCTAGCCAAGAGTGGTCGGTCCACCGACGAAGATGAGGAAGCAGCATCTGGGGCACCGGAACCAACGTCGTTAAGTCGCCGGACGACGGGCGCCAATGGAGTAGGAGATGCAGCTGGATCGGCCGGGAGTAGAGACGACCTAGGGGGATAAGGTCCGCTGCGGCGTTCAGCAGGCCCAGAAGCTGGAGCCAGACTCTGGCGGGGGCCACGTCCTGCCGTGCTAACTGACCGGCTAGATCCGCAATCTTCTGGATCCGGGGGGCCGGGAGGTGCACCGTGTTGAGGTCGGTCGCAAATTCCATGCCCAGGTGCACGAAGCGGCGGGACGGAGAGAGATCCGACTTGCCGTCGTTTACTAGAAAGCCCAAGTGTGCCAGAAGCAGCAGCAGCGCATCCCTGTCCGACGCGAGCGAGGTCTCGGACTGGTTGCGTAGGAGGAGGTCGTCTAGGTAATTCGACGTCGGACTGGAGGATGACTGTCGGGCCTTGGCGACTACGGCGTCCATCAGCCGGGTGAAAACCCAGGGGCTGAGGTTGAGTCCGAACGGGAGCGCGCGAAACTGGTATACTACGCCGTCAATCGCAAACCGGAGGAACTTCCTGGAGGCCTGGTGCATCGGGACATGCAGGTACACATCTGAAAGGTCCAAGCTGACTGCGAAGTCCAGAGACTGGACCGCGGCTTTCAGGGCTCGGGCAGTCTCCATCCGGAAGGAGGGGGCCGTAATGTACTTGTTCAGGGCTGAGAGATCGATAACCGGTCGCCATCTCCCTACAGGCTTCGGAACGACGAACAAGCGGCTGTAGAAGGCTGGGGAGTCGGGGACGCGTACCACCTCCGTGGCGGCTTTCCTCAGGAGGGAGGAGACCTCTCCCCGAAGAGCGGAGGCCTTCAATGGGTCGCTGGGAATCTCGGTCCAAAGGGGGGTGCGACGCAAAGGAGGCGGGCTGCGAAAGGTGATCCGGAGGCCGGCCGAGACGGTGTCGCAAATCCAGGGGTCGTCGGGAAAGAGTGTGAGCCAATTTCCGCTGAAAAAGGCTAGCCTCCCACCGACCGGAGACCCCGAAGTGGTCGGTGGGGGCACGGCTGGGGGGCAGTCAGGCAGCCCGCCTGCGACCCGGTCGCCGGGCGGGTCGGGGCCAAGCGGGGGCACGGGCCCTGGAGGGTCTAGGACGGCCAAAGGCGGGGGCCTGCTCAGGGGCCGAAGCAGGGGCTGAAGCGGCAGAGGGTCTAACCGACCGCGAGGCGCGACCCCTAGCCTGGCGGGAGGACGGAAAGCGGCGGGGAGGAGGAGCACTCACAGGCCAGCGGTCGGGGTTGGAGGCTCGAACAGAGGACCAGGTGTCGCCGAAAAGCAGGGGACCATCCAGCGGAGCACGACGAAGCTGCGCACGCAGGTCAGGTGGTATCCCTCGGCAGGCAAGCAGAAGGGCGTCTCGACGCATCAGGTCACAGTTGGCGGAGGCAGCCATAGCGTTGACCGACGAGTGGTAGGCGGCGCGGTTGGCGACTTCCGCTAAGACGAGTAAATCCCCAAGGAGAGGCGTGATAGAAGGATGCCAGGAGTCTTCCACACGACGAACCAGGGCTTGAGTGACCAGCTCGAGGAACCCAGCGCAGGCTAAGGTGTTCCACACCAGGGATGCAGTCATATCCAGGCCACGAGGGAGGGAACGGCGAAGAAGAGCGGAGCCGCCAGCTTGCGACACAGCAGGGGGGTCCATCGCAGGAAGAGGGATGGAGAAAGCCTGGGAATGGCCGGCATACCAGTCCCGACGGAAGGCGATGTCCAGGCCAGCCGGCCAGCGACGATCGGAGAAGAACACCGGCTCTCGAGACGCGGGAAGTTGCAGGTGCGCTGAGAAGACATCTCGCAGCTCCTTAAATCCAGGCGGCTGGGGAAGCGACTTGAACCTCTTAACTTGACGCTCGGCATCCACGAAGGCAGAGACCTTCCTCTTCAGGGGGGAGAGGCTGGGCAGGAGTCCGCTGGCAGAGTGGCCGCGATGATCCTGGCGGCTTCGTCCAAGGCTAAGAGGGTCTCCGCACGGGACGACGACGGAAGGGTCGAGGGGACATCATCACCAACGTCGGCGGGCTAAAGGGAGCGACCATCCTCATTCAACAGGGCCGAGACGGAGTCCTCGGGCAGCAAACTGAGGGCTTCTTCGTCCAGGGGGCGGCGAGGAGGTGGCCGAGGTCCCGAGGAAGGCCGAAGCTTGGGCGGGGACGCGTGTCGAACCTTGCGGGAAGCCCGGGAACGAGCCGGCAGCGACGACGGAGGTGGGGATCGCCGAGGCGAACGCGAGCGAGGAGGGGTCCTGTCCGGTGCGTGGGAATGACGTCTGGACGAAGGACGGCGGACAACCGGAGAGGGGCGCCGACCACGGGAAGAGGGCCGATGATGGCGGTGACGCGGCGAACGCATCGAACGGTGCGAGGGCGAGCGCGACCGCGCACGCGACGAGGAGTGGTGGGGGGAGCGGCGACGATCCCGGCGGGGGGAATGATCCTTCCGGCGGCGCTCGAGGGGCGAGCGCGAGTGTCTAGAACTGACGGTGGAACGGGATGAGTCGGGGGCGCGACCGTGTCGCGTAGGTTGAGGCTGACGTCTCTCCTGGCCGGACTCAGTGAGAAGGGCTCTATGCCGGCGTTCAGATCCTCCGGAAGGATCAGCGGGCTTATCGGGGAGAGAGAGAGGATGAAGGCCGGTCAACGTGGGACGGCTCATGGCGGACTGCTGCAGGCCGGGCTCAGTGAGGCGGGCGCTCTGCCGGTAAACAGACCCTCCAGAAGGGTCAGCGGGCGTGGCAGCAGTGGCAGTCCTCTGGTCAGCGAACAACGCAGGGTCCCGACGAGCAATCCGTTCCGAGAGGCCGAGGCGAGGAAGGGCGGTCGTTACCACAGGGGCGGCGGAAGTGTCAACAGGAGCCGGACGAGAGATAGCCGACGGAGGTCGCTCTCGCCGGTAAAAACTCCAGAGGTCAGACCAACGGATCTCCGGCCAGGTCGCACAGACATCGCAGAGATGGTCCGAGGCGCAGCCCGAACAGGGGAGGCAGACCGCATGGTCGTCCGTCGGCCACTGGAAGTTGCCGCATTGAGAGCAGGTAAGCATTTGGGTCCTGCAACAGACAAAGGGCACAACAAGGTCGCAAAGGCAGACAAGGGAGCCTAGCCCCAAACAAAGGTACTCCAAGCGCCGTGACCACCGGCGCGTGAAATAGTGGCTACACTCTCCAACGGCTAAAGGGCCTTTAAGGTAGACGAACGGAGCGTGGGTGCCCAAAGGCCCTACGAGAAAAAAGAAACCCTAGCTTCTAAAAGGCAACGTCTACTCGTAACAGTGAAGCACAAAAAGGAGAGAAAGGCGACGTCCCTCGAGGAGACTCGTTAAAAAGGTCGTGCAAGGCGCCGAAACGTAAGCTCAACAGCTGGCGCCCACGTAGTAACAAAGCCGAAAGGGAAGCCCAACGGTAGCCGGCTCTCAGCCCGAGGGCCGGCTGTGGGTAGCTACCACTACCTTACCTCCGAGACGAATCGGGAACGGGGGGAAGGGTAGCCATACACCTCCACAGCCTAGAGGAGAGCAGCAGAACGACGCAAGCAGAGGCAGGCAACGAGAAGGCAGGTCAGCGCTAGAAGGCGGCAGAGCACACGAAGAGGCAACGAGCGTAGGCAAGAGGAAGACCGGTCGAAGCAGCGCAAGAGCAAGGCCAGACACATCTTCTCTGTACGAGCGAAGTAGCAAGACTGGCCGGTCTCGTGACCGGATCCGGTAGGGCGGGAAACGGGAGACAACTCTCGGCCCCTCTAGGGGGTTTCCCCAAGTGCCTCCCGGGTTGTGTGGGCACACAACGGGTGAGTAGGCTAAAATTGAGCTAGTAGTAGACATTTCCACAAAGTCATGTCATCGGTAATGTTTTTGAGAAAACAAAACGCCTTTGACCTAAAACTACAAAATCACATCACCACGAAACCAGACTGCTAATCCGCTGATGTCATATTTTGGGATGCATCATCTGTGTGCTTAATTGTTTTGTGAGTAAGCTTTTACATGAATGTATGTGTATGCGAGTGTTTCACCACAGTTGCAGAAAAATTTACAACTGGAATTTATTATTGAAATGCCACTGAATAATGTGCTGATATAAACTCCGATGTTGCAATTAGTCTGTTTGTTCAGTTTAACGATTTTACGATTTGCTTACACTATGTAAAGCATGTACTATCATAGCCTGGTGCATCATCATCATCACGTCCAATGCGCAACTTTCATGTTGGTTAACCCTTTTAGCCCCACGAGCGCATTTCCCAAATTTTGTAAGTGCTACTTATTTACTAATTTACTAATTTATTTACTAATTTGGAAGTGTTACTTGGAAGTGTTGGAGGAGGTGGACTGACCATGATAATTCAAGGGTAGTGCCAGATTAACTTGGAGCCTGAAGGCGCCAAGCTTATCTGGCACTACCCTTGAACTATCATGGTCAATCAATCTCCTGCTGTAGGGTTTTGGGGCTAAAAGGGTTAACATGGCATACCAACATCTCCTCGTAAAAAAATCGAACCCCTGACCATCAAGGTGACTGACAAGCATTTAAAATGCAAAGAAATAACCAAGCAAAAAGGAAACACACTTTGGAAGGATGCACACAAAACAGTTTACTGTTTGTGCTCATCCTTTTAAAGCCTGTTTCTTTCATTCGTTTTGCTTCATGTCCTTACTGCAAGTCCTGGGGGCTGAGAGTTGTTGTCTCCAGTGTCTTGCTGGTAAAGGTACAGATCTGCCACGGTCACGTCCAGCAAGTTCTCGTAGGCTGCGCTGATCTGCAGCATTTTCCATCCTGTAGCTTTCCACAGCTCCAGAAATTCATACTCTTGCTCCCTGTGAACAAGACACACGTGCTGAACTCCTCTGTTTGTGTGTGTGTGTGTGCCTGTGTGAGCACATGTGAAAAGGTATGTGCATGCTTGTGTAAATGTGCAAACTGACACTCTACTGGACACAGTATCACAGTATCTCTGTGGGCATCAGAGACAATGCAAAAAAAAAATCAGCCCTCCTAACGTTTAACCCCTTCACTGCTGAGAAAAGGTGAACATGATCTAACTGCAAGAGACATAGATCCTCCTGAGCCCCCGCGACTGCGGGGGCTCATGAGGATCTATGCCTCTTGCTGAGACCAATTTGTATCCATGTTTCTTGGATGGTTCTGGTTTTTGGTCATTGAATGATCAAAGATTTCAGAACCAAAATGTGCATACAGTGGCAGGGAAGGGGTTAAACCCTTTGCGCATGCAGCCACTAGTACTGCATAAAGTACCAGCGGCTACATGCTCCAGTGGGTTAAATTGGTGAGTGTGAATAAATGCGTGGTTCATGAGAATCCATGCCACCATGTTTTGTTACCTGCTTTAGCTCACAGTCACTCACCTGCAAAGTCTGTGCAACACAAAGATGTTGAGGAGCGTTTGGGACAATCCGTCCTTGTCATCTGCCCGAAGCTGTAACCATGGCAATTCTTCCACTGGGCGTTTGGACATGGGTGTCATAAAATCATCCCATACACAAAGATTCTGTAAATACAAACACAGGAGGTCAAACGAACATGTAGCAGGAGAAAATAAAATATGGGGTTGTATAGATTATTTTCAACGTTCGTGATATGGCATGCACTAGTGATAAAATACAACTTGCTACTGACTGTATATCCTTACATTCAAAAGATCCTCATTCCAACAGTAAGGCCATATACTATGCAATAGCCTAGTAAGCAAAGGTCCTCAGTCCCATGACAGCCGCAGTGGGCCCATGCATGGCTGTGTGCGGGACCGCTGCTCCCATCGTGGGCCCAAAGACGTTTTGCTACAGGGGAGGCAACTACAGCAGAAACCATATCATCACAAGCTCCTATATAGCGTCCCAGTAGCCCTTTTGTTGACAGACAACATTTTAATAGGGACGGCACGCGCCGCCTCCCATCTGGTTTCACTAAATGCCGGGCAGGGGTGGGGGTGGGAGGGGGGGCGGTGGGGGTGGGTGGGTCTACGACCTGTCCGGCCAACACTGACCTGTAAATTGATACACCCAGAGCAGTGTCAAATGTCCGTGACCCAGATGTTTAGCATGCCGAAACAAGGCCTCGCTAGAATCTGGTGCCAGACTGCCTCTTACCCCAACATAACGACAGAAACTGTCAACGCCTCGGCCGCTTTAACAGCTCGCCGCTGCCGCTTTATCGCTCCCTGGTCGTGCCGGCGTGTTTATGTGTACTGTAAACAAATTCCCAACCCTTTCCCGAGGTCTCTGTACAGTCTATTTTTACTCTGAGGCCTTCCTTTGTAAAAATTCTCAGCTTTTCAAGTCGGTAAAGCGATCGCTGATTCCATTGCTAACGACGCGGTCCGACATCTTGGTTTTACTCTCTTCGGTTGTTTTTCTTTTTTTATGTGATACTGTGGAAATTGATAATCTATTGCCATATTGCCAGGAAACTTGTAGCAATGTTTCGAAGTGTTTAAAATCAAATGTTTTATTTAGAATGCTTTAAATGGTCAGCTATTGATAAATTACTTTTGTTTGAGTGTATTGTGTTGACCTCACGTGCTACGAGCGTTAGATTTGATGCTGCACAATCAAAGTATGCGTTTGTTTGGCCATTCATTTGAAACCTAAAGCCAGGCACTAGGCTTCTAACGTACACAAAAGCGCCCGCATTCGTTTGCGAAAATTCGCCGGCCGCCTCGGGGTTACACGTTAGACAAACCCTACTCTGATGCGGGAACTGAGGAGCACTATAGTATAAATCACGAGAGAGGTTTACCACCGAAGGTTTTCAAAACTTGCACAGACTCATTACAATCTATGTATTTTCACCAAGCTGGTATTGCAGGCCAGTATGCTTGCTGAAACTGAAACCATGCAGGAGACAGGCCAATATACCGCTTCTAGTCCTAGCATATATGTACATTTGCCCCTGCATTTACAAAGGCTACTGAGAACCTGCTGCCGCAAACGAACTGCGCAGTTCTTCTCAGAGCGGACAAAGTCAGGTTTTAGCATAAGACTGAACACATGCTCAAACTTATAACGCCCGGGGAAAGAGCTGGTACGCGCAAGCATGGATGCCATGTTCACAGGTCACAGTGTGACTAGAATAAAGAGTGGTCCGCATGTGTTGTACACGTTTCTAGGTTGCCCATATTATCCCTGCTACCTCACCTATGGGATAAATCAATAAAGCAGCTAATTTAATTTATTGTTCGAAAGACTTTATGTACAGGAAATTCACCTATGGTGCAACTTGCAGCCACTCAATCACACTCGTAGATCATGATCATAATATTTTATTTTCCTAGTAATATTTTCCTAGTAAGGCCATACAGCCAGAGACCATGAGGGAATTTTTTACTTCTGTGGTCTTACTTAATGACATTATGGTTTGTGAGATCTTTCGGTATATTTCTAATAAAGAAAACCGACTCAAAACGCAGAAACTAAAAAATTTTCTTATTAGGACAAATTTCACCACTATATGTTATGACTTGGATATGAAAAGACATCTTACTCCTACAGTTTCCGTCCGATTTGCCTGTTTTGATGATCGTTTAAATCAGTCAGTCACGTGAAAGATGCTCACCAATTTTCAAGTCCATCACATGAAAAATAAAAAAAATTTCAGTGTACAAAATTTAAAAAGATCCAAAAATCACTAAAAAAAATTATAATAAATTAACCAAGTGTTTCTCACTTACGCTTGTTTCAAACCATGGTTTGTGAGGAGATTTTGTATATATCTGAATAAGAAAATCGACGGAAAACGCTGAAACTCAAAAATTTCCTTCATAGCATCCAAATTTTCACTATATATTATGACTTGCAGAGGGAAATGCATTTAAGTTGTACAGTTTCCATGCGATCTGGCTGTTTTCAACATCATTTTAAACAGCTGATGAAACTGCATCCGATGGACATACTTAAAACATTGTTAACCCTATATTTGATAGAAACCCTAAGGGTTTAAGTGTATATGGAAATATGACTGATATGACCAAATGTCACTAAAAAAATTAAAATAAAAAAAACTAATCTTAAAAAAGATGCGCTATTGAGACATTATGGTTTGTGAGATCTTGCGGTATATTTCTAATAAAGAAAACCGACTCAAAACGCTGAAACTGAAAATTTTTCTTATTAGGACAAATTTCACCACTATATGTTATGACTTGGATATGAAAAGACATCTTACTCCTACAGTTTCCGTCCGATTTGCCTGTTTTGATGATCGTTTAAATCAGTCAGTCACGTGAAAGATGCTCACCAATTTTCAAGTCCATCACATGAAAAATAAAAAAAATTTCAGTGTACAAAATTTTTAAAAAATCCAAAAATCACTAAAAAAATTATAATAAATTAACCAAGTGTTTCTCACTTACGCTTGTTTCAAACCATGGTTTGTGAGGAGATTTCGTATATATCTGAATAAGAAAATCGACGGAAAACGCTGAAACTCAAAAATTTCCTTCATAGCATCCAAATTTTCACTATATATTATGACTTGCAGAGGGAAATGCATTTAAGTTGTACAGTTTCCATGCGATCTGGCTGTTTTCAACATCATTTTAAACAGCTGATGAAACTGCATCCGATGGACATACTTAAAAGATTGTTAACCCTATATTTGATAGAAACCCTAAGGGTTTAAGTGTATATGGAAATATGACTGATATGACCAAATGTCACTAAAAAAATTAAAATAAAAAAAACTAATCTTAAAAAAGATGCGCTATTGAGACATTATGGTTTGTGAGATCTTGCGGTATATTTCTAATAAAGAAAACCGACTCAAAACGCAGAAACTAAAAATTTTTCTTATTAGGACAAATTTCAACACTATATGTTATGACTTGGATATGAAAAGACATCTTACTCCTACAGTTTCCGTCCGATTTGCCTGTTTTGATGATCGTTTAAATCAGTCAGTCACGTGAAAGATGCTCACCAATTTTCAAGTCCATCACATGAAAAATAAAAAAAATTTCAGTGTACAAAATTTTAAAAAATCCAAAAATCACTAAAAAAATTATAATAAATTAACCAAGTGTTTCTCACTTACGCTTGTTTCAAACCATGGTTTGTGAGGAGATTTTGTATATATCTGAATAAGAAAATCGACGGAAAACGCTGAAACTCAAAAATTTCCTTCATAGCATCCAAATTTTCACTATATATTATGACTTGCAGAGGGAAATGCATTTAAGTTGTACAGTTTTCATGCGATCTGGCTGTTTTCAACATCATTTTAAACAGCTGATGAAACTGCATCCGATGGACATACTTAAAAGATTGTTAACCCTATATTTGATACCCCCACCCGGGTCTGCCCTGGGGGACTTGGGTGGGGTTAGGTACTTTTTAGTTCCCAGGGTCACCCTGGTCAGCCCCACAGGGTGGGTTTTTCTCTCTATTCTGGGGCATGTGTTTCTGTCTACCCTTTGTCCATTCACCTGTGTTTGCCTTTTTAACACTCTCCCTACTGTCTGCACTGCCTGTAGCTCTTGATATTGGATGTGTGTTGCTAAATGGTCTTAGCTTTATTTAGGCCCCATGTGTTAGGTTTATTTAATGTATTTGACCGGCTGGCGACATACATTCAATGTTCTGTTTAGTTGTTTTTTTTCACAAGCAGTGCAGGCACGTCCTGAGAAAGCCTTGTTGCTGTCGGGACGTTAAGCAATGTACAATCAATCATTAAACCTATATTTGATAGAAACCCTAAGGGTTTAAGTGTATATGGAAATATGACTGATATGACCAAATGTCACTAAAAAAATTAAAATAAAAAAAAAACTAATCTTAAAAAAGATGCGCTATTGAGACATTATGGTTTGTGAGATCTTGCGGTATATTTCTAATAAAGAAAACCGACTCAAAACGCAGAAACTAAAAATTTTTCTTATTAGGACAAATTTCACCACTATATGTTATGACTTGGATATGAAAAGACATCTTACTCCTACAGTTTCCGTCCGATTTGCCTGTTTTGATGATCGTTTAAGTCAGTCAGTCACGTGAAAGATGCTCACCAATTTTCAAGTCCATCACATGAAAAATACAAAAATTTCAGTGTGCAAAATGTGAAAATTGTTCTAAGTCCAAAAATCACTAAAAAAATTATAATAAATTAACCAAGTGTTTCTCACTTACGCTTGTTTCAAGGCCGCGATCGGAAGTTTTTCTAGTGTGACACTTGACGTAGCCTGGTCTGTTTCAAGCGTTTTCACGAAACACTGGGGCCCATATGCCCTAGTTAGAGTGTACCAGAAACGACTTTGCTAATTTCCACGTCAGTGCCCTCGGAAACTAAGCCGCATCAGCCCAAAATACACTCAAAACAAAAACTATTTCATTAATTGCTGTCCATTTTTAAATGAAATTTTATCACTTTTTGTTTATTTTGCAAAATCACATTTTGAATGAAATAGGCGATAGATAAAAAACACACAAGAAACGTTATAAAAAGAAATCGAGCATTTGACGTGAGTTAAAAACAAAGATGTCCGACTGCGTCGTTAGCAATGGAACCCCATTACCGACGTGGAAAGGCTGAGTTTGGAATTTTTGGAGAGGAGTGTCTCAGAGTCAGTAGTGACCAGACTTTGCAGCCGTGAACTAAAGATCTGGGTCCGTGCATTTGCCACTGCTCTGGTTGTGTTTCAGTATAGGTCAGTGTTGACCCGTACCAACCCCCAACCCACCCCTCTCCGGCCCGGCATTCCGCAGTGAAACCAGATGGGAGGCGGCGCGTGCCGTCCCTATTAAGAAATTTCTGTCAACAAGAGGGCTACTGGGACGCTTGTGATGCGCGTGCCGTCCCTATTAAGAAATTTCTGTCAACAAGAGGGCTACTGGGACGCTTGTGATGATATGCTGCCCTTCTGAGAGATCACCTGCCATTAATCCTTATCATTTGGAATACACCAGTGTGTGAAATAAGTTTGACTAAAATAGTTCAAGGGTAGTGCCAGAATAGCTTGGCGCCTCTAGGCGCCAAGCTATTCTGGCACCACCCTTGAACTAAAGCCATTGGTCTAAATCCTTATCTGTCAGTACTATAATGTAGCTTGCATATGGCAGTGTACAAATTTGAAGCTGTTAACCTCGGTATGATATGGTCAATTTAACTGCCAACAGGCGCCAAGCTAATCTGGCACTATACACCCTTGAATTATCATGGTCGATCCATCTCCTGCAACTGGTGCATAGTCATTCGATGACGCCTCCACAATTTTTGGAAAATAGGGCCTTGGGGTTGAATGAGTTCTGAAATGAAATGAAACTTTATTTTCCAAGGATAAAAGAATAGGTGCGAAGACCTTTTTTAATGGTGATGGAAAGCAAGTGTAGCCACCTAAATGATGGTCTTTAACGACATGTTAACATTGTTTACCCATTAAGGCTTCTCTTGAGAGAACAGCTGTCTTCTCACCCATTACATCCTGGCACTGATTTGTTAACACTTGCTGATTGTCCTATGAAGGCTACATTACAGATTAGGAGATAGATCAACCATTTTAGTTCAAGGGTGGTGCCAGAATAGCTTGGTGCCTCAGGCGCCAAGCTATTCTGGCATCACCCTTGAACTATCATAGTCAAACTAATTTCAAGCAATGGGTGTATCAGGACAGAAAGGGTTAAGACCGCTCTTGTCTGGCAGTTGCTCAAAACGTTCCTACCATACAGCTATAATTGCCTATTACATGTGAAGGGGTCAAGGGGTCTCTGCCTGACTCAAAGGGGGCTCTTGTCTGGCAAACAAAGGCAGTTGCTCAAAACGTTCCTACCGTACAGCTATAATTGCCTATTACATGTGAAGGGGTCAAGGGGTCTCTGCCTGACTCAAAGGGGGCTCTTGTCTGGCAAACAAAGGCAGTTGCTCAAAACGTTCCTACCATACAGCTATAATTGCCTATTACATGTGAAGGGGTCAAGGGGTCTCTGCCTGACTCAAAGGGGGCTCTTGTCTGGCAAACAAAGGCAGTTGCTCAAAACGTTCCTACCATACAGCTATAATTGTCTATTACATGTCAAGGGGTCAAGGGGTCTCTGCCTGACTCAAAGGGGGCTCTTGTCTGGCAAACAAAGGCAGTTGCTCAAAACGTTCCTACCATACAGCTATAATTGCCTATTACATGTGAAGGGGTCAAGGGCTCTCTGCCTGACTCAAAGGGGGCTCTTGTCTGGCAAACAAAGGCAGTTGCTCAAAACGTTCCTACCATACAGCTATAATTGCCTATTACATGTGAAGGGGTCAAGGGGTCTCTGCCTGACTCAAAGGGGCTCTTGTCTGGCAAACAAAGGCAGTTGCTCAAAACGTTCCTACCATACAGCTATAATTGTCTATTACATGTGAAGGGGTCAAGGGGTCTCTGCCTGACTCAAAGGGGGCTCTTGTCTGGCAAACAAAGGCAGTTGCTCAAAACGTTCCTACCATACAGCTATAATTGTCTATTACATGTGAAGGGGTCAAGGGGTCTCTGCCTGACTCAAAGGGGGCTCTTGTCTGGCAAACAAAGGCAGTTGCTCAAAACGTTCCTACCATACAGCTATAATTGTCTATTACATGTCAAGGGGTCAAGGGGTCTCTGCCTGACTCAAAGGGGGCTCTTGTCTGGCAAACAAAGGCAGTTGCTCAAAACGTTCCTACCATACAGCTATAACTGCCTATTACATGTGAAGGGGTCAAGGGGTCTCTGCCTGACTCAAAGGGGGCTCTTGTCTGGCAAACAAAGGCAGTTGCTCAAAACGTTCCTACCATACAGCTATAATTGCCTATTACATGTGAAGGGGTCAAGGGGTCTCTGCCTGACTCAAAGGGGACTCTTGTCTGGCAAACAAAGGCAGTTGCTCAAAACGTTCCTACCGTACAGCTATAATTGCCTATTACATGTGAAGGGGTCAAGGGGTCTCTGCCTGACTCAAAGGGGGCTCTTGTCTGGCAAACAAAGGCAGTTGCTCAAAACGTTCCTACCATACAGCTATAATTGTCTATTACATGTGAAGGGGTCAAGGGGTCTCTGCCTGACTCAAAGGGGGCTCTTGTCTGGCAAACAAAGGCAGTTGCTCAAAACGTTCCTACCGTACAGCTATAATTGCCTATTACATGTGAAGGGGTCAAGGGGTCTCTGCCTGACTCAAAGGGGGCTCTTGTCTGGCAAACAAAGGCAGTTGCTCAAAACGTTCCTACCGTTCAGCTATAATTGCCTATTACATGTGAAGGGGTCAAGGGGTCTCTGCCTGACTCAAAGGGGGCTCTTGTCTGGCAAACAAAGGCAGTTGCTCAAAACGTTCCTACCGTACAGCTATAATTGCCTATTACATGTGAAGGGGTCAAGGGGTCTCTGCCTGACTCAAAGGGGGCTCTTGTCTGGCAAACAAAGGCAGTTGCTCAAAACGTTCCTACCGTACAGCTATAATTGCCTATTACATGTGAAGGGGTCAAGGGGTCTCTGCCTGACTCAAAGGAGGCTCTTGTCTGGCAAACAAAGGCAGTTGCTCAAAACGTTCCTACCGTACAGCTATAATTGCCTATTACATGTGAAGGGGTCAAGGGGTCTCTGCCTGACTCAAAGGGGGCTCTTGTCTGGCAAACAAAGGCAGTTGCTCAAAACGTTCCTACCATACAGCTATAATTGCCTATTACATGTGAAGGGGTCAAGGGGTCTCTGCCTGACTCAAAGGGGGCTCTTGTCTGGCAAACAAAGGCAGTTGCTCAAAACGTTCCTACCGTACAGCTATAATTGCCTATTACATATGAAGTATGGCGGGCTTTAGAACATTCTCGCTGAGGCCTTTGGCTGTTGATGGCACATTTTATCGAGGTGATTCCTGCAGGAATTGCCTTGACAAAACATGCTACCGACAGCCAAAGGTTTAAGACTACACACGGTGGGAGATAGGTCAGCCACGTTGGTTCAAGTGTAACGCCAGATCAAACTCACCTTCAGTTGACCGGAGAAGTATCCAATGAGCTTATGCAGAACCCTGGCTCTGAAATTTGTTAACAGGAAAATAAAGAGACATACAAGACAGAACAACAAACAGATAAGAAGACTCAGATTTCTGCAATAATCATTCAGGATGGATAGAAGATGCTCAATGGCATATCACATGCTGCACAGACAAGTGCACTTAGCTACCATACTACATGTCACTTAACCCTCTTAGCCCCAAGGTCCCATTTCTCAATTTTTGGAGGTGTTGCCTAATGACTATATACCAGTTGCAGGAGGATTGACCATGATAATTCAAGGGTAGTGCCATAATAGCTTGGCGCCTTCAGGCACCAATCTAATCTGGCACTACCCTTGAATTATCATGGTCAATCCATCTCCTGTTGTAGGGACTCCGGCGAAATGGGTTAAACAATTACTGCAAATGGCACACAACAAAATGATTTTACTGACTGACAGTAATGTCAAAAGAAATTTGATCATTTACACCTAATGTTGGGAGACATCTGTGAAGACTGTATGAGTATCAACTGTGCGAGAAGTTTTGCTCTAGATAGTTCAACGGTAGTGCCAACTTTGCTTAACACTTTCCAAGACACAAAGATAATCTGACTCTACCCATGAACTATCATGACCAACTTATCTCACCCTTGTGGCTGTCAGTAGCGATTTTTGTCGAGGTGATTCCTGCAGGAATCATCTCGACAAAACTCGCTACCGACAGCCAAAGGGTTAAGGGACGTCTGCGTTCAGATCTCCCAACCCCTAGTGCTGTGCTATTAACCCCTTCCCTACCACTGGTTGCCGAATGTGTTTCTGAAATCTTCATTATTTTCAACGCTGACTAACCTCAGCCATTCGATTGATTGATTGATTGTACATTGCTTAACGTCCCGACAGCAACAAGGCTTTCTCAGGACGTGCCTGCACTGCTTGTGAAAAAAAAACTATACAGAAAATTGAATGTATGTCGCCAGCCGGTCAAATACGTTAAATAAACCTACAACATGGGGCCTAAATAAAGCTAAGACCATTTAGCAACACACATCCAATATCAAGAGCTACAGGCAGTGCAGACAGTTGGGAGAGTTTTAAATAGACAAATACAGGTGAATGGACCAAGGGTAGACAGAAACACATGCCCCAGAATAGAAAGGAAAACCCACCCTGTGGGGCTGACCAGGGTGACCCTGGGAACTAAAAAGTACCTAACCCCACCCAAGTCCCCCAGGGCAGACCCAGGTGGGGGCTCAGCCATTCGAGCAACACGCCTACTAAGTGGAGTCAGCATGAGGCACAGATCCACTTGAGCCCCCACAACAGCAGGGGCTCATGAGGATCTATGCCTCCTGCGTTTGGGCATTGTTTGTTGTGTTCCAGCAGTGACGTGGTTAATTGTTTTGTCGCACAGCTCTTTTGCTCTTGTATGTTTTTGTTGTTGTTGTGCACAAACTCTTGAACGTGAAACAGGAAGACCGCATGATTATGGTGATACCTTGTTTCCGCTACATGGAGGTACTTTGCATCAACAGCCTCTGAAATCTCCATGAATCCGAACCGAAGCAGGCCAGCATGGCTGACTAGAAGCCCCTCCATGGAGAAATAGATCGGCATCCACTCGTGAGATGGGATGTCAAAAATCTCCATCAGCTCTTGCTCCGACAGCCCATTGTGTGACAGATCAATAGCGCACAAAATCTGCCCACAATCAAAGTATGTGCTGGCCTGTGATTTTTTACCTGACGGCTCATTTAACTCATTGAGCCCGGCACACGTATTTCCCAAATTTTGGAGGCGTCATCTAATGACTATGCACCTGTTGCAGGAGATGGATCGACCATGATAATTAAAGGGTAGTGCTGGATTAGCTTGGCGCTGACAGGTGCCAAGCAAATCTGGCACTACCCTTGAATTATCATGGTCGATCCGTCTCCTGCTGTAGTGCCTCAGGGCTGAATGGCTTAACCTGATATCTGAGCCATCATGTCCCAAATCTGGGATTTGGGATTTGGAACATGACGGCTCAGCTGTCAGGTAAAATGAGCCATCAGGTAAAAAAACAATCACAGATCAGCACACAAAATCCTGCAGGGGCTCGTGAGGATCTATACCTCTTGTGACCCAGGGACAACTCAGCAGCACTGTTGACAAACAATCCCATGCTCCAAGACAGACCCACACAAAGAGTTTGCCATAATTATGCTTCATTGCAAATGAGATGCTACCATACATGTGTGCACCTACAGCAAAAGTACACTTCTGTTGAAATGAGATGTTAAGCGCCTCATTTGAATAGAAGCGTACTTGTGGCACACTCCCAACTGGGTCAGTCTGGTAGATTGTTGTGTTCCAGCTACAGTCTGGTAGCATCTCAACTAAATAGAAGTGTACTTGTGGCCTACTCCCTGATTGAGTATGAGATGCGTGTGCCAAATACCAACAAAAAACTCTATTTCTGATTTCTCCAGTTATAAAAAAGGGTAAGCAAAGGTAAGTCGTGTTTTTTTTCCATGCAGCATAGGCAGCTCTAAGAGCAAGGAGCAAATAACTCAACATGAAAGGTGTCCCTGGTGTCATCTGCTAGCTAGTTATCAATACCTTGGCAGTTGTTGCTGATTTTTGTCCTCTTCAGTGAAAAAAGTTCAGGGTTGGCGCAATAAAATGACAAGGTAGGCAGTCATGTTTTCTCAAAATACATTACCGATGGCATTACTACATGGAATACACTCTATAGCCTATCGATTTCAGCCCAAAGTTTTGTCCCCCCTACACAACTGGGGAGGAGACACCAGGGATCCAGACATAGGGGCCCCGGGTGCCCTCCCCTTACCACCCTATCTGAGCATGCGTAGGGCAAAGCCTGTCAGTTTCACTCTTAGCTCAACTGTGGACAGTCGGGTTTTTGCCTTCCTACGATATTTCGACCGGTGTCTTCTGTGGTTATTACTACGAACGTTTTGGCATTTTGCCATTGTGGATTAGACTTTCTACTTGGACTCAGTGTGCTTCGTTGGTGTGTTCTATACTTCAACGTTCTACTGTTTGTGGACTTAGCTCCGACCGGTTCCGACCGGAGTTGACTTTCAGTGAACTTCGTCCTTGGCTGCGGCCTTGGGTTTCGGCTTGTGACTTTACTCTCCCTCGTGACTTTGTGCCTCGTTGAGTGAGTTCAGCGCTTGGGTGTGTTCCGCCCTGCGGACAGTGTGCAGCGGACGCTGTGGCGGCTTCTATTTTGAAGTCTTGCCTCCTTTGTGGGAATTTCCAATGGCCCTCTGATGCCCACGACGCCTCCTGCCGTGCTCGGGCTGCTCTTCCGACAGGATGTGTGATGAGTGGAGTGAGGACCGGTGGTCTCAGATGTGGGATTTCTACAGACGTGACCGTCCTTCCCGGACCCGACAGTCTCCCAGGACTTCTGCGCAGGATGGCGTCGCTCCGTCGGCTCCTCGGGCCCCACTTCGCTCCGTTGTCCGGGCCATCCGGCCCGCAGGCAAGTCCCCTTCGTTTACCGTAACCGTGCAGGAACTCCCTCCCCGCTCCAAGTCTTCCGAGCAGGGCAGGCGAGTATCAGAGTCGCGCTCCCCACGCTCCGTTTCTTCTGTACGTGGCTTGAGCTCCTTGAGTCTGCTCCCCCCCCCCCCCCCCACTCTGTATCGCCCGAGCGGGCCAGGCGAGCTGAGCATTCATCCACGCCCCCTCGCTCCGTTTCTCCCGAGCGGGCCCAGCGTGACGAGTACAAACGTAATAAGAAAAAGAAAAGAAGTAGGAAGAGAGGCACTCCCTCATGCTCCGAATCCGTAGAGGTGCTGCCCCCCCCCCCCCCCCCCCTCCGCTCTGAATCTTCCGAGCGGGCCCAGCGAGCTTCGTTTATGCCCCCCCCCCCCCCCTCCCCTGCCCCGTATCGACCAGGCGGGCCCGGTGTGACTTTGAAACGCGTCTTCCAGGCTTGGGGAGCCAGGGTTCCCCTACCGCCTCCCCTCTTACGTTCGGAGCGCGGTCCCCGGCACCCATGATCCCCTCTCTGTCCTTGCGTCGTCCCCGTCTATAGCAGCCGCCCCTCCCCTCACGGTTCTGCGAGTTGGGGGTTTACAGAGCCAAGCTTCGCCTTTGGCCGTCGCTCGACCGCGGTCCCTCTTTCACCGCGACGACCCACCGGGCAGGCTTTGCGGGCGGCTCCACCTATCCTTCGCGCGTGCCCTCGCCAGTCACCTTCGGCGGACCAGCACTCTCGGAGCCGGTCGCCCCTCCATGTGGCTTCGTGTGATAGGCGTTCTAAGGATGTAGACCCGGATGTACTCAGCCTACATCCAGCGGATTCGGCTTCGGCCATCTTCTTGCGGGACTCACCCTCCGGATCTCCCAACCTCCTCTCAGCTGTTTCGTCAGTCTCCTCCTCTTCTAAGGATGTCGGCCCTTCGCTCGGCTCACAGACGGTCCGTGCTTTGGGAGAGACCTCACGTCTTATCTCAAACTTCCTCCTTCCTGACTTCTGTCCGCCTTCACCCCCTCTGATGAGACAGGCTTCCGCCATGGTTGATGTGCAGAGGCAGGTCAAGCGTCACAAGTCTCTCCCTCAGCCAGCTGGCTTCCGGGATCGCGCCGAAGCGTTCTCCGCCCTGCGATGCCAGGACACCTTCGGCGACATTGGGTTTTTCTCAGATTCGATTAACATGAGTTTCCGCCAGGCCTGGTATGCTGGACACTCTCAAGCCTCTTCCATCGGTGGATGCGGCAGCCATCAACCAGGCGGGCGGGCGCAGGATAGTCCAGAATGCTTGGCCTCGCCCGCTTGACAGGATCGCTTCCTTAGTTCGAAACTCGCTAGCGTACTCCGGGTTCCTGGAGTTGGCCACTCAAGCGGTGCTGCATTGCCTGGAGGACACTTGGGACCTGGAAGCCTCATCCCCTCTCCGCGACGTCCAGTCCATCCTGGTAGCTGTTAACCGGGCTGCCTACCATTCCTCAACCAACGCCATGGCGGCGGCCGCCAACTGTGACCTATGGCGGCGCACGGCTGTGCAGAACCACACTTTTAGTTAGGAGCGGACCGGGGCCACCGAGTGCAGATAAGCCATCTGCGGCAGTTTCCGGCCGTGGGGGCAATTACTCATTAGCGCGCGCCTCTTCAGGCAGAGTGAAAGAGCTATTCATTGTCCTAGAGAGGAGTCCTCTTCCAATACCCTACACTATGTGTACGTGCTGACAGCCACCTACTGGCGCACTGCAGCAGAAACGCTGAAAAGTGATAGTAACTGAACATTCACAAAATTCGTTTTTTTTTCTCAAAAATGTCATTATAACATGAGTGTAAATTTGTAGATGATAAAATTTGCTTTCTTTTCATACTAAACATGCCCATGCTGCTTACTACCAGCACACCTTCAAGAGCAGTTACATTTCATATTTGCAATACAATGAACATGCACTGACAAAAAAAAAGCATCAACTTTCAAGCTCAGTCTGTTGTGCATGTCATTTTTATGTGGGATGAAAAGTTGATGTATCTATGCAGCATTCTAGCCTCTACTGTTATCACTTACTAGAATTCGGGTTCCATTTCTGCAAGAGCAACACTAGCGTCACAAAGTACTCCACTGCTGAGAAGCTGGTAAGCTGGTAATCCGTTAGGTCCATCAAGGCGATCAACACAAACATGCTGATCCCAGCATTTGTGTACTGTGTTTATGCCGTACACTTGAGTTTACAGAATAAATGCATAACCACTAACACAAGTAACAGGTCTTGTGCACATCACACTGGTTCCTTTATATTAACATTTACACAAATAACAGGTCTGAAGCACATCACACCGGGCCTTTATATCAACACGAACACAAGTAACGGGCCCTAAGCATATCACACTGGTGGTTCCTTTATATTAGCAGTTTTTAGAATTTCCCTTTCAGGTGTGAATACAGTCTTTGTAATTTAATTGAATTACGTCTCCTTTTTCCGATTGTTCGTTAATTATGTGTCACTTTTGTTCCTACGAAAAGGGGGGGGGGGGGGGGGGGGGGGGGGACTGCTAGTGCTAATAATTTAGGAAGATTACCCAGTAAATTAGGTGCAACTATGTCAGGATAGAGAACTGTGTGTTAATCAATGATCATTCATCTAGTTGGCCAAAGCACACAAAAAAGGATTGATTGTACATTGCTTAACGTCCCGACAGCAACAAGGCTTTCTCAGGACGTGCCTGCACTGCTTGTGAAAAAATAAAAAAGAAACAGAACATTGAATGTATGTCGCCAGCCGGTCAAATACGTTAAATAAACCTAACACATGGGCCCAAATAAAGCTAAGACCATTCAGCAACACACATCCAATATCAAGAGCTACAGGCAGTGCAGACAGTAGGGAGAGTTTTAAAAAGGCAAATACAGGTGAATGGACAAAGGGTAGACAGAAACACATGCCCCAGAATAGAGAGAAAAACCCACCCTGTGGGGCTGACCAGGGTGACCCTGGGAACTAAAAAATACCTAACCCCACCCAAGTCCCCCAGGGCAGACCCGGGTGGGGTCACACAAAAAAGGAATAATAAAGAGAGGAGCACTAAGTGACTGAAAGCAATGAATATTCTTTTGACAGTGCTTTTACCTACTTTATTCAGTAGTCTTCCTAAATGTTTTTTTCTGTTTTGGTGGAGTATTTTGCAACACAGGAGATGCTTGTGTCAACTGTTCCTTCATCAGCACATTCAGTCGTTCTCCATCATTCCGTATCCCCCAGGCTCGTCTTTTCAACAAATTGACAGTAGCATGCATCTCTTCACCCCCCTGTTCCCCATGTAATGCTAAACCAAATCCCCATCTCCTAATCCATGGAACACAGTGGGCTTCTAAAATGTGCTGTTTTGGTGTGATTCTTGTAGTTGGGAAGTGTTTCCTAAAGTAGTCCATGTACTGGCATATGGCGTCCTCAATAGCACTTGTGTCACTTTCCTTGATAGGTTGCTTGTGAGATAACAGTATGTGAACTTTTGAATACAGAGTGTTCAGTGTGCAAAATTTGTCTCTAACTGTATCGGCATTTGCATGAATATCACAATCGTCTGTTAACTGAAATGTCTTTCTGACAACACTCTCGCTAAGGCTTTCTAACACAGTTGCCTTCATGTACTTATTGCAGTGATTACCTATAAATGCCCGTCCATGGTATGCCTGAACTGCAATGTTGTGACTTTGCAATGTCGAATCTAGGTTTGCTGTGACTGGTCCTGATAAAAATGGTAAATGTAGGTTTGTATTAAGCTGTTTAATTTCTTCTTCAAGCTGGTCCACTGTGTCAAACAATTTTTCTTGTTGATCTCTGATGTCTTCATTTGGAGTCTCTCCATACAGTTCTTGAAAAACAAGTTTTGTACACTCTGTTTCATATTGCTGTTTCATTTTGATTTTCTCATGAACTGTATGGAGGCCCTCAACATACATCTGAAACTCTGGGCTTGTGCTGTCTAAAAAGTATTCCAGACTAGAGAATGAATGTTCAGAACTACTCAGTACTGTGAGGCTCCGATAACGTATTGTTCAGTCACACACAAACACGGTACCTGTCTTTATCCTCGGATTGCACCCTTAATAAAAGTGGAACCCGAATAATACCACCAACACAGGAACCAGCAGATAACAGTACACAAGTGTGTCAAACGGTTCCATGTAGAAAAGCGCTGAAGAGGAGATAGAGAAGATTTAAACACAGGCAAACACACCACACATCAGTAGTCCGTTACAGAGATTATAGAAGGAATAGTTGGCGCAAGCCAGTGACCTAATTAGCCTGCTCGGAGTGGGGAGTGGCGGCCGCATACCGCAGCAGCAGCCGCTGGGCCAAACTAAAGAGTGCGAAACCTGGCAAACTAAACAGCCGTGGGCGGGATTCCCTCTTGCGACTGCACGGATCTCCCCAAGACGGTGAAGACCCAGCTCCGCCAGGCTCCCTTCGGCGGTTCCCATCTGTTTGGTTACACGTGGCAGACAGTTAAGGAAGTGACCAAGGATCTGTGGCCCCGTCCTGCCTCCGCCCCCGCTTCGTCTCGCTTTCGCGCTACCCGCCCGGCCGGGGATCGTGCCCGGCGGTCTTCCAGACCCACCTCGCTTCCAGTCGGCGTTTCCTGCAGTAGGGCTCGCCCCCTTCAGGATCTATAGTCCTTCCCCGCCTCCCGCCCCTCTTGGTCCCACGGCGCCCGTAAATCGGGGCGCGGTCGGGCCCGCTGACTTACCCCCCTCCCTCCGCCCCCGTCGACAGTTCTCAGGTCTCCAGTCGGCGGGCGGCTGGCCAACTACAGCGACCATTGGAGATCGCTGTTCCCAGACGACCCCTGGATCATCTCGACTGTTTCCTCAGGCCTTCAGCTTTTGTTCCAGTCCCCTCCGCCATTACGCAGGTCCCCCTTGTGGACCCAGGCTCCGGTCGACCGACTCCAGGCAGAAGCTCTGCGCAGAGAAGTAACGGCCTTACTCGACAAAGCAGCGACAGAAGTGGTTTCTTGACAAGACTCGCCGGTGTTCTAGAACCGCCTCTTTCTCGTTTCCAAGCCAGTGGGCAAGTGGTGGCCAGTCATCGACTTGTCGGCACTAAACAAGTTCATTTCGGCTCCTCACTTTCGGATGGAGACAGCCAGGATTCTCGCGCAGCCATCCGGTCGATGGACTTCGCGATCAGCCTCGATCTGTTAGACGCCTATCTCCACATTTCGATTCATCCGTCGTCTCGCCGGTATCTATGTTTTGCCTTTGACGGGGTCGTATACCAGTTCCGAGCCCTCCCCTCGGCCTCAACATCAGTCCTTGGGTTTTCATGAGGCTCCTCGACACGGTGATGGCCTGCTTCCACCAGCGCTCTGAGTCCGGCCTCCAACTACCTGGATAACTTGCTGCTGCGCAACCTGATCGCCTCGGCGCTCGAGGAGGACAGAGACAACCTGCTTTCTCTTCTGCGCCGCCTCGGGTTCCTAGTCAATCCGGGCAAGTCGGATCTCACCCCTTCTCGCCAGTTCCTGTGCACTTGGGGATGGAATTCCTGACCGACCTCAACTTAGTCCGCCTGCCTTTGGCGCGGCGGCAGAAGATCGCCAAACTCGTCCATCAAATGGAGGTAGGGGTCTCCTTCACAGCCAGGGTCTGGCTTCAACTCCTGGGACTACTCAGCGCGGCAGCGGGTTTGTTACCCCTCGGCAGGCTCTATGCCCGCCCGCTGCAGCTACACCTTCTCCTCCTCTGGCGTCCCTCGTCGGGCGCCCTGACGGATCAGGTTCCGGTTACTCCGCTGACCCAGCCCCACCTCCAGAGGTGGTCGGACCTCACGTGACTGGTGACGGGCGTGCCTCTACACTCCCCTCTGCACCGGTGGTCTCTCTGCACCGATGCGAGCCAGTCCGGCTGGGGCGTTCATCTGTTACCGGACTTTGCCTCGGCCTCGAGCCTTTGGCCCCGGGACCTTGCGGACAAGCACATCAACTGGCTAGAGCTGAAGGCGGTTTGGCTGGCCCTCAACTTCTGGCAACTCGACGGTGGTGGCCTACATACAGAACCAGGGGGGCACGCGCTCACCCTCCCTGTGCATCCTCCTTTACCACCTCCTTCGAGCCCGCCACATCCCCGGCCAGCTAAACGTGGTCGCAGACGCCCTGTCCCGCCGCGGACAGATGCTCCACACGGAGTGGTCCCTGCGCCCAGACATCTTTCGCCTGATCTGCTCGCAATGGGAGACGCCTCTAGTCGACCTGTTTGCCACCAGATGGAACAACCAGCTTCCGGTTTACATCTCCCCAGTCCCGGACTCGCTTGCCTGGGCGGTGGACACGCTCTCCATTCCCTGGGACGGACTGGTCGCGTATGCCTACCCCCCGTCTGTACTGGTACCGAAGGTCCTGTGGAAACTTCTGGGATGCTCCGCGATTCTCTTCCTGGTGGCCCCCTTCAATTGGACCAAGAGCTGGACCACGGATTTACTCACGCTAGCGACGGACCCGCCCCTCGAGCTACCGGCTCCGCCCACGATGCTCAAGCAGCCCCGCAAGGCTCTCTTCCACCCATGCACGGAGCGTCTCCTCCTACACGCCTGGAGGTTGTCTGGCAAGCCCTCGCCGCTAGAGGTTTCTCGGATGCGGCGGTGGCAGACTGCAGACTGTCTACACGGAAGGTGTACGAAGGCAAGTGGAGGGTCTTTCAGTCCTGGTGCGCCGCTCAGCGGCTCCCCCCCCCCCCTCCCCCACGAATCAAACTACCCCCCAACTAGTGGAATTCTTCCTGTGGCTCTTCGACGATCAAGGCTTAGCCCCTGTTACCGTCAAGGGTTACCGCGCCATGATCGCAGACACTTACCAACACCTGGGCCTTCCGGATGCAGGCGCTTGCAAAGACCTTTCGGACCTGTTGACTCACTTTGAGCTTTGACGTCCGGTCTCCCATTCCCTCTAACCTCGGTGGGACCTCGCCTGGGTGCTGACGTGGCTAAATATAGACCTCTTCGAACCCCTGCCTTTGGCATGGTTCTCCGACCTGACCCGGAAAACATGTTTCCTTCTGGCTCTCGCCACAGCGTCCCGCATGAGCGAGCTTCACGCGCTCTCAGTACGTCCCGCCTGTCTGCAGTTTTGTTCCGATGGCTTTGCGCAAGGCTGCGCCCCAGATGCTGACCTTATGTCCGCTCAGAGGGACGGACTTATCCCGTGAGTCGCGTCTACAGGACCCAGTTCGGGCGCTGAGGATTTACCTGCGTCGCTCTAAGCTGCGCCGCCTAGGGCGCTCCCGCCTCTTCCTCCCACTTTCGCCAGGCAGGCCCGATATCTCGGCCCAGACAGTGTCGTCCTGGCTTCGGTGGGTGATTCGGTCGGCCTACCAGGACCTCTCCCCTGACGGGGATAGACTTTTGCAGATCCGGGCACATGAAGTGAGAGCAGTAGCCACCAGCGTGGCCCTGGACCGTAACTGCTCAGTTAAGGACATTATAACGGTGGTCGGCTGGTGTGCTGACTCCACCTTCGGCCGCTTCTACCTCCGAGACCTATCCGGTCAGCGTGACTCCCTGGCCCGGGTGGGCGACATCGGCGCCAAGCTCATCTGGCACTACCCTTGAATTATCATGGTCAATCCACCTCCTGCTGTAGGATGTTTGTACTAAATGGGTTAAGAACAAGAAAGACAAAGCAATTATGGCTGATGTATGTGACCGATCCACATGTGTGACCTTTGTGACCTTGCCCTTTTGACAGCTCACATAAATGCGAAAGTGTTCAATTGTCTTAAAATAAGTAAAAAGCTGGCTTCTGTACCTGCAAAATCCATGTTTTTGTCTTAAAATGTATGCACTTTTCACACGTTTGTCAACCCCAGTGACCCTTGACCTTGCCAAGTGATCATCCAAATTAATATGCATAGGAAGGTCTTACCATCAGGTATCTCTGTACCACTTAGTTTGGGTCTGAAGTTGAAAATAGAATTTGAGAAAACAGTTTTTGTCAAAATATAGCTTCTTTTTTTTTTTTTAACCTATTTCTATATTAGGATATTTCTGATCACCCTATGACCCTTGACTTTTGTGATAGGTCAACTAAATTAGCATGCATATGAAGGTCTCATCATCAGCTACTTTTGTGCTAAATTTGATTGAAAAGTTTGCAAAATTTGATAAAAACTATGAACTATCAAAAATTGGAATTTTTCACACATTTGCCAACCTCTTGTGATCTTGACCTTTCAGAGGGGTCATCCAAATTAGTCTTTATAGATAGGTCTTACCATCCAGGCATCTCTGTAGCAAGTTTGGGTTTGAAGTTGAAAATAGTATTTGAGAAAAAATAATTTTACGCCGGATGCCGGACGCCAGACGCCGGTCAGATGACCGATGGCCCATACATAAACTCACTTTTTCTATTGTACATAAGCCAAAAATTCTACTATACTCACATCTTCAATCAAGTTGTCAGATCTGTCTTTGATGTTGTAATCTTCCTCTAGTCGTGTGAACACCTTTGAAAGAAGCTCCTTCACACTGCAAACAAAAAGAATTATCACATATTACATGAACATTGCAGCATTTCATTTTCATGTCTAAAACCAAACAAGAAAGGCAAAAGCCCTTATGGCACACATGTATGACCGATCCACACATGTCTGACAATAAGCAAAAAGGATGGCTTCTGCACTAACAAAATCCATGTTTTCTCAAAATGTAATCAGTTTTCCTACATCTGTGAAACCCCCATGACCCTTGACCTTTGCGATGAGTTGACTAAATTAGGATACATACAAAGGTCTTATCATCAGCTACCGTTGTGCCAAATTTGATTGAAAAGTTTCCAAAAATGTTGTTAATAACTACAATTATTGGCATTTTATACACATTTGTCAACCTCTTGTGACCCTTGACCTTTTCCAAATTGGTCATCCAAATTAGTATGCATAGATATGTCTTACCATCAAGTATCTCTGTGTCAAGTTTGAGTTTGAAGTTGTGAATAGTATTTGAGAAAAAAACATCTTTTGTCAATATATGGCAATTTTTTACCTATTTCTTGAGCTCTTGTAACCCTTGACCTTTCCGAGGGATCAACCAAATTAGTATGCATAGAAAGGTCATACCATCAGGTATCTTTGTACCAAGTTTGGGTTTGAAGTTGTGAATAGTATTTGAGAAAAAAACATCTTTTGTCAAAATATGGCTATTTTGAACCTATTTCCTGAGCTCTTGTGACCCTTGACCTTTCCGAGGGATCAACCAAATTAGTGTGCGTATAAAGGTCTTACCATCTTTGTACCAAGTTTGGGTTTGAAGTTGTGAATAGTATTTGAGAAAAAATAAATTATGTCCAAAAATAGCTATTTTTTATATATTGCCTGACCCCCTGTGACCTTGACCTTTGTGAGACGTCACTTAAATTGATATGTTTAAAAAGGTCTTGCCACAAAGTATCCTTGGGCCAAGTTTGAAAACTGTAGCTTGAATAGTCTCAGAGAAAATGCTAACGTTAAAGTTTACCACAGACGACCGGTGGACGGACAACCACTTCCCCAAAACATACTCACTTTTGCTTTGCACATAAGCCAAAAATTGGAAATCTGATAGAAACAAGAATGGCAAGCACACAAGGCTCACCTGCATGACCGACCCAAATAATTAATGACCTTGTGACCTTGACCTTCCAACAGGTCACTGAAATAAGCAAGTGAAATAAGCCTACGTTCAATGCAAAAGGTGCTTGAATGCATGGAGGTATATAACCTAGTGGAAGTATGGAGGGTGCTTCACCCATCAACTAGACAGTACACATGGCGTCGTTTTAATTCAGCCTAAAAAGGACGATTGGACTACTTTTTGATCTCAGAATGTTTTATGTTAGAGGTCAATAATGCGAAAATTGACTCGGGCTATCGTTCTGACCACAAGCTTGTATCTGTTGATTTTTTTGCACAGCCTCCTAAGAGAGATAGAACCTTTTGGATATTTAATAACTCACTTCTTACAGACAAGACATATGTGGAAATGATGGTGTTTTTGGGTCTAAAGAGGCAATATGGACTTCTAGTTTATAGTATGGATACTACAGCTCAGATTCAAAGAATGCACATACACTGTGCATGCCTTATGCATGCTGGCTGACAGTTTTAAGCAACATGCAAAATATTTCAGATGACATATACAAAATATGTCAGATCACACACGATTTTGTTTCTTCAAAAACATTACCGATGACATGACTTTATGGAAGTGTCTACTACTTACTCAATTCTAGCCTAAGAACCTGTTGTGTTGTCACACAACCCGGGAGGCACTCGGGGAACCCCGAGGGGGGCCGAGAGTTGTCTCCCGTTACTGCCCATCCGGTTCCGAGTCACGGTGTGACTAATCAGTCAATCTACTTAGGCTCACGCTGTTCAGACGTGTTGCTCTAGCCTATGGACTTTGGGAATTTTCGACCCGTTCGCCGGTCTTCCGGACTTTGGCTTCTTCACTTGGCTTCTACTTCGTCGGCCCTGCCTGTGCCTAGCAGTGCAGGCACGTCCTGAGAAAGCCTTGTTGCTGTCGGGACGTTAAGCAATGTACAATCAACCTGCCTGTGCCACTGCGTGGCTCTGTCGTCCCCTCATCGTTGGCTGCTGCCCTCTTTGGCCTCTTGAGTGCCTGGGCTGCGCGGTGAGCTTCGCCGGGACTTAGCCCGGTTGTGCCATGGGTGTTTTGGACATTTCTCCCCCCGTTCCCACTCCGGCGGAAAGGTAAGGTAGCTGGGTTCGCCCTCGGCCAGTTCCCGGGCTGGGCTTTGGTTTTAGCAGGCACAAAGACAGTCTTCATCTTCGCTGTAGCTTGCACGCCAAATTCTCAACCCTTAGCTTGGCGGGGCCCCTCGCGCCCGCGCCCACTCACTTTCGGTTGATTGGTGTGGCATTATTGGCGCCTACCTACTCACTTGTACCTTGTGTGATTTGGAGAATTTGTTATGCTCCATGGCTTAATTAGCTTGGCGGGGCCCCTTGCGCCCGCCCCCTGACGCCATTACGTTGGTGGATGTGGTTGGGTCAGACGCTTACGTCATTCCTGAATCTGTCATGAAATGCTTGTTTTTTGTTGTGCATTATGCGTTGTATGCTCGCCTTAGCTTGGCGCGCCCTGTTGCCATTACGTGGTAATGTTACTGTGCCAGATGCTTGTTTCATGCCTATTCTTGTCATCACATGCTTGAGTTGTTGTACATCATGCGTCATAGGCGCACCTTGGCTTGGCGGGGCCTCATGTGCCCACGCCTGTCTCCATTATGTTGATAATGTTACTGTACTGACGCTTGCTTCATGCCTGTACTTGTCATCACATGCTTGAGTTGTTGTAAATCAGGCATCATATGCGCACCTTGGCTTGGCGGGGCCTCACGTGCCCATGCCCCGTCGCCATTATGTTGATAATGTTACTGTACCTGACGCTTGCTTCATGCCTGTACCTGTCATGACATGCTTGAGTTTTGTTGTACATGATGTGTCGTATGCTCACCTTAGCGTGGCGGGCACTATGCCCTCCAGACCAAGGGTGACTGCCACGCGTGTGAAATGCAGGGAGGTACCCAGCGGAGGAAGGAACACGCTGGGAAGACGGGTACAGCACATTTCTTGATGTCTGGGGAGTTGCCCTTGGCAAGCTGGACAAACAGAGAGGTTAGCCGCGACTTCTCTTCTTCGCAGATGGTAGGTCGCAAAGGTAGGGTGCTTACCTTAGCTTCGCCAGGCCCCGCATGTCCGCGCCCACTAGCTTACGGGGGTGGTTTGCAGGCCCAGGCTCTTGCTGACAGGCTTGTACATCGCTGTTTCTGCCTTTTGTGTTGCGAAGGCTAGCCTTACCAGGGCGGGGTCCCACAGGCCCTCGCCTGCGTGCTTTCGGGTGTGTTGTGTGTTGCAGTGACCTGTTGCTGTCCCGTACGTGAGGCAGAGGGTTCCAGTGGCCATCACTTACCAGAGGTCTGTCTCCCCTGCACCGGATGCGCCCCCAACCACGCTTGCGGCACCTACTCCACCTGACCTGAGCTGCGCTGTTAGCAGTTATGGAGTGTGCAGACGCGAGCGACCGGCACCTGTGTGTGATCCGAATCCAGTCGAGGCGCCATTTCCCGGACCCTGCGTACTAACCGCACGAGAGCGCAACCACCGCTCGAGACCGCGACCACCTTTGGAGAGGACGCCACGCCGGACCCTAGTGCGCGGAGCGGGTATTGATCGATGCGGCCGCTTCCAGGAGGGAGCGTGCCCGGACAAGCCTTCTGACAGGCAGAGAACCCTCCTCACCGAGTCTTGGTTCGGAGAGACGCGCCTCGCGCTGTCCCATGTCCACTGCCAATCCCCGT